>SJYV01034183.1:1721834-1772750 GCA_006410875.1 Neotragus pygmaeus
TGGAGAAGACTCTTGAGAGTCCCTTGGACTGCAAAGAGATCCAACCAGTCCATTCTGAAGGAGATCAACCCTGGGATTTCTTTGGAAGGACTGATGTTAAAGCTGAAACTCCAGTACTCTGGCCACTTCATGCAAAGAGTTGACTCATTGGAAAAGACTGTGATGCTGGGAGGGATTGGAGGCAGGAGGAGAAGGGGATGACAGAGGATGAGATGGCCGGATGGCATCACTGACTTGATGGACGTGAGTCTGAGTGAACTGCGGGAGTTGGTGATGGACAGGGAGGCCTGGCGTGCTGTGATTCATGGGGTCACAAAGAGTCAGATATGACTGAGTGACTGAACTGAACTTATTCATTTAACACACACACACACACACACACACACACACATAAAATACACAGAAACACAACCAAAAAAATTAAGGAAGCAGGCTGATGTCTTTTATGAAAATAAGTGCTTTCAGAAAGATGAATGGAGAAAAAGTAATGACCATCTCTTCAATAAGTAGTGTGGGAAAATTGGGTAGCTACATGTAAAGGAATTAAATTAGAATATTTCCTAGCTTCATACACAAAAATAAACTCAAAATGGATTAAAGACCTAAATTTAAGATCAGAAACCATAAAACTCTTGGAGGAAAACAGGCAGAACACTCTTTGACATAAATCACAGCAAGATTCTCTATGACCTAACCTCCTAGATTAATGAAAATAAAACCACAAATAAACAAATGGGATCTAAGTCAACTTAAAAGACTTTTCACAATGATCAAAACTATAAGCAGGTGAAAAGACAACCCTCAGAATGGAAGAAAAAATAGCAAATGAAACAACTGACAAAAGATTAATCTCTGAAATATACAAGCACCATGCAGCTCAATATCAGAAAAACAAACAGCCCAATCAAAAAGTAGGCAGAACTAAACAGACATTTTTCCAAAGAGGATATAAAAATGGCTAATCAACAAATAAAAAGATGCTCAACATCACTCATTAGTAGAGAAATGCAAATCAAAACTACAAAGAGGTATCATCTCACACTGGTCAGAAGGGCCATTATCACGAAGTCTATAAACAATTTAGTGCTGGAAAGGGTGTGGAGAAAAGGGAACCCTCTTGTACTGTTGATGGGAATGCAAGTTGATATAGGCCCTATGGAGAACAGTATGAAGATTCCTTAAAAAAAACTAGGAATAAAACTGTCATAGGACCCACAATCCCACTACTAGGAATATACTCTCAAGAAACCATAATTGAAAAAGACACATGCACCCCAATGCTCACTGCAACACTATTTACAATTGCTAGGACATAAAAGCAACCTAGATGTCCACTATCAGATGAATGGATGAAAATGGTAGAATATATATATGATGGAATATTCAGTTCAGTTCAGTCACTCAGTAGTGTCCGACTCTTTGCGACCCCATGAATTGCAGCACACCAAGCCTCCCTGTCCATCACCATCTCCTGGAGTTCACTCAGAGTTCACTCATGTCCATCGAGTCAGTGATGCCATCCAGCCCTCTCATCCTCTGTCGTCCCCTTCTCCTTCTGCCCCCAATCCCTCCCAGCATCAGGGTCTTTTTCAGTGAGTCAACCCTTTGCATGAGGTGGCCAAAGTACTGGAGTTTCAGCTCTAGCATCATTCCTTCCAAAGAAATCCCAGGGTTGATCTCCTTCAGAATGGACTGGTTGGATCTCCTTGCAGTCCAAGGGACTCTCAAGCATCTTCTCCAACACCAGACTTCAAAAGCATCAATTCTTCAGTGCTCAGCCTTCTTCACAGTCTAACTCTCACATCCATACGTGACCACTGGAAAAACCATAGCCTAACTAGACGGACCTTTGTTGGCAAAGTAATGTCTCTGCTTTTCAATGGAAATTGAATATTACCCAGCTATAAAAGGAATTTAATAGATTTAATAAATGGAAATTGAATATTACCCAGCTATAAAAAGGATCACATTTGAGTCAGTTCTAATGATGTGGATGAAACTAGAGCCTATTTTACAGAGTGAAGTAATTCAGAAAGAGAAAGACAAATACCTTATACTAATGCATATATGTGGAATCTAGATAGAGAAGGAAATGGCAACCCACTCCAGTATTCCTGCCTGGAGAATTCCATGGACAGAAGAGTCTGGTGGGCTACACTCCATAGGGTCTCAAAAAGTTGGACATGACTAAAGTGACTTAGCACACATGGAATCTAGAAGATGGTACTGATAAGTCCTATTTGCAGAGCAGCAGAGGAGATGCAGACATAAAGAATGGACTTATGGTTACAGTGTGGGAGTGAGAGGGTGGGATGAATTGAGAGAGTATTATTGAAACATATACATTACCGTATGTAAAGTAGATAGTGGGAATTTGCTGTATGATGTAGAGACTCCAAACTGGTACTCTGTGGCAAACTAGAGGTGTGGGATGGAGAGGGAGGTGGGAGGGTGGATTAAGAGGTGGTGATATTTACTCCTTGGAAGGAAAGTTATGACCAACCTAGACAGCATATTAAAAAGCAGAGGCATTACTTTGTCAACAAAGGTCCGTCTAGTCAAAGCTATGGTTTTTCCAGTAGTCATGTATGGATATGAGAGTAGGACTTTAAAGAAAGCTGAGTGCTGAGGAATTGATGATTTTGAATTGTGGTGTTAGAGAAGACTCTTGAGAGTCCCTTAGATTGCGAGGTGATCCAAGCAGTCCATCCTAAAGGAGATCAGTCTTGGATGTTCATTGGAAGGACTAATGTTGAAGCTGAAACTCCAATACTTTGGCCACCTGATGCAAAGATCTGACTCATTTGAAAAGACCCCGATGCTGCGGAAGATTGAAGGCACGAGGAGAAGGGGACTACAGAAGATGAGATGGTTGGATGGCATCACAGGCTCAATGGAAATGGGTTTGGGTGGACTCCCAGAGTTGGTGATGGACAGGGAGGCCTGGCATGCTGCGGTTCATGGGGTCGTAAAGAGTTGGACATGACTGAGTGACTAAACTGAACTGAATATACAGTGGAGCAGGGACTAAGATTCTACATTTCTAACAAACTTGAAAGTGATGTCAATGAAGCTGGTATAAGCCATGTTTTGAGAAGCAAGTGTCTAAGTAAGTCGACAATGCTGTGCCTCAAAGTATTACTTGTCTTGGCCCTCTGAGAGGTCAGAGCTCACTGGCTCCAGTACTTACTACCTGAGTGCCCTCATCAAGAGATCCTCAGAGGAACACCCTGTGGTCCTTTCATGCAGTTTGCATAAGAAACTTCCAGTGCACATGAATTTGCACCAACTGACTGAGTATGGCCAAAGAGAAAGTCTACTATGTGGACAATTAGCTAAGAGCTCTTCTCCACTTATCATGAACATGGGACCCGTCGAGCTGAGGGAGAATATGTGTTCCTGATACTGACCGATTAAATGTGCAGCTCAGCATGCATCCCATCACCTAATGGGAAATAAACCAAGTGAAGCTTCCAAATGCATAGAACACCAAGTGGCATTATTGAATGTTGTCCTCACAGATGGCAGACACTTATGCTTACTTGTGGCAGATATGTCCTTGCCATAGCAGCCTGGTTAGCTGAAGGCTGCCTCTTCTGATGAAGAATATACATTCTGCAAGTCAGAGCTTCTTTGTTATTGTGAAATACTGGATATGAAAAAGTTTGAATATTTGCATTATAATAAGATGCCAACATCATGTCTATTATTGAAAATGATAAAGATATGCTAGTTGTTATAAATATATTTCTTCTGTTGCAAATTTTTATCACCTATTTTTGTGAAAAAATGTTTTCATTGATACTGTCAAGAATTTTAAGATATTGTCTCTAAAAGTCATAAGTTTTGCTGTTACAAAGACTATGATAGTATATTCATGAAAGCCAGCTCATATTCCATATAAAATTTTTATAAAGATTTTATTTGAAAACTTTATATGTGTTTAATATTTAATGTGATTCCTAGGACTTGTATTCTGTGGGTCTTATCATAATTATATAAAAATATTTTTTCATTTGGCATCATGGAGATATACCAAATCACCTCTAATTTACTCAAATACAGCAAACAAATTTTGTCATTTCTATCTGTCCTATAATGTCAAAAGGCTGAAAAGCGGTGTTTTGAGAATGGTTGCAGTGAGTGAGAATGAAAAGCACTGTTGTCATGAAGTTCTCATTCTTATGGGAAGAAAATAAATTAATAGCAAATGACTATTTTTCTAACTAAGAAAAATATCAGTGTTGTACTCAAAACCGAGAAACACAAAATAGGCTTAAAAACAAAAATCAGACTTTATATTGCCCTAATTGAATACATCCTAGACAACCTAGACAGCTTATTAAAAACCAGAGACATCACTTTGCTGACAAAAGTGTGTGTAGCCAAAGCTATTATTTTTCCAGTAGTCATGTAAGGATATGAGAGTTGGACCATAAAGAAGGTTGAACACTGAAGAAGTGATGCTTTTGAATTGTGGTACTGGAGAAAACTCTTGAGAGTCTTTGGATTGCAAGCAGATCAAACCAATCAATCCTAAAGAAAATCAACCCTGAATATTCATTGGAAGGACTGATGCTGAAGCTGAAACTCCAATACTTTGGCTACCTGATGTGAAGAGACAACTCATTGGAAAAGACTCTGATGCTGAGAAAGATTGAAGGGAGGCAGGAAGAGAATGGGGTGACAGAGGATAAAATGATTAGATAGCATCACTGACTCAATGGACATGAATTTGAGCAAACTCCAGTAATAGTGGAGGATAGAGAAGCCTGGCGTGCTGCACTCCATACAAACCCAGTCACAACTTACTGACTGAACAACAAGAATTGAATACATNTCAAGAGGCTCTTTTGTTTTTCTTCACTTTCTGCCATAATTGTGGTGTCATCTGCATATTTGAGGTTATTGATATTTCTCCTGGCAGTCTTGAGTCCAGCTTGTGTTTCTTCCAGTTCAGAGTTTCTCATGATGTACTCTGCATAGAAGTTAAGTAAGCAAGGTGACAATATACAGCCTTGAAGTACTCCTTTTCCTATTTGGAACCAGTCTGTTGCTCCATGTCCAGTTCTAACTGTTGCTTCCTGACCTGCATACAGATTTCTCAAGAGGCAGGTCAGGTGGTCTGGTATTCCCATCTCTTTCAGAATTTTCCACAGTTTATTGTGACCCACACAGTCAAAGGCTTTGGCATAGTCAATAATGCAGAAATAGATGTTTTTTCTGAAACTCTCTTGCTTTTTCCATGATCCAGCAGAGGTTGCCAATTCGATCTCTGGTTCCTCTGCCTTTTCTAAAACCAGCTTGAACACCTGGAAGTTCATGGTTCATGTATTGCTGAAGCCTGGCTTGGAGCATGGTTAGGCAAAAGACCAAGAGCTCTTTAGGTCTTAATTCTCATTGTAGAGAGTAAGGCTCAATGGTAAAGAATCCACCTGCCAAGCAAGAGATGTGGGAGATGCCAGTTTAATCCCTGGGTCAGAAAGATCCCCTGGAGAAGGAAGTGACAACCCACTCCAGTATTCTTGCCTGGGAAATCTCATGGATAGAGGATCCTGCAGGCTACAGTCCATGGGGTTGCAAAGAGAAGGAAACGACTTAGTGACTAAACCACCACCAGAAAGTAAGTAGTCCTATAATATATTTATGAAAATATTTTAATCTTCAATCATATCTGTATAGGCATAAACAAAAGTAGAGCTGAACGTGTCCTCACTGAGATATAACAAAGTCCCTCAAAGCTATATTGATTTTCATTCATCCCCAGAAACTGTGTATGGTTAGACTTTGTTATGCAACTGATTTCTTTAAAGCTGTGATGCCAGTTATGGGTAATTGTCCCAATAAAAGATGAAACAAATAATGCATTTTCATCACTCCTTCTTTGTTCCTGAATAAGACTGTATCTGCTTTTTAACAGCATGAAGATATAATGTATTAGTATGATTTTTAGTCTGGTAAGAGCAGTAAGTCTTAATCATTATCTGGAACTAAAGAATGGTCAGTAAAGACTTGCTAAGTGACCCAAAATTGGGAAGGGAAAAAGAGAAAGAAAAAAGCCCTAAGATGTCAAAGGCCATTGCTAACCTGTGTAATTAGACCTAAGACATTCAACAAGGATAGCCAGTTCCTTTTACCATCTCAGAACCAGTGCTGAGCTAAGTGGGTCTATGCTTCTCTTACAAATGGGACCAAGGGAGACCTTTTGCTCCTCCAAAGAGATTTTTGGGCAAAATGTCTTCATGAACTGTTACCCACAAAAGCAGTTGTGGTATTTAGGTTGTGATTTGAAGCTTCAGGATGACCTTGGTCAGATAAGGCAAAACTACCTAATGACCCCCTGATATGAGCTCTGATATGAGCATGCCTAAGTCTTTGGGTAGCTTCCTTTTGAATAAGAGGCTCTGTCAAAATTCCCATTGCATATTTAAGTTCTGGTTGGTTTTGTTGATCCTTCTGGATGTGATGTCTATCTGTTTTAACTTGTGATCCCAGGTTTTGTTTTGGGGTTTAGATTTATTTACATTCCTAAATCTGATCCTCATTGTGCTTTTAGACTCAGAACTACTAGGTCTTGGTTTCCAGTATTTATCTACTTGCTTTATTTCCTGATTATAGTTCTGACTTTTGCTTTATTTTCTTGGACTCCAAAATCACTGCAGATGGTGACTGCAGCCATGAAATTAAAAGACGCTTGCTCCTTGGAAGAAAAGCTATGACTAATCTAGGCATCATATGAAAAAGCAGAGACGTTACTTTGCCAACAAAGGTCTGTCTAGTCAAATCTATGGTTTTTCCAATAGTCATGTATGGTTGCAAGAGTTGGACTATAAAGAAAACTGAGCACGAAGGAACTGATGCTTTAGAACTGTGGTATTAGAGAAGACTTTTGAGAGTCCCTTGGACAGCAATGAGATCCAACCAGACTATCCTAAAGCAAATCAATCTTGAATATTCATTGGAAGGACTGATGCTGAAGCTGAAGCTCCAATACTTTGGCCACCTGATGTGAAGAATTGACTCACTGGAAAAGACCCTGATGCTGGGAAAGATTGAAGGCGGAAGGAGAAGGGGATGACAGAGGATGAGATGGTTGGATGGCATCACCGACTCAATGGACATGAGTTTGAGCAAGCTCTGAGAGTTGGTGACAGGGAAGTCTGGCATGCTGCAGTCCATGGGATTGCAAAGGGTTGGACACGACTGAGCGAATGAACTGAACTGACTTGCTTTAGGCGAATAATGTTTGCCCTTCAAATTATGTCCCTTAATCTTCTTTCTTATTCATGTTTTCCTTCAAATGACTACTTACTGAAATTTTCTTCATTTTCAAAGTTTAGTTTACATTCTCTTCCCAGAATCTTTTCCCAATCCTCTCACTTAGAGTAAACTTCTCTTCTCATGGCTTCTGTGTTTTCTGTATCTAAGTGTTTCTCCAGTTTTTCCTTAAACATTATTGACCCAAGAATTTTTGCAGAAACTAGTGCTTGTGGCTGGTGATTTGTTATATAAATGAATATTGAAATACTCTGGTCAATAACATCCAGGTTATTGCAGCCTGGCATGCTGCAATTCATGGGATCACAAAGAGTCGGACACGACTGAGCGACTGAACTGAACTGAACAAAAGACATATTAATATATCTCTGGTCAATAAGTAGTTAAATGTGAAACTATCCTGCAGCAAGGATCTCATTCCAAGCTTATTCCTCTGAAACATTCTGGACAAAATGTGTGCATGCTAAGTCATTTCAGTTGTGTCCAAATCTTTGCAACACTATGGACTGTAGTCTGCCAGGCTCCTCTGACCATGGGATTCTCCAAGCAAGAATATTGGAGTGGGCTGCCATGCCCTCCTTCAGGGGATCTTCCTGACCCAGGGATCGAAACCCTGTCTCCTGCATTGCAGGCCTGAGCCACCAGGGAAACCCCTAGATGAAACAGTATCCATAATTACTTAATTGAAGTGCTGGCCATTCCACCATCATGATGCTTTGTAGTGGTCAATGTTTAAGGGTGGACCACAGATGTCATTCAAAGTGGAGCTATAGGGCATGCACCATGCAAGAAAAGGCCTGTTTAATATCAGGCTTTTTGTGGTCGAGTCCCAAACTTGATCATTGTTAAATAGATAAAAAGAAAAAACTACTCTAAGATCAGATGCACAGGACAGGACTTGAGTTTGGAGTGAATTTCTGAAAAGACTTGAAATAGAGTTGTATGCAGTCCTGGATGTCATGGATAGAGAGCCCATGGACTTGTTTTCCAGTTCCCATAAAACAAAAGTGAAGGGACATCAGCTAAAATCAAGGACTAAATGCCAAGAAATTTTAAGGAATTATCACTTTTTATAGTGAATAACATACTTAAAATCTTTTTTCCAACCTACTACTTCATAAGAAGTTTCTATAAATTCACAACAGTCCTTCTAGTATCCTTTAGCTATGGTGTGATAGAGCACTTGACTTGGAACTAAACAGTCTGATTGATTGATTTTTATTTATTTTATCTTTAAAAANGACTTCAAAAGCATCAATTCTTCAGTGCTCAGCCTTCTTCACAGTCTAACTCTCACATCCATACGTGACCACTGGAAAAACCATAGCCTAACTAGACGGACCTTTGTTGGCAAAGTAATGTCTCTGCTTTTCAATGGAAATTGAATATTACCCAGCTATAAAAGGAATTTAATAGATTTAATAAATGGAAATTGAATATTACCCAGCTATAAAAAGGATCACATTTGAGTCAGTTCTAATGATGTGGATGAAACTAGAGCCTATTTTACAGAGTGAAGTAATTCAGAAAGAGAAAGACAAATACCTTATACTAATGCATATATGTGGAATCTAGATAGAGAAGGAAATGGCAACCCACTCCAGTATTCCTGCCTGGAGAATTCCATGGACAGAAGAGTCTGGTGGGCTACACTCCATAGGGTCTCAAAAAGTTGGACATGACTAAAGTGACTTAGCACACATGGAATCTAGAAGATGGTACTGATAAGTCCTATTTGCAGAGCAGCAGAGGAGATGCAGACATAAAGAATGGACTTATGGTCACAGTGTGGGAGTGAGAGGGTGGGATGAATTGAGAGAGTATTATTGAAACATATACATTACCGTATGTAAAGTAGATAGTGGGAATTTGCTGTATGATGTAGAGACTCCAAACTGGTACTCTGTGGCAAACTAGAGGTGTGGGATGGAGAGGGAGGTGGGAGGGTGGATTAAGAGGTGGTGATATTTACTCCTTGGAAGGAAAGTTATGACCAACCTAGACAGCATATTAAAAAGCAGAGGCATTACTTTGTCAACAAAGGTCCGTCTAGTCAAAGCTATGGTTTTTCCAGTAGTCATGTATGGATATGAGAGTAGGACTTTAAAGAAAGCTGAGTGCTGAGGAATTGATGATTTTGAATTGTGGTGTTAGAGAAGACTCTTGAGAGTCCCTTAGATTGCGAGGTGATCCAAGCAGTCCATCCTAAAGGAGATCAGTCTTGGATGTTCATTGGAAGGACTAATGTTGAAGCTGAAACTCCAATACTTTGGCCACCTGATGCAAAGATCTGACTCATTTGAAAAGACCCCGATGCTGCGGAAGATTGAAGGCACGAGGAGAAGGGGACTACAGAAGATGAGATGGTTGGATGGCATCACAGGCTCAATGGAAATGGGTTTGGGTGGACTCCCAGAGTTGGTGATGGACAGGGAGGCCTGGCATGCTGCGGTTCATGGGGTCGTAAAGAGTTGGACATGACTGAGTGACTAAACTGAACTGAATATACAGTGGAGCAGGGACTAAGATTCTACATTTCTAACAAACTTGAAAGTGATGTCAATGAAGCTGGTATAAGCCATGTTTTGAGAAGCAAGTGTCTAAGTAAGTCGACAATGCTGTGCCTCAAAGTATTACTTGTCTTGGCCCTCTGAGAGGTCAGAGCTCACTGGCTCCAGTACTTACTACCTGAGTGCCCTCATCAAGAGATCCTCAGAGGAACACCCTGTGGTCCTTTCATGCAGTTTGCATAAGAAACTTCCAGTGCACATGAATTTGCACCAACTGACTGAGTATGGCCAAAGAGAAAGTCTACTATGTGGACAATTAGCTAAGAGCTCTTCTCCACTTATCATGAACATGGGACCCGTCGAGCTGAGGGAGAATATGTGTTCCTGATACTGACCGATTAAATGTGCAGCTCAGCATGCATCCCATCACCTAATGGGAAATAAACCAAGTGAAGCTTCCAAATGCATAGAACACCAAGTGGCATTATTGAATGTTGTCCTCACAGATGGCAGACACTTATGCTTACTTGTGGCAGATATGTCCTTGCCATAGCAGCCTGGTTAGCTGAAGGCTGCCTCTTCTGATGAAGAATATACATTCTGCAAGTCAGAGCTTCTTTGTTATTGTGAAATACTGGATATGAAAAAGTTTGAATATTTGCATTATAATAAGATGCCAACATCATGTCTATTATTGAAAATGATAAAGATATGCTAGTTGTTATAAATATATTTCTTCTGTTGCAAATTTTTATCACCTATTTTTGTGAAAAAATGTTTTCATTGATACTGTCAAGAATTTTAAGATATTGTCTCTAAAAGTCATAAGTTTTGCTGTTACAAAGACTATGATAGTATATTCATGAAAGCCAGCTCATATTCCATATAAAATTTTTATAAAGATTTTATTTGAAAACTTTATATGTGTTTAATATTTAATGTGATTCCTAGGACTTGTATTCTGTGGGTCTTATCATAATTATATAAAAATATTTTTTCATTTGGCATCATGGAGATATACCAAATCACCTCTAATTTACTCAAATACAGCAAACAAATTTTGTCATTTCTATCTGTCCTATAATGTCAAAAGGCTGAAAAGCGGTGTTTTGAGAATGGTTGCAGTGAGTGAGAATGAAAAGCACTGTTGTCATGAAGTTCTCATTCTTATGGGAAGAAAATAAATTAATAGCAAATGACTATTTTTCTAACTAAGAAAAATATCAGTGTTGTACTCAAAACCGAGAAACACAAAATAGGCTTAAAAACAAAAATCAGACTTTATATTGCCCTAATTGAATACATCCTAGACAACCTAGACAGCTTATTAAAAACCAGAGACATCACTTTGCTGACAAAAGTGTGTGTAGCCAAAGCTATTATTTTTCCAGTAGTCATGTAAGGATATGAGAGTTGGACCATAAAGAAGGTTGAACACTGAAGAAGTGATGCTTTTGAATTGTGGTACTGGAGAAAACTCTTGAGAGTCTTTGGATTGCAAGCAGATCAAACCAATCAATCCTAAAGAAAATCAACCCTGAATATTCATTGGAAGGACTGATGCTGAAGCTGAAACTCCAATACTTTGGCTACCTGATGTGAAGAGACAACTCATTGGAAAAGACTCTGATGCTGAGAAAGATTGAAGGGAGGCAGGAAGAGAATGGGGTGACAGAGGATAAAATGATTAGATAGCATCACTGACTCAATGGACATGAATTTGAGCAAACTCCAGTAATAGTGGAGGATAGAGAAGCCTGGCGTGCTGCACTCCATACAAACCCAGTCACAACTTACTGACTGAACAACAAGAATTGAATACATAGTTGTATGTAACCCCATAAAAGCCAAACTCTGTTCTTAATTGTCTACAAAGACTAACTCATTTGATTCTCACAACAATCTGATGAGGTTGATGCTACTGACATCTACATTTTACAGTGAGGAAAATTTTATAAAATGGGGTGAAAGTGAAAGTGAAGTCACTCAGTCGTGTCCGACTCTTTGCCATCCCATGGACTGTAGCTTACCAGGCTCCTCCATCCATGGGATTTTCCAGGCAAGAATACTGGAGTGGGTTGACATTTCCTTCTCCAGGAGATCTTCCTAACCCAGGAATTGAACCCAGGTCTCCTGCATTGTAGGCAGACACTTTACCATCTGAGCCACCATAAAATGGGGTGGTTTCTTTCAATTTGTGGTCATAAAGATCTCTGTTAGGAGGTCACATTGAAAGTGGGGTCTGAAGACCAAGGAGAAGCCAGCCATGTGATGATCAAGAGAATGGATATTATGATAGAGGAAACAGTCATGCAAAGACCCTGATATCGGATACTTGGCTTGTCACAGGAAAAGAAAGACCTATGTAATTACAACACTGTAGGCAAAGGGAATGAAGAATAAAGGAGCTTGAAAAGATCAGTGGGGGTCTGACTATGTAGGTCACAGTAAGGAATTCTTTCTGAGCCTGATAGGAAACAGTTGAGGACTTTCGCTAGGAATGTGGTAGCATCAGTTCAGTTCAGTTCAGTTCAGTCACTCAGTCGTGTCTGACTCTTTGCGACCCCATGAATTGCAGCACACCAGGCCTCCCTGTCCATCACCAACTCCCGGAGTTCACTCAGACTCATGTCCATCGAGTCAGTGATGCCATCCAGCCATCTCATCCTCTATCATCCCGTTCTCCTCCTGTCCCTAATCCCTCCCAGCATCAGAGTCTTTTCCAATGAGTCAACTCTTCGCATGAGGTGGCCAAAGTACTGGAGTTTCAGCTTTAGCATCAGTGCTTCCAAAGATAGAGCTGGTATAAAAGGCAGGCCTCTGGAGCCAGCCTGCCGGGGAGCAAACCCCAGAGCTGCTATTTCCCCGCTGTGTGTGATGGGTAAGTTATTTCACTTCTCTCTGTCTCAGTTTCCTCACTATAAAATATAGATGACATTGGCATCAACCTCATAGGGTTTTTTTTTTTTGTGAGAATCAAGTCAGTTTCATATTTGGAGAACATTTAGAAGAGAGGTTGACTTGTAGTGGAGTATACACAAATATGTATTCAATTTTGTTGTTGTTTTTGAAAGCTTATCCTGGTTCACTGTGAACAATGGCTTATAGGAGTAGGAAAGCAGTAGGGAGACAAATTAGGAGGCCATTCACCACAAATTGGGTTGTGCTAGATTAAAATTGGGGACAAACAGAAATAAAAATTTATATCAACATATCAGTGGCATGGAGGATATAGGAAATAACTGTAGCCATATAGTTAACCTGATTGAGATCGTCACATATTTTCCAGGCCCAAGTGGAAACATGTAAACGTTATGGTGGAAAATAATTATTTTGTTGTTTTCCTCCATGCCTTTTGATTGCCTTCCTTTTGGAATAATGTTAATTCAGTACATAGAAAGCCCCCTTGAAAATAACAAAATGATTGTGTTATGTACCTGAGTTGAATATCATCCCTTAAACCAGATAGTATTGTACCAAACTATATTTTCAAAATATATTGCAAATATTAAATTGTTTTTTTCCATGATAGTTATTATCTTGAACATTTATGCACTTTTCCCTGGCCCAATCCCAAGTCTATATATTCTCACTAAGGCCCTGTAATTGAATACAAATAAACTCTGGTTCCATTTGCCTTGCAACAGTCTCTTCTCAGTATAAAAACGTCTTTGCAATAAATTTAATTATAGTAACTTTTTAAGAAGCAATTTGAATTCGGGAATAATTCATATCCTGTTTTAAAATACAGCCCCTTCTAAAAATATGTTAACTTTCTAAAATATAACAACCATTGCTAAACATGTGAAGATTTTTATATGGAGATTCATTTGGGACTTGAAATATGGTAAATCTTAAATCATCACTTAACATTATTTTTTCTGTATCAAAATAAATTATTTCTGAAGAGGAAAATTTAACCTATTCATGGTTGCTTGCTATTATTCAGTTGTTGAGTCCTGTCTGACTCTTTGAGACCCCATGGGCTACAGCACACCAGGCTTCCTTGTCTTTCAATATCTCCCAGAGATAGTTAAATAAGCAGGATGACAATATACAGTTTTGATGTACTCCTTTCCCAGTTTTGAACCAGTCTGTTGTTCCATGTCTGGTTCTAAATGTTGCTTCTTGATCTGCTTCTTTATCTGTTTCTCTGGAGACAGGTAAGGTGATCTGGTATTCCCAGTGCTTAAAGAATTTTCCAGTTTGTTGTGATTTACACAGTCAAAGGCTTAACATAGTAAATGAAGCAGAACTAGATTTTTTTTTTTAATTGTCTTGCCTTTTCTGTGATCCATCAGATGTTGGCAATTTGATCTCTGGTCCTTCTGCCTTTTCTAAATCCAGCTTGTACATCTGAAAGTTCTTGGTTCACATGCTGTTGAAGCCTAACTTGAATGATTTTGAGCATTACCTTGCTAGCATGTGAAATGAATACAACTGTGCAGTTGTTTGAACATTCTTTGACAATGCCTTTTTCTGGGATTGGAATGAAAACTTACATTTTCCAGTGCTATGGCCATTGCCGAGCCTTCCAAATTTGCTGACATATCGAGCACTTCACTTTCACAGCATCATTTTTTTAGGATTTAGAAGAGCTCAGCTGAAATTCCATCACCTCCACTAGCTTTGTTTGTAGTAATGTTTCCTAAGGCCCACTTGACTTCACACTCCAGGATGTCTGGAATGAGGTGAATGACAGCACCATCTTGGTTATCTGGGTCATTAAGTCCTTTTTTGTATAATTCTTCTGCATATTCTTGCTATCTTTTCTAATCTCTTGCACTTCTGTTAGGTCTATACTGTTTTTGTCCTTTATTGTGCCCATCTTTGCATGAAGTATTCCCTTGGTATCTCCAATTTTCTTGAAGAGAGCTCCAGTCTTTCTTTCATGGTTGCTCACATAGTCATTTAAATAAAGTAGAAATGAATTAAATATCTCCAGAGAACTAAGTTTCAGTTCAGTTCAGTCACTCAGTCATGTCCGACTCTTTGCGACCCCATGAATCGCAGCATGCCAGGCTTTCCTGTCCATCACCAACTCCCGGAGTTCACTCAGATTCATGTCCATCGAGTCAGTGATGCCATCTAGCCATCTCATCCTCTGTCGTCCCCTTCTCCTGCCCTGAATCCCTCCCAGCATCAAAGTCTTTTCCAATGAGTCAACTCTTCACATGAGGTGGCCAAAGTACTGGTTACCTTTAGCTTTAGCATCATTCCTTCCAAAGAACACCCAGGACTGATCTCCTTTAGAATGGACTGGTTGGAACCCCTTGCAGTCCCAGGGACTCTCAAGAGTCTTCTCCAATACCACAGCTCAAAAGCATCAATTCTTTGGCGCTCAGCCTTCTTCACAGTCCAACTCTCACATCCATACATGACCACAGGAAAAACCATAGCCTTGACTAGATNCCCTGCCCAGTAATTGCTATCTCTTGCAAACAGTGGGATTACATGGGATAAATGTGTCTGCTAGGATCAGCTAATGGGAAAAAGAAGACTTTCCACATTAATGATTTTTTATTAGTGTTCTCAGTATTCCAGAATCCAAATACCATGGAACTTTAAAATAACCTGAAAACAGAGAGGTTTAGATAACTCTTGCTCAAATAATCATCATAACAGCGAGAAACTTGGACACAGGAGACAAACATCACCAGCTTCATTATTTCTTCATTATGCAGGTATTGTAGATTGGCCAGTTTCTTTGTTATGACGCTTCATTCTAATGCTGTTTTATCAGACGTGCATCCAGGTGAATGCAAGAGACTTATAGATTCTTAGTATCGGAAGAGCATCATTGCTCGTGGCGTAGGGTTCAGGAGGCTGGTTCTGGAATGTGATGTCAGAGTTTGACTCTTGCTCTGCCACTTCATCCTCGTGGGACCTTGGACAAGCTGTGTAGCCTTTTCTGCCTCAGCGTCCCCATCTGCAAATTGAGGGCAATAGTAGTACTGACCTCTTAGGGTTGTTATAAGATTCACTACATGGAAGCCACAGAAAAAGGTTCTTATCATACAGAGAATACACTGTTAAATATTCTTTGCTCCAACTGCCTAAGATTCTCATTTAATAGATGAGGTAGAAGTGAAATCTACCAGGATAAGTGACTTTCTCTTTATTTCAGAGACTAGAGCTTTACCTGCCACAGATTTAAACCCATGCAATTAATCTCAATGGTTTCTACACTGTATAAGGTTATCTGGTGGTGACTGCTCATTTTGGACTTTGAAAATGACTTTTTTTCAGAAGAAATGAGTTCAACCTGATTCATGTGATCCAGCAAAGGATTACTTCAAGTCTGGCCTTATAAGTCATTGGAATTTGTAATTGTCTCTGGGTTAGGAGAACTGGGAATGCCCNGCTCATTTTGGACTTTGAAAATGACTTTTTTTCAGAAGAAATGAGTTCAACCTGATTCATGTGATCCAGCAAAGGATTACTTCAAGTCTGGCCTTATAAGTCATTGGAATTTGTAATTGTCTCTGGGTTAGGAGAACTGGGAATGCCCTATGACAAAATTAATTTCTCTCCACCCACTGATGGATGCTTGCAATTCTCTTTAGCTTAAGGATCCATCGTTCAAACACACATTTTTCTATTAAGGAGAACACTTCTAGGTTTATTAATCACTTACATCATACTGTAAAAAGCAAATAAAACCAGAAGTTTTGAAAAGGGGAAAAGATGAGAAAAGAAAGGTCCTAGGACCTAAAAATAGAGCATAGAATTAGGGTAGCTGGAAAAATTTGATAGCAGACTTCTCCACGATTTGACTTGTAATCAACTCTCCACTATTTCTAAAGTAACCTTTGTTCTGGAATTAATGAATCTGATCTGTTTGCAGTGCACTAAGCCACATGCTGGGAATGGTGGAGGAGGTAGACACAGTCTCTCTCCTCACAAACTGCCAGTCTAGTAGGAGACAGGAAACAGACATGCTTAAATAACTGCAACAATTGCTAGTGTTAGTCACACAGCTTTGTCTGACTCTTTACGACCCCATGGACTGTAGCCCACCAGGCTCCTCTGTCTATGGAATTCTCCAGACAAGAATATCAGAGTGGGTAGCCATTCCCTTCTCCAGGGGATCTTCCCAACCCAGGGATAAAATCCAGGTCTCCTGCATCGCAAGCNCTGGATGGCATCACTGACTCGATGGACATGAATCTGAGTGAACTCCGGGAGATGGTGATGGACAGGGAGGCCTGGTGTGCTGCCATTCATGGGGTCGCAAAGAGTCGGACATGACTGAGGGACTGAACTGAACTGAACTCTAATAACCTGTGGCAGGAGAATGTATTTGGATTCATCCAGGATATGAAATTATGACTTAATCTAATTGCCAACTATAGGTATATTCATTTACTCAAAGAAAAGTTGCTCCATTACATAATTAGTTTATCTAAATACTATACCAGTTGAAGCTGTGTTTCATCAATAATACAACCCTCCAAAAATCAGGATAAAGGTATCGTCTTCTTGAAGATGAGCCATAAGCTCCATGCTAGCAATATGTATATTCAAATCAATAAGTTTGAGAAACATTCTTCCTCTTCTCTTTTTTTCTCTTAGCTTTGCTGTCTCCTTCTCTTGCAAATTAAAAAAAAAATTTGCTATTTAAAACTAAAGGGAAATTTTGAATTTTCTCCATATAATTCCAACTTTCATCACTCCTCAATCTTTTCCTGTAATTTATCATTTTCTACACTATCAATAACATCATATAATTATCATATCAATTATTAATTTATAATAGTATATAAATTATAAAACATATTATATATGTGTTACATATATACATACTACATAGCTATATTTCCTTTTCATAGCTGCTTAAAAAATATCATTATGATTCTCATCCCTTCAGTGAAATTCCTAATAATTGTGTTACTGTTTTACCCTGTCTGCTCTTAAATCTGCCTCAGACTAAAATCTATCTATAAAAATATTTCTTAGACTCATCAGGTCCACTTTAAAACCTTTGATACAATGCCCCAGTGACTTTTCAAAATTCCCACTCTTTGGGCTTGAAGAAATTCTGTTACCGTTACATCTATGTAACATTTCTTTCATTTGTTAGTTTTCACTTGTATTAAATGAATATGTGTATTTTTAACCATTCCAGTGAGACTTGGTGTTCTTTGAAAACAGATGCATGTCTTATTATCTTTATCTAATTTCTACCACTTCCCTTTTTCCAAGACCCCCATATCTGGTTAAAATGAAGGGAAGGAGGGTAGATAAAGTTGGGCAAGGGAGGCATGAATGTTTGGAAAGCCTGGAGAGTTGAAGTAGAGGCCAAAACCTAAGGTATTGTGCAGCCTTGTTTATGAGTATGAACTTCACCCTTTGGGCTTGACTTCTTGTTCATGAAAGGTATTAGGAGGTAAAGATTCTAAATTAGGGAATCACATGAGCAACTAAGTGATGTCCACGTGTAGAGTCATCTCTTTTGTTATTGGAAAAAGTTGTTTGTTGTGACCAGCGTGTTCTCTTGACAAAACTGTTAGCCTCTGCCCTGCTTCATTTTGTACTCCAAGGCCAAATTACCTGTTATTCCAGGTAGCTCTTGACTTCCTACTTTTTCATTCCAATCCCATATGACCCATCTTTTTTTTTTTTTTTTTGGTGTTAGTTCTAGAAGGTCTTGTAAGTCTTCATAGAACCGATCAACTTCAGCTTCTTCAGCATTAGTGATTGGGGCATACACTTGGATTACTATGATGTTGAATAGTTTGTCTTGGAAATGAACAGAGACCATTCTGTCATTTTTGAGGTTGCACCCAAGTACTGCATTTCAGATTCTTTTGTTGACTATGAGGGATACTCCATTTCTTCTAAGGGATTCTTGCCCACAGTAAGTAGATATAATGGTCATCCAAATTAAATTCACCCCTTCCTTCCCATTTTAGTTCACTGATTCCTAAAATATTGGTGTTCACTCTTGCCATCTCCTGTTTGACCAGATCCAATTTACCTTGATTCAGGGCCTAACATTCCAGATTACTCTACAGTATTGTTCTTTACAGCATCAGACTTTACTTTCGCCACTAGACACATCCACAACTGGGCATCATTTTCACTTTTGTCCAACCATATCATTCTTTCTAGTGTGTGTATGTTAGTCACTCAGTCGTGTCCAACTCTTTGCAACCCCATGGACTGTAGCCCACCAAGCTCCTCAATCTGTGGGATTTTCCAGGCAAGAATACTGGAGTGGGTTGCCATTTCCTTCTCCAGGGGATCTTCCCACCAAGGAACTGAACCCAGGTCTCCTGCATAGCAGGCAGATTCTTTGTACTCTGAGCCATTGGGGAAGCTACCTCATTCTTTCTAGAGCAATGAGTAATTACCTTCTGCTCTTCTCCAGTAGCATATGGGACACTTTCGAGCCTGGGATTGTTTGTCTTCTTGTGTCATATTTTTTACCTTTCATACTGTCCATGGGATTCTCTAGGCAAGAATACTGGAGTGAGTTGCCATTTCTTCCTCCAGTGGACCATGTTTTGTCAGTAGTCCTCAATATTACCCATCAGTCAGTCTTGGGTGGACCTGCACAGCATGGCTCACTCACACACATACATAATATATACACACTCATTTATCTATCTATCTACTCATCTATCTATATATACAGATATAGAGAGATATATCTGTATCTATCTATCTATCTGTATATATATATATATATATGTATAGAGAGAGAGAGAGAGAGAGCGAGAGAGAGAGAGAGAGAGAGAGAGAGAGAGAGAAAGGTGGTCAGTCAAAAATTTCATTTGAATTTTTCCATAATATTGCCCAGGAAAACCTGAACAAACTTTTTGGCCAACTCTCTCTCTCTATATATATAGATATATATACACACACACACACACACCTATATATATATATATATATATATATATATATATATAAAACATCTTTTTTATCCATTCATCTACCACTTAGAACACTTAAGTAGCCTCCATACCTCGGTTACTGCAAATGATGCTGCAGTGAATATAAAGGTGCAATAAATTTTTTGAACTAGTATTTTAGCTTTCTCCATACCCAGATGTGGCATTGCTAAATTGTATGGTGCCTCTACTTTAATTTTTAAACAACACTGCATGCTGTTTGCATAGTGTCTACACTACTTCACATTTCTATCGGCAGTATACAGTGGTTCTATTTTCTTTACATCCTCACCAACATTTGTTATTTTTAGTCTTTTTAATGATAGCCATTCTAACAGATATCTCATTGTGATTTTAAATTGCATTTCTCTGATGATTAATGATTTTGAGCATCTTTTCATATGCCTGTTGGCCATCTACATGACTTACTTAGAAATAACTATTCAGATCCTCTGCCCAATTTTTTAGTTGGATTGTTTGTCTTTCTGATACTCAGTTGTATAATTTCTTTGCAATTTTGCATATTAACACCTTATTGATATATCCTTTGTAAATATCTTTTTTTTTTCATTAAGTAGGTGGCCTTTTTTTCTGTTGATAGTCTCTCTCACTGTGTAAAAGCTTTTTAGTTTGATGTAGTTCCATATGATTATTTTTGTTCTTGCTTCACCTGCCAAAGAAGACACAGTGAAAAAAAAAAAAGGTGCCAAGACCAATGCCAGAAAAGGATAATGCCTATATTTTCTTCTAGAGATGTTATGTCTTTTAAATCTTTCATCCATTTTGAGTTTATTTTTGCAAATGATGTGAGAAAGTGTTTCAATCTGATTCTTTTGCATGTAGCATGTAGCTCTCCAGTATTCTCAACGCCATTTGAAAATGCCATCTTCTCGCCTTTGTATATTCTGGCCTCCTTTGTGTAGATTTTGCTCAGTCATTCAGTCATATCTGACCTTTTGTGACCCTATGGACTGTAGCCCAACAGGCTCCTCTGTCCATGGAATTCTCCAGGTAAGAATACGGGAGTGGGTTGCCATTTCCTTCTCCATGTTGTAGATTAACTAAGCATATAAATATGGGTTTATTTCTGGGCTCTCATTCTGTTCTGTTTTTATGTTTTCATGCCAGTACCACACTGTTTTGATCAATATAGCTTGTAGTATAGCTTGAAATCAGCGAGCATGATCCCTCTGGATTTGTTATTTTTCAACATTGCTTTGGATATTTGGAGTCTATAGTATGCATATACAAATCTTAGAATCATTTGTTCTAGTTCTGTGAAAAATGTCATTGGTATTTTGATAGGGATTGCATTGAATCTATAGATTCCTTTGGAATAGTGTGATCATTTCAACAATATTAATTCTTCCAATTCATGAGCATTGTAAATCTTTCTGTTTCATCTTTTAAATTTTGTTCATCAATGTCTAATTGTTTTCTGAGTAAAGCTACTTTTTTCCTTGATGAATCCGAAAAAATATTTATCAATTTTGTTTATCTCTTCAAAGAATGAGCTCTTAATTTATTTGATATTTTTAATTATTTTATTAGTCTCTATTTATTTCTGCTTTGGAGAAAGCAATGGTACCCCACTCCAGTACTCAAGCCTGGAAAATCCCATGGATTTCTGCTTTACTTTTTATCATTTCTTTCCTTCCAGTAACTTTGGATTTTGTTTGTTCTTCTTTTTCTAATTCTGTTAGGTTGAAGATTAGGTTGTTTATTTGAGATTTATTTCCTGTGGTAGGCTTATATTGCTGTAACTTCCATCTTAGAACTGCTTTTGCTAAGTCCCATTTATTTTAGACTGTGTTTTTGTTTTTATTTGTCTCAGGTATTTTTTGTTTCCTCTTTGAGTTCTGCAGTGCTCCTTGACTTTTAGTAGCACATTATTCAGCTTCTAGGTGTTTGTGTTTTGAGCTTTCTTTTTCTTATGATTTATTTTTTAATTAATTAATTTTTTATTGAAAGATAATTGCTTTATAGAATTTTGTTGATTTCTGTCAAACCTCAATGTAAATCAGCCACAGGTACACATATATCCCCTCCATTTTGAACTTCCCTCCCATCTCCCTCCCCATCCCAACCCTCTAGGTTGCTACAGAGCCCCTGTTTGAGTTTCCTGAGGCATACAGCAAATTCCTGTTGGCTATCTATTTTGCATATGGTAATGTAAGTTTCCATGTTACTCTTTCCATGCATCTCACCCTCTCCTCCCCTCTCTCCATGTCTATTAGTCTATTCCCTGTCTGTTTCTCTATTGCTGCCCTGTAAATAAATTCTTCAGGACTATTTTTCTAGATTTTGTATATATGCATTAGAATACAATATTTTTCTCTTTCTGACTTACTTCATTCTGTATAATAAGCTCAGTGTTCTTTTTTATGGCTGAGTAATATTCCATTGTGTGTATATTCCACAACTTCTTCTTTTTTTTTTTTTTAACTTTACAATATTGCATTGGTTTTTCCATACATCAACATGAATCTGCCACGGGTATTCACATGTTCCCCATCCTGAATCCTTCTCCCACCTCCCTCCCCATATCCCTCTGGGTCATCCCAGTGCACCAGCCCCAAGCATCCTGTATCCTGCTTCGAACCTGGACTGGTGATTCGTTTCAAATATGATATTATACATGTTTCAATGCCATTCTCCCAAATCATCCCACCCTCTCCCTCTCCCACAGAATCCAAAGGACTGTTCTATACATCTGTGTCTCTTTTGCTGTCTGCATACAGGGTTATCGATACCATCTTTCTAAATTCCATATATATGCGCTAGTATACTGTATTGGTGTTTTTCTTTCTAGCTTACTTCACTCTGTATAATCGGCTCCAGTTTCATCCACCTCATTAGAACTGATTCAAATGTATTCTTTTTAATGGCCGAGTAATACTCCATTGTCTGTATGTACCACTGCTTTCTTATCCATTCATCTGCTGATGGACATCTAGGTTGCTTCCATGTCCTGGCTATTGTAAACAGTGCTGCGATGAACATTGGGCTACACGTGTCTCTTTCAATTCTGGTTTCCTCGGTGTGTATGCCCAGCAGTGGGATTGCTGGGTCATAAGGCAGTTATATTTCCAGTTTTTTAAGGAATCTCTACACTGTTCTCCATAGTGGCTGTACTAGTTTGCATTCCCACCAACAGTGTAAGAGGGTTCCCTTTNCTTTCTTATCCATTCATCTGCTGATGGACATCTAGGTTGTTTCCATGTCCTGGCTATTATAAACAGTGCTGCAATGAACATTGGGGTACATGTGTTTCTTTCAATTCTGGTTTCCTCAGTGTGTATGCCCAGCAGTGGGATTGCTGGGTCATAAGGCAGTTCTATTTGCAATTTGTTAAGGAATCTCCACACTGTTTTCCATAGTGGCTGTACTAGTTTGCATTCCCATCAACAGTGTAAGAGGGTTCCCTTTTCTCCACATCCTCTCCAGCATTTATTGCTTGTAGACTTTTGGATCGCAGCCATTCTGACTGGTGTGAAATGGTACCTCATTGTGGTCTTGATTTGCATTTCTCTGATAATGAGTGATGTTGAGCATCTTTTCATGTGTTTGCTAGCCATCCGTATGTCTTCTTTGGAGAATTTCCTATTTAGTTCTTTGGCCCATTTTTTGATTGGGTCATTAGTTTTAAAATGAGTAAGAAAGACCAATTGTGTATATCTATGTACCTAAAATTCAAGGTATACCCATATATACCTAAAGTTCATTGTATGTTATGAGAAAAATAAAGTACCTATATAAATTGTGAAAACTATTATAATAAAAGGTTTGTAAAATATGTAGATATTGTATGTGCCTTAGGAGAATGGATGTATTTTGAGTATGTGGAAAAAATAGGAAAAGAATTTGTCTGAGAAAGTAGTACAGATAGGAAACAAGAATGTTGATGTATGGCAAAACCAATACAGTATTGTAAAGTAAAACTAAACTAAAAAAAAAAAAAAAAGACTGAAAATTTGGGGTCATGTATAGAGAAGATTCTGGAACAGAGCCCTATTCAAAAGAATAGGAGATAGTGTTGGAGAGTTGGAGATAGATTGTGGATGGAATTAAATGAATAATAAATGTTTTGTTATTCATACTTTGAAGATTTTAGGTAAGGGAACTGAATGATATCAGCTTTTGCTCTGAAAGGTGGATATAGCTATTTTAATTTAATAAATTGGAAATGACAGACTTTATATAGAATTCACATAGGGACATTAAGACAGATGAGAGTCAATGCTGACCTAAATTGGGTTAGAATTAGAGGTGATGAGAATGCTGGAAGAAATATGATTCCTTGTGAGGGATAAATAAGAATTAGCAGGTTATTTGAGTGGCAAGAAACATCAAAAAAATAAAGTAATCAATAATACACACAAGTTTATATTTAAACCTAGGTGGTCATATTTTCAAAGAACTCACAAAGGGATAATACTGAATAGCAAGCACCTTCTGATTGTTTACTATGTGGCAGTCACTAGCCTAAATACCTCATGCACATTATTTCATTTTCAGTTCAGTTCAGTCGTTCAGTCGTGTCTGACTCTTTGCAACCCCATGAATTGCAGCACGCCAGGCCTCCCTGTCCATCACCATCTCCTGGAGTTCACTCAAACTCACGTCCTTCGAGTCAGTGATGACATCCAGCCATCTCATCCTCTGTCATCCCCTTTTCCTCCTGCCCCAATCCCTCCCAGCATCATTTAGCCCTGAAAAAAACTCCAAAACTTGTGATGATTTTTTTTTTGAGAAATTTTTAAACATTTTTGGAAACTTGCCAAAAATTAAATAGACACTTGCCCAATAATTGTATATTATCAGGACTGGGATTCAACATAAAGAGTAAGACTCCAAAGATCATACCTATCCTGATTTTTATA
Source organism: Neotragus pygmaeus (assembly GCA_006410875.1). NCBI lineage: Eukaryota > Metazoa > Chordata > Mammalia > Artiodactyla > Bovidae > Neotragus > Neotragus pygmaeus. The sequence goes on from SJYV01034183.1 coordinate 1,746,405, forward strand.
TAGAAGAGGCATAACATGCTTAAGGAGTAGGAAGACATACAACCAGGATATGGGGAGCCCAGGAGTAGATCTTAGAAATAATAAAATGCATTGTGTATTGGAGAAATAAAACACACTTTGCATGGCCTAAGAGTGGTGTGCCAGATGAATTATGACAAGTAATGGTGTAAATAAAAACAGATAATTTAAATACTTTTAAGGGCTGTCCTGTGGCTCAGTGGTAGAGAATCTGTCTGCCAATGCAGAAGATGCGGGTTCAATCCCTGGGTCAGGCAGATCCCCTGAAGAAGGAAATGGCAACCCACTCCACTATTGTCTGGAAAGTCCCATGGACAGAGGAGCCTGTCAGGCTGCAGTTCATGAAGTCTCAAAGAGTTAGATAAAATTTAGTGACAAGGAAATTGGGCTAAAAGCAATAATAAGTTATTTGTAATTGTTAAGTAGGGAAGTAATATGATTAAATTTGGGATTTAAAAAGATAACACTGGCTGAAGTTAGATAAACTTAGGTTGGGAAGAAGGAACAAGAAAGAAAGTAAGCATAAAGTTATGTTCCTTTTCTTGTTATTCAATCAGAAGTTGCGTAGGCCATGGAAAATATAGCAATCTTAGATTCCTAGAAATAGGACCAGCTGGACTTGGACATGAACTGAATGCAGATAAGAGCAGAGGCAGTATGGAGAACAAATTTTATGCTCAGGATTCAGGATTGGGCAAGGTGATGTGATTGATGAGGTGTTCAGGATCCTGCATATTGACAGAAACATGGCACATTAAGGAATCCCTTGGAGACAATAACACTAAGTTTTGCTCCAGGTATATTCATTTAAGATGCTGGTAGGACATTGGGTAGACATTTAGAATTGAAAGACCTTCCTCAAGAAAAAAAGAAAGGTCTTTGTATGTAGGTTTAAGTATTATAGTGGATTTTCCCCCCCAAATTCTTTCCATGGGGTTCAGATAGTACCTACTAGGTCTATGAAGTGGATACCTGTCATGGGCTAGCTGATGAGTACATGGCATTCTATTCAGCTCTTGCTACCTAGAACCTTTGCAAGGATGGGTATATGACCCAAGCCATACTTTCTAAACATACTGTATACATGCAGAAGTTTTTACTGGGACTTCAAAGTTATACAGTGCAAACTTGGTGTTGCTAGTGACCTTATATTTTAATGCCTTGCTAAATACTTTATGACAATGAAAGACAGAGTAGAACGTGTGGAAGAGAACTTTGACAGAATCGCAGAACAACTGAATCCAACATGGCCTGAATCCACAGGCACCAAGAGTCTCCTCAATTCTGTGAGTCAATTATTTTCTTTTACATTTAAGCTCATTTGAATTATATTACCGTGACATGTACCTAACACAGTACTGACAAATGCAGAAATCATTCACATGAGATTATACTTAGAAACCACAGAATTTTCAAAGAAAGGGAGAGTTTTACCTTTGATAAAGATATCAGAGGAATCAATAAAATTGTAAAGTACTAAAACAGTACTGAGAAATGAGTCTTAGTTGATGATGACAATTTCAAACTGCAAAGATATATGATACAATTTATTAGAAAATGGGGTTGTAACCTTTTATTTTTAAAAGGAAAATACTATATAANGATAAAGATATCAGAGGAATCAATAAAATTGTAAAGTACTAAAACAGTACTGAGAAATGAGTCTTAGTTGATGATGACAATTTCAAACTGCAAAGATATATGATACAATTTATTAGAAAATGGGGTTGTAACCTTTTATTTTTAAAAGGAAAATACTATATAAAGAAATTTTTTTGGTAAGTAGACATAGAATTAGCTATGTAGATCAAAAAAAAAGAAGAAGAAAAAAAGAACCGCCAAAGGAAGGTTTTTTTTTTTTTTATAATGAAAAGTTTTGAGCGTACTTCTAACCTACAGAAAAAAAATCCATTGTGAAGGGAGATAATTAGGATGCCATGCAGAAAATAAATGATAGCAACTTCTATAGCTAGATAGGAAATATGAGTTCAAAAGTAGATGTGATATATTAATAATTTTAAAAGAGCACATTGTAAATTGTTTATCAGCTCATTTAAAGATGTGGTGATCTATTTGCATTCCACATCATACCTTTTCACAACAAGGCTATAAGATGCAAATACTTGTTGATTTACCATAGCAAATTGCAATTATAGCAAATAATTTTGTAATGGTTCTTTTTAAAGCAATGAATGAGGTTAGATGCCATCTGCAAAGTAAAATTTGTGTTTGTAGAAGATAGGCATTATCATTGCTTCTATCAAATTAATATATATTCTCATTAAATCATTCTTATTTCTCACAATTACCTAAAATAATTTATATGAAAGTTAAAGAAGGTAAAATAAAACTTGATTTAACTAAGGGAAATTATTTTTTTAAGTTTCCTTTATTATCTTGATTAACAGATAGTTAAGTGTCATGATGATAAAATGATTTAGTTCAAAAATTAAATTTTTCTTAAACTATAAAAACTGACAAGAATTCATGACCTTCACCTGTCAGTTTCTTCCTGCATAATCCAACATTTACCTTTGTCTTACATCTCTATTTTATTTTACATTTAGACTTTCTGTAGTTCAGGACTTTGCTGCCTAATGAGATTCATCAGTGCTTCTGGATTTTACACATCCAAGATATCCAGATTGTTCTTTTATTCATATCCATCTGGTCAAATGATTATAACCATTTCTTTCCAATGTAGACTCCACAGTGGGATTTACCCTTACCTCTGAGTGTCATTAATATAATGTGCATGATAGGAAAAGCATCTGCAGTTTAAATAGTGATGAACTGTCATAGCAAAAAGTAAACTAAATAATTAATTTTTAATATTGCCAAAATTTCTATGTTAGTTTACGTATTTGGTCATAACATTTTTATAACTTCTACCAGGATTGACAGTTATTTTGGTAACTGACATATACATGCAACATCTAGAGGGTGAGGGGAGATGAGAACAATATTATATAAGAAAAAGAATAAAATCCAAGGATTTATAAAACTGAATAAAGATGGAATTAGTGGAGTTGTCTTACCACAATAGCCATTTAATTTGAGGTAGTCTTTAATGTTGGTTCAATTAAGTTTTATTCTAACTCAAATTCTTAGATGCACATTGCTGAAAAACAAACTCCTTCTGTGAACATCACCTATCATGTTTCAAAGAAACAGTGTGCTTTGTTTCCTTTTTAACCTAAAGTGCTTTACATGCTTGTCAGTTGTCATTAAAATGGTGCAGGACCTTATGATCCCTTCCACCATGTCCTCAGCCTGCCTTTCACCACTGCAAAACCTTCAGCCAAGTTGAATTAGAAAAGTGAGAAGATGCAAAAGCAAAGAAAAGCAGTAAAACAGGACAAAACAATAAAAGTTTAGTCAGTAAACAAAGTCAGAGACCTTTAGTTCCTTCTCAAAAGCTATAGATAATATTCTCAGCTATATCCCATGAACTGTCTTATTGGTTCTGAAATGCACACCAGGTGAAAGAAGTTAACTACATAATCAAAAAACTGTAGCCATGACTTAAGCTGAGACAATTCCGAGAACTGGCCTCAAGAAAATGGGAACAAACCAACCCCGAAAGATAAAATTGATCAAACCATTGCATGACCAATTTCAAGATGACCATCAGAGCTGACTGTGCTGTTTCTGAATTTAACCTTCTCCTTCATCTAAAACAGCTCTTCCCGTAGTTAGGAGAGTTGACCATTGGACCAGAGTTCACCCCATCACTCTCCACTTTGCAAGCATCCAAAATAAAGCAAACTTTGCTTTCTACCAATTGCCTCTTTATTGGCTTTTGTGAGCAAACACTTTCAGTAATATCATCAATATGTTAAAAACAAAAATAAATGAGACCAGCCTTGAAAATCCCAAGCAGATGAAACCAGTTTAATCATACAGGCAAAGCTTAATTTATCTTATTTTGTTAGACTAACTTTACCTGTGCCGTTTCTTGCTTATGCCTCTGGAAATCTTTAACTGTTTCCCAAAATTAATATGAGGTAACTATTAATCAATTTCCTATTTTTCAAGAAAATTCCAATATTATAACCAATCACTGTTTTTTTTTAAAAAAAGTCACTCTCTTCTCACTATATAAGCTGCTTCATAACGAGATAACCATGAGCCTCATTTTATGTTTTGGTTGAGCACTCCTGGGTCTCAAACTAATTTTTTTTTTTTTGGCATGTGTACAATAAAGTTTCACAAATAATTACTACTTCAGTGCATTAGTTTTAATTCTGTTATTTCTGAACTTTTAACTAATATAAAACACAAATGCATGACACTTACCTGAATTTTTGTGAATATACAACAAATAGATGTGAAGTCCAGTATTTGAATCCTTCTTAACAGAACTCTCTAATGGCTGGTCCTCATGGCTTTGACTTTCAGGCCATCAGAAAGGTGAGGAGTTCCCTAACCAGTTCCCCATACTTGTGTTTTCCCACAAGTGTGATGCCTGAGCAATCTGGGTGCCATCATCCTGGGTCTCAGCGTTACCCTTAGCCTGCCTGTTTATAAACTCCACTCAGGTTTCATTATCTCACCTGTCTAAGACATTACATTCAGCTGAGTGATCACTTCTTTAACACTCTTAATCTTTCAAAAGTGATAATTTTATGTGTTATGTATGACCATTAATTTTCAATTTTATTTATATTCTGGGTAAAAATATAATACATTATTTGGGGAGTTATTTTCAAATTTATAGAACAATTTGATGATATAGCCTGTGCATCCTACATATAGTATATATACTTTTGAAAATGTATGAGGCATTTCATGCACTTAAATTTTGAAATGAAGTCCCATGCTCTCAGGTGTCAAGCATTTCTGCAACTGCATACTAGATTTCTAACAATATTCAGCAATTTCTCCTGACAAAGTGAAGTGGAATTATAAGTGAAAGTGAAGTGGAATTATAAGTGATAACCTGTGAAACCTTTTTGATATATATAACTGCTAGGGATATTTCAGGTTAAAAGGCTTAGTTTTCCCCCAGGCAGCAGTATTTTCTCTTTATACATCATTTTCCTCTTACCTGTTTACTCTGAGTTTTTTTCTTTGTCTTATTCAGCCTTGGAAGATTCCACAAAAATCAAATGTTGTTGAGAAATTTAATGGATAAAATCATCAGTAGTCTGCTTCTACCCTGAATACCCATTCTTTGCTTGTTTATTGTCATCATCTGAGCTCAGTCATGTCTGACTCTTTTCAACCCCATGGACTATAGCTTTTCAGGTGTCTCTGTCCATGGAATTTTCATGGCAAGAATACTGGAGCAGGTGATCATTTTCCTCCTCCAGGGGCTCTTCCTCACCCAAGGATCAAACCTGTGTCTCTTGGATCTCCTGCATTGGCAGGTGTATTCTTTACCTCTGAGCCACCTGGGAAGCCCAGCTGTCTTGTTAGAGTTGCTATAAAAACTTGCTTATTTGTGGGTGAGTGTTCAGTTTGGGTTTTTTGTAAAGGGACACCAAGAAATTATCAAAGCAATCTTGTTAAATTTAAGAAAATTAGAGAGAAAAAACTTTTCAATATTTTAGTCATTTATCTTCCTAAATACTGTCGTGTACTTCCTTTTATTCACACAAATGTCTGATTAATCAAATATAGTTTCATGGTAATTGTGTATTTCCACATTTCACGCTTTTTCACTTAATAATCTATTTTTCCATTAGCATTATTAAGATTAAGTGGTAGTGTGCCCACATGCTAAGTTGCTTCAGTTGTCTGACTCTTTGTGACCCTATGGACTGTAGCCCTCCAGGCTACTCTGTCCATGGGATTCTCCAGGCAAGAATACTGGAGTAGATTGCCATGCCTCCTCCAGGAGATATTCCTGACCCAAGGATCGAATCCATGTCTCCGGCAGCTTCTGCTTTGTAGGTGGATTCTTCACCACTGAGCCAGAGGGAAGCCCCTAAATTAGTCAGATATTTAGCTATCTGTCTCTCTCACTTTTAATGATCAGCAGCCTCACAGTTTCACATAGATATCTACAAATATGACATGAAAGTTTCTTTTTTTTTATTATTCCTATTTTATTTTATTTTTTTAATTTGACTTTACAATACTCTATTGGCTTTGCCATACATCGACGTGAATCCACCACAGGTGTACACAGGGTCCCAATCCTGAATCCCCCTCCCACCTCCCACCCCACAACGTCTCTCTGGATCATCCCCGTACACCAGCCCCAAGCATCCTGCATCCTGCATCGAACATAGACCGGCACCTCGTTTCTTACATAGTAGTAGATATGCTTCAATGCCATTCTCCCAAATCATCCCGCCCTCTCCTACTCCCTCAGAGGCCAAAAGTCCGTTCTCTATGTCTGTATCCTTTTGTTGTCTCACATACAGGGTCATCATTACAATCTTTCTAAATTCCATATATATGTGTCAGTATGCTGTATTGGTGTTTTTCTTTCTGGCTTACTTCACTCCGTATAATAGGCTCCAGTTTCATCCATCTCATTAGANGTTAATCCATTTTCTTCTATTTGAATGGCAAGAATGTTTAGTGACTTGATCTCAACTGTTTTATCGGGATGTAACTGTAAGAGATGTAATCTTTGAAATCGACTTGTTACATAATCACTGGTTTCTACAAGCAAACCTTTAAAGCATTTGTGGAAATACAGTCTTGAGTGCAGCTCATATATATTTATTTTTTTATATCGACTTTTTGCAGCTTCTTTTAAAAATCAAGATTACATTCAATTAGGGTGTAAAATCATGATCCTATTTGAGGTTTTGAAGATGATATTTAACGGGAGCAGAATGTGTCTCCCTGCCCCCTCTTGACACACAGTTTGCTGTTAAGTCATTTCCAAGGGTGTTCACTGAAGTCCACCCAGTAATTGCACCTGGACTACAGCATTTATTCCCTTTAAAGCAGCTCAGTTCACTGTGTTAACCTGTTAGAGTCATATGGTCCTGTTCCTCTTGCCAGGGCACCTTTGCAGTCTGCCCAAGAGGATGAGATGTACTGTATTTGCAAAAGCTAATAGGAATGCAAATATTGTTGTGCAAAATGTTAAGTTCTGTTTTTTATCTTGCTGACATCTGCATGAGGTTGGCTTTTGAAGGTCATCAGTTTGAACCCCCAGTAAAAGATAGACAGAAAGAAACCCAAAATTTCTTAGGGGAAAAAAAATGCTTTTAAAACCAATTGAAAAATATTTCATAGGCGCATGAGAGCCAGAAAGTGAAATTGTAAACAACATCCTCTCCTCATCGCTGAAGTAAAATACAGGTTTAAAAGGAACTGTGTGTACTGGTATGATAAAGATGATTTTTAAAAATTAGAAAAACAAAGCAGGCTGTGAAACAGAAGAGGCATGTTTTTTAATATAGGTCGTCTACCTTGTGGTGCCACTTAAGAATTACTATACTTCCATGTGTTGGCCGCTCAGTCAAGNGGTATGATAAAGATGATTTTTAAAAATTAGAAAAACAAAGCAGGCTGTGAAACAGAAGAGGCATGTTTTTTAATATAGGTCGTCTACCTTGTGGTGCCACTTAAGAATTACTATACTTCCATGTGTTGGCCGCTCAGTCAAGTCTGACTCTTTGCAACCCCATGAACTGTAGCCCACCAGGCTCCTCTGTCCATGGAATTCTCCAGGCAAGAACACTGCAGTGAGTAGCCATTCCCCTCTCCAGGGGATCGTCCCCATCCAGGCATCAAATCTGGGTCTCCTACATTGCACGCAGATTCTTTATGGTCTGAGCCACCAGAGAAGCCCAGAGGCTCAGGCAAGACATCTTTTGTGAAGGGAAGTTACTTATAGAACAGACTGACTTTGGCTGTCTCACTTTTCTTCCTACCCAGACAGGGAACTTACCCCAGAGGGACTGTGATAAGGGAAGAAGTGTGTCTGGGAGGGTAGCCAGCAGCTCTGATGCTCACTAGGTAAAGTGGTGAAGTCTACAAGGAAATTCCGATCCTACACTGGGATAACTGTGTCACAGAACTCAGGTTCTGGAAATAAGATGCTTCCCTTGCAGTTGTGCCCCCAAAAATAATTTAGCCACCCTCTTCCTATCCTATGTAACCCCTCCCTGGTGTTGCTTTTATTTTTTCAGTCCAACAGTATTTGATAGTTTGGTTTGAAACTTCTTTCATTTTGTATTAAATATTACTTGGATATCCCTGATTTTGAACTCCAGAGATAGTGAAAGCATTACTAATAATCTAGTGTTAAGTGATTCACTGAAAACAAAGATTAAGCAAAATGGAGATTCCTTATTTTCCAAACCAATTTATTTTTTTTAATTTGTTTTATTTTTTACTGGGGGATAGCCGATTAAGAATGTTGTGATAGTTTCAGGTGAACAGCAAAGGGACTCAGCCATACATATATATGTATTCCAAATCAATTTAAAAAGAATCCATAACTCATACTGGGTTCTGCTTGACAAAACATCAAGCGCCCCCCAAAGGCAGGCACTGGGCTAGGGTGAGGCTTTACGGACACTGGGTTTGTTTGACAACTGCACAAAGGTGGGTAGAGTTACAATAGCCAGATCCGTTCTCGTTGGATTTATGAACCTGAGCCATCGGACCATGTAGCCCTGGGGACATAAAATCTTTCTGAATTCAAAGTTTCAAGGTTATTAAGTACCAAATATTTCTGTATAATTACCCTTCATAGATTCAGGTTTGAAAAACAATACTTGGGTAATCCTTTTGCTTTCTCAGCTGCCTTTGGCAGAGAAGAACACTTGTATATTCACAGACCTCATGCAATGTGATGTGTGCTTCTTTGGAAAGAAAGAGTCATAAAATACTTTAAAAGTTATAAATAGGTTCCAAGCTTGTCATATCCCAGCGACTACATGTGTATAGCCCTGTATTCTTGGTTCTTACTCCATGGCAAGTTTGATATGATTTTATTACTTACAGTGAATTATTGTCCACTTTGTTAAAACTCTTTATGTGACTGTTAAAGGCCAAAATCAAAGTTACAAGTTTCACTTTCATTTATCTATTTCAGCCCCCGCCCCACTCAGCTCCCTCTTCCTCTTAAATTAATCATGGAAATCAACTCCTATGAAGAATGTTGAGAAAAGAGTACTAATATTTCATGAAGGGAGAGAAGCATTATACTATTCTGGTTTAAGGAGATGCCTACTTTAGAAGTAGTATTGCTCTGGACAGTAAGTCTTCTCCAGGCAGGATTGGTCACTTAGATGTTGCTGGATTTCCTGTAGGTCAATTAAGTTCTCTGCAGGGTTCTACATGGGGCTTCCCAGGTCGTGCAATGGTAAAAAATCCACCTGCCAGTGTGATCCCTGGGTCATGAATATCCCCTGGATAAGGAAATGGCAACCCACTCCAGATTTCTTGCCTGGAGAATCCCATGGACAGAGGAGCCTAACGGGCTACCGTCCATGGGGTCGCAGAGAGTCTAGACACGACTGAGACATCCCCAATCACATCCATTCCCAGGGTTCGACATATATAAACACCGAAGGAATATCTCCTGAAGAGAATTGCTGTCTTAAAGACATCTACTTGCAAGCTTGGTGAAAGAAAATGCATTCTTAGTTAGCACTAACCACTTGTAAAGTATTTAGGCCAGGCACTTTTTTCATTTTTTTTAATTTGGAAAACAAAAATATGGCCTCCTTGAAGTCTTTTGTTTTGATTGTTTGGAAACGTTTACCTTTTTCTGAGAGTCTGTGTGAGACTTCTGATATAAAACTAACAGGTTTTCTGCCCTTTGGAGAAGTCCCATGATCAGATGTATTTCTGTTTCTCTGGGTGGGTTGGTAATTTTCTCTTAGTAACAGATAACAAATGTGTGTAATAGGTTATGCTGCTATTTTTGTGTGCAGAAGAGTTGGCAGTCAGAAACCTAGTCAGTTCAGCTCAGATCCACCTCTGGGAGAATTCTAGCATGCTGCATTAAACCACATCTAAGCTGGTAAGAAAAGTGAAATGGAAATTCGTAACTGTTATTCAATCATGAAAGTCATGATGCCTCTTTTACATCAAGCATCTGGAAAATAGAAAGAACAAGGTCACTTTGGAGGATGAGAATAGGGCAAAATTGAAAGTGGAGGGAGTGTTCACTGCCAACCTCGCCTTTGGGATAGTTTCACTCTGCCTTCGGTGTAGAAGTGGCTTTAAGTGTTCGCACACTTTGAATTCTGTTAAATAAATCTGAAAGGGAAGGATAAGAGTGGCAAACATTTTAAATCCACTGTGTGTTTCTTCACATTTTAAATTCAGGGTGCTGCTTTGGTTTTAAGTCTTTAAACAGTGAGCCTTGGAGCTGCCAAGTTATTTTAAGGAGCTGATGAACACTCCGAATGGATTGAATGACTTTCTCTTGATGACAGATTCATTCTGATGATGTTGCTGGGAAGCAGCGAACAGGAAATCTAGGGCCTAGTCCAAGCAGTCATAAACCAACTCTAAGATCTGGTTTGGTTTACTCCGTTTACACAGTACAAATGTGGGGGCTTCCCTGGCGGCTCAGTGGTAAAGAATCCAGTGCAGGAGACACAGGTTCGATCCCTAATCCGGGAAGATCCCACATGCTTCCGAGCAACTAAGCCTGTTCACCGCAACTATTGAGCCTGTGTTCTGGAGCCTGGGAGCCGTAACTACTGAGCCCACGTGCTGCAACTACTGAAGTCCATGTGCCCTAGAGCCTGTGCTCTGCAACAAGAGAAGCCCCCATAGTGAGAAACCCGCACACTGCAATGAAGGGTAGCCCCCACTTGCCACAACTAGAGAAAAGTGAATGCAGCAACAAAGACACAGTACAGCAAAAAATTAAAATAAATAAATTAAATTATATATATATATATATATATGTAAACAGTACGAATGTCACTGGAAAAACGGTAGACAGTGCTTCCTGAGCAAATATGGCCTAGAATGGAGAATGCTAGTCTGATCCTTTACTTATAGATGTTTAGAGGGTTACCTCGGATTTATGAGACAGCCCCATGTTGGCACTCAAGTGTTACTTAGTTACTTTTTAATGTAAACTACTTGAGGTTATTCGGTAAGATTGCTATTTTCCCTGCTAATGAAGAAAAGGCATATTTGTGGCAGAAAATTATGAAAAAGCATAAAGATGTACACAGAAAATCCAAATCACTCACAATTCTACTCAACATAATATTTTAGAATGCCTAATATCAGGTTTGTCTTGTACATAAATACACACTTATAAATGTGCTAACATAAGTTACTCTTACTTTCTGTTTTACTATCAGCTTTTGTCATCTAATCAGTTCAGTTCAGTTGCTCAGTCTTGTCCGACTCTTTGCCACCCCGTGGACTGCAGCACGCCAGGTTTCCCTGTCCATTACCGACTCCCAGAGTTCGCTCAAACTCATGTCCATCGAGTCTGTGATGCCATCTAACCATCTCATTCTCTGTTGTCCCCTTCTTCTCCTGCGTTCAGTCTTTTCCAGCAACTGGGTCTTTTTCACCTAATAGTACATGGTAAATAATTTTGTCTATTAGATTCTACAGTTTATTTAAAATTCCTAAATAGCATTTTATCATGCAATGCCCCCAAATTTATTTAAGCAATCCCCTTTTGTTGGACATTCTTATTGTTTCCAACTATTCCCTATTATAAAGAGCTCTGAAAAGAACATCCTTGTTGATAAATCTTTTTACACATTATTTATTATTCTATAAGGCTGGTTCCATAAGGGACTTTATTTTCTCCATGGCTGAACCTACAACTCCTAGAATAGTGCTTGGCACTTAAGAAGTGCTTAAATACTTGCGGAATGAATGAATAAATTCTTGCAAGTTTGTATATTAGATTGAAGTATGTGTTAGTTGTTCAGTCGTGTCTGACTCTTTGCAACCCCATGGACTGTAGCCTGCCAGGCTCCTCTGTCCATGAAATTCTCCAGGCAAGAATACTGGAGTGGGTTGCCATTTCCTTATCCAGGGGATTTTCCCCACCCGTGGATTGAACCCAGGTCTTCCGCATTGCAGGTGGATGCTTTACCATTTGAGCTACTGGGGAACCCCGAATTTAGCTATTTTGATATATATTGCCAAATCGCCCCTCAAAAGGTAAGGCAGATTTTACTTCTAGCAGGAGCATGTTAATGTCAATTTCTAGAATCCTCATTGACATTGCTGTATAAAATAGAATAATTTTGTTTGTAAGTGAGAAAAATCCTAACTCAACGTCGACACAAGTAATCAAAAGGAGTTTTTTGTCTCCTATAATTGGAAAGTCCAGAGGCAGGGTAGGCTTCAGGTGTGACTCAGCCCCAAGGGTCGTGTTGTCACCGAGACGATGAGATCCTCCTGCCTTCATCATCCATCCTCTGCTGTTTGGCTTTGCTCCTGAGCCCAATCCCTCAAGACGGAAAGTTGAGTGCTGGCAGCTCTCGGAGCCAGGAGCTTCCTTGGTCATAGGCAGGGGGAAACAGAGCTTCTTTTTGCCCAATTTTCAAACCAAAGTCTGATCTTCCTTTTGATTGTACCATCTTAGCTTGCAATTTTACCTTTGAACCAAACTTAGGCCAAGGACTTTGATTTGCTGCTTTTCTTAGGCCTGGCTTCCGTTCTGTTTTCCCGACATGGGACAACGCATGCCTCAGGCACCAAGATGGATGACGTTGATTTGCTCAGACTCAGGATGGCCTTCCCCGGTGGCTCAGACGGTAAAGAATCTGGCAATGCGGGAGACCTGGGTTCAATCCCTGTGTCTGGAAAATCCCCCTGGAAAAGGATATGACTACCTACTTCAGTATCCTTGCCTGGAGAATTCCATGGATAGAGGAGCCCGGCACGCTACAGTCCGTGGGGTCTCAGAGAATCAGACACTGCTGAGCTATTGAGCACAGCACACAGGATGGCCCAGGACTGAGGAAACCTACTGAACGGAATCCTACAACAGAATGGTTGTGATATTCTGAGTTCTTTTGGAAAGAAGACATACTGGAGTGAATGTTTGGAAGCAATAAAAAGTTACAGTAAGTACTAGCATTTATTTTTAAAAATATATTTATTTTCTGGGGTAGAAGTTTTTCTCATTGCTTGTTTTTCTATAGACTATTGGTTTTTGAGGACTGTCTTTTTAAATTAAAAAAAAATTGATTGGGTGGCACTGGGTCTTCATTGCCATATGGGGGATCTTTCTTTTTTTTAGTTGCAGGTGTGTCGGCTCTTCGGCACGTGGGATTTTCAACCTAGGCGTCGAACCCAGGTCTCCTGCATTGGCAGGTTATTCTTTACCACTGAGGCACCTGGGAAGCTTATTCTTATATTAGGCTCTGCCAAAGAGACAAGTACCAATAAATGAGCCAAAAAACACACTGAAGAGTCAAACACAATCAGAGTTTCTGTCAGATTCTGGCAATGATTCTGAGGCAATCTTATGCAAATAAAGAAANTTTACCACTGAGGCACCTGGGAAGCTTATTCTTATATTAGGCTCTGCCAATAAATGAGCCAAAAAACACACTGAAGAGTCAAACACAATCAGAGTTTCTGTCAGATTCTGGCACTGATTCTGAGGCGATCTTGTGCAAATAAAGAAACCTTTCTGTACTGTGTTTTAATCACATAAGCAGTGAAAATAAAAATATAAAGATTATTATGCATGTATATATGTATAATTATGGTTACGATATTTGTTTCTTTCTGTTAACAAAGCAAAGCAATTCATCTAATTATACCCATAAAAACACAGTGAAACAACCCAAACATTTTATGAAAATAATTTATTTTGGCTTATCTGTTCTGTTTCTATTTATGTTACACTGCATGAAAGTACTCAGCCCCTATTTGGATATGGAACAATGTCATTTTCAATGTGCACTGAGATTCCGCATCAATATAGGCTATCACAATTAAATCCTTTGTCTTGTAACTTAAAAGGATAATTCAAGAGATGAATCACTGATACAAAAGTTATTTAACTTAAGTAACCAACTGCACAGTTGGTAGTTTTTCTAATCCTGGAAAGATGTTTATAAAATATTTTCCCCTCACAGCTCTAAAAACAGATTTTTTTTCCTAATTATATTTTTCTTCCAATTTCAACTTACCTTTTCTTTTTCTTGCACTCTTACGGGTGAAAACCCATCATTATTTTTTTCTTAGGAAAAGACCAACAAGCAATTTTACATGAAAAAAACAAACATTTTCTTAGGCTGCTTTGTACTTTATAAGAAATATCATAGTACTGTATATCAAAATAAATTAGCTTAGTGTATACATATATGGCCTTTAATTATTTAACTTTTCTTAAAAATATGTTCCTTAGTAAATATATATATATATATTTATTTATATACTTGAATATAATACCTATCTATTTCCCTCCTACTCATGTTGATTATTTCAGTCATATCGGTAAGCTTGGGAAGAATAAAACAATTATGANTTGATTCCTCCAGCTCCATTCTTCTTTCTCAAGACTGCTTTGGCAATTCAGGGTCTTTTGTGTTTCCATGTAAACTGTGAAATGTTTTGTTCTGGTTCTGTGAAAACTGTCATTGGTAATTTGATATTCCATTGATTGCATGGAATCTGTAGATTGTCTTTGGTAGTATAGTCGTTTTCATTCACAATATTGATTCTTCCTATCCAGGAACATGGAATATCTCCCTATCTGTGTATGTTATCTTTGATTTCTTTCATTAGTGTCTTATAATTTTCTGTGTACAGTTTTTTTTGTCTCCTTAGATAAGTTTATTCCTAGATATTTAATCTTTTCTGTTGCAATGGTGAAAGGGATTGATTCCTTAGTTTCTCTTTCTGATTTTTCATCTTATTTTAGTCTCATAGTGTTCTGGACAGAAAAGATGCTTGATATTTTGATATTCTTAAATTTATTGAAGCTTACTTGTGGCCTGTCCTGTGATCTTTCCTGAAGAATGTTCCATGTATGCTCAAAAAGATTGTATTCTGCTGTTTTGGGATAGAGTGCTCTATATACATCTTTATTAAGTCATGCTGGTCTAAAGTGTCTTTTAAGGCCAATGTTTCCATATTTATTTTCTGTCTGGATAATCTGTCCACTGATGTAAGTGAGGTGTTAAAGTTCCCTAGTATTGCTGTGTTACTGTCAATTTCTCCCTTTAAATTTGTTAATATTTGCTCTGTGTGTTTAGATGCTATTATATTAGGTTCATGCATATTTATAAATGTTATATCCTCTTGTTGGATTGATTCCTTAGTCATTATATAATGATCTTTTTCTATCCCCTCACTTTCCATGTCTTTAGTTCTAATGTGAGTCTCTTTTGGGAAGCATTATATGAATCTTTTTTTTTTTTTTTCAATCCAATCATTCACCTATATCTTTTGCTTGAACCACTTTGTCTATTCACATTAAAAGTAATAATTGATAGGTATATACTTGTTGCAATTGTATTAATTGTTTCTAGGTTATTTTGTAGTTGTTTTTGTTCCTTTCTTCTTTTGCTCTCTTCACTTGTGAGTTGATGACTATCTTTATTGTTATGTTTGGCTTACTTTCTCTTTCTTTGTTTATATCCATTATAGATTTTTGGCTTATGGTTACCATGAGGTTTGTATTTAGCAGTCTATGTATATACATGATTATGTTATGTTGCCATCTTAAGTTCAAATGACTTTTAGCATTTTTACTCCTTCCTCCATGTTTACTGGTTTTCATATCATGTTTTACATCTTTTTGTCTTGTATATAACTTAGCTACTTATTGTGTATATAGATGATTTTACTATTTTTTTCTTTTAACATTCCAACTAGCTTTAATAGTGGTTGATATAATACCTTTACTCTGTTTGCCTTTACCAAGGAGATTTTTTTCCTGTCATAACTTTATTTTTCTAGCTGTGTTCTTTTCTCTTCCACGTGGAAAAGTTTCTTCAACATTTCTTATAAATCTGGTTTAATGATGCTGAACTCTTTTAGTTTGTGCTTGTCTATAGAACTCTCTATCTCTTCTTCAAATTTGAATGGGAGCCCTGCCAGGTACAGTATTCTTTGCTGTAGATTTTTCCTCTTTCATTACTTTGAACACATCATGCCATTCCCTTCTGACATATAAGTTAGCATGTAGTCTAGTTCTTTTATGGTTAACTAGTTGCTTTTCTCTTGCTGTTTTTAACATTCTCTCTTTAACTTTTGAAATTTTAATTATAATGTGTCTTTTTGTGGAATTCTTTGGATTAATCTTGTTTTATACTTTCTTTGCTTTCTGAACCTGTGCATTTGTTTCCTTTCCTAGGTTAAGGAAGTTTTCAACATTATTTCTTGAAATACATTATCTTCCCCATTCTCTCTCTCTCTTTTCCTTCTGAGACCTCCATAATTCAAATATTAGTATGTTTGATAGATATTGTCTCAGAATTCTCTTAATCTATCCTTATTTATTTTAATTCTTTTTTTTTTTTTTTTAATTTTCTGCTCTGCTCAGGTGATTTCCACTACTCTCTTCCTGTTTGCTGATCTGTCCTTCTGTACTATCTGATCTTCTGTTGAATCCTTCTAGTGTGTATTTTCTTTCAGTTATCATATTTATCAGCTCTTTTGGTTCTTCTTTATATTTTCTAATTCTTTGCTAAAATTCTCACTGTGTTTGTTTATTCTTTTCCTGAGCTCATAAAGCACATTTGTGTTCATTTCCTTGAACTTTTTATCAGGTAGATGGCTTATCTCCATTTCAATTGGTTCATCTTTTGTCTCTTCTTTTCTTTGGAACATATGCCTCTGCCTCATTTTGCTTAATTCTCTGTTTTTATGTCTATGTGTTAGGTAAGTGGATTGTATTTTCCTGATCTTAGAGAAGTGGCCTCTGTAGTTGATGTTCTGTGGGGCACACTAGCACATTCTCTTCTTTTCCCACGAGCTTTATATTCCAGGGGGCCCTTTGTGGGCTATGTGTCCTTCTGTTGTGTTGGGGCTCACAACTGGGGGTTCCCTGGTAAGTGGGTCTGGTATCCAACTTGGTTGGACTGTTTTGTGTGATGGCTGCCAACCTACTACTGGGTGTAGTAGAGTTTTGCCATGGCAGACTGTGGGGCCAGGGGCCTTTGGGCTGGTGCTGGCCCATTGCTGTGCTGGGCCTTGGATACCTGTGCTACTCAGGGGCTCCCAAGGCTGATGCTGACCTATTGGTGAGTGGAGTTTGATATGAGGGCAGCTGGCTGTGAGTCCCGAGGGTATTAGGGCAGGCACTGGAGCAGTGGTGGGTGTCTAGGTCTTGGGACAGTTGGTTGTAGGGACCATGGGTTCTGGGTCTGGCTCTCAGTGAATGGGACCAGGTCCCCAGGTGATTTGTTGCTCAGCCTGAGAGTTCCTGGAACTGATGCTAGCTTCCTGGTGTGCAGGTAAGCTCTTGGTGCCAATAGGCTAAAAGAAGGACTAAAAAATGGTGCTTACTAGCAATAGTGCCTTTGTGATGGAGCAAGTTCCCCCAAATGGCTGCAGCCAGCATCTGCTATTGTTCTTACAGTTCTTATTGTGCAAGACTTTGTGCATGCCCTTAAAGAGTGGAGTCTGTTTCCCATAGCCCTCTGACTCTCCCATGTTCAAGTCCTGCTGGTTTCTAAAGCCAGATGTTTTGAAAGCTTGTCGTCATGATGCAAGATCCTTCCACTGGAGACCCCCCACTCCTTGAGGAGAACTTCTGCAATTGTGATTATCCTCTAGTTTATGGGTCATTTATCTGAGCATGTGGCTTTGACTATACCACAACTCCACCCCTCCTATCAATCTTGTTGCAGTTCCTTCTTTATATTTTAGGTATTGAAAATATTTTCTGCTAGTCTTTAGGTCTTCTCTTGCATAGTTACTCTGTAAAATGTTGTAATTTTGATGGACCCATGAGAAGAGGTGAGCTCAAAGTCTTTCTACTTTGCTATCTTGGCTGTCAGCTATAAAAAGCCTTCCAAGTTTATCTAGAAGCAAAAGAGTTATAAAAAGATACATTTTAAGTGAGGTAGTATCAAAAATCTCCATTAAATTTTACTTTATATATTTGAGAGTTTATGTATAATAAGAAGAAATGGTTTTAGCAAAATGCAGTTTGAGTTTTTAATTACAGTTGATAGTAGAAACAAAATACCGAGTAACCCAGCTATTTTCCCTGAATATATAAGAAGTTCCAAATTAAAGCTATTTTACATCAGGACAATTATATTGATGTAATTTGTTCTCCAGATAAAGGTTAACTTTTGGTGTGCTGGAACAAACACGTAAGCACAGATATCTTTTTCTTCACTTGAGTGGGTCTGAGTTGTTCCTTTCCAGTGGCCGTGGTGCCGTGAATGCCTGTGGAGGGAATGGGAGTGGAAAGGACTGGTCATCCTCAGCTGTGTATGTAGTGCCCTCTGCTGGTCACTAGGCATATGATTCAAGGTTATTCTATGTAAAAAAAAAAGTTGAAAAAAATCGTTCTACTGCTGTAAAGTAAGTGTTTAATTCTATAGTGGGTATTTACCTTATCCTTCTAAGTCTAAACTATAGTATGAAAGGAACCAAGAGTTTTAATTGTGAGATATAATTCAGTTTACCACATGATCTTAACTGTAGTTGACTATACATAAACAAAGATTTCCCTGGTGCCTGCAGTGTGGGACACCCGGGTTTGATCCTTGGGTCAGGAAGATCTCATGGAGAAGGGAATGGCAACCTACTCAAGTATTCTTGCCTGGAAAATTCCATGGATAGAGGAGTCTGGTGGGCTATACTCCATGGGTTACAAAGAGTCAGACACGACTGAGCGACTAACACATACACACAAAGATGTAGAGCATAATTTTAATTTAAAGTTTGTTATGTGGAAATGCAACTTTCTAAACAAAATAAAAGAGGATTCTTTGAGTACAAAAAGTATAATAATAAAGTTTAAATATTCACTTTTCATAGGGACATTGAGTATTTTAAAATTATTATGGTACTTATGTTAAATACTTGTACTACTTTAATTTGAACATATAGTTTGGAAATACTTCTATTGGAAAAAGTCCTATTTCTTCACATACATTATCATAACTTATTTATTGCATGTGGACAAAGCAAAGACCAGATTGAGGAGCTGCAACAGGTTGAGGTAAGCCTATCACAGCATGAGGAAGAGCTTCTTCGGTGCCTGCTGGCTCAATCAGAAGTGGTTTGTGCATTGGACTAGTATGGAGGTTGCTTGAAAGTAACAAGTTACTCGAACTGTAGGCTTTAGGCCAGAAGTAGCCATAACCTGATACCTATCCCGGAATCCATTCTTTCTGAATCTCTCTGATTTCCTTTGAAGGAAGTTGTGGCAAGGCTTCTTGACCCAGTTTCTTACAGGGGACAGTTGATAAGATGTTGGTCGTTTTACTTATTACAGAGGCAAATCACATATAACTCAGACACCTTCTATTAAAGATTATGAATAAGAAGAAGAATCCATTTTGGCTCTGCCCCCTCTTGAGGAAAGTGTTCACTTTCATTGTCTTTAGAGCCATCACAGAAGTTAACATTGATTGTGAAACATTTATTAAAGATTGGAAGGGAAACAGCAAAGGTTAGTTACTCACAGTGGTCTACAAATGACAGATCACATTGAATACTGTCCATCTGTCCAATGTGCCTACACAGCCACTATTTCATCTGTTAAAACTTCCAGTCACACACTGGAGGGGAAAAGCCAGAACAATGTCAAGTAGAATCATTAGAGAAAAACAGCACACTAGACTCCGTTCCGACCACAAGTGCCTGGATATGGCTGCCATTGACGTGAGTGATTGAGATTCCTGCCAGTAGAAACAAGGTCAGGGTCAAGGAGATGCCTTAACACCAGTTAGGAGAGTTGTGGTAGGGGATTCAATCCCTCGGTCAGTCAACCTTTTTCTTTTCTTTAGAGTCAAAACAAAATCAGACTGTTGGGTTTTTTTAAAGGAAGGGGTGAATAAGGAGATGCCATTATGTCCATCCTTTTAAAATCTGGGATAGGAAAGGTATATATTCACACACTATGTAGTATAGTGTATGTAAATATATATGGGAGTATGGTGATACCTGGGTTTTCCAGGTAGCTCAGTGGTAAAGAATCTGCCTGCCAATGCAGGATATACAAGAGATGCAGGTTCAATCCCTGGGTCAGGAAGATCCCCCGGAGAAGGAAATGGCTACCCACTCCAGTATTCTTGCCTAGAAAATTCCATGGGCAGAGGAGCTTGTCAGACTGCAGTCCATGAGGTTGCAAAGAGTCGGACATAGACCTATACTTCTGTAAGTCTGTATACTCAGCCAGTTTTACTTGTACATAAAACTGTTTTGGAAAAAGACTGGGAAATTTTTGGAATTGGCAAAATAATGAATATCAGCCAAATCTGTTGCAAGGAAGTTTTAAGAAGGAAGTGGATCTTGTTTATGTAGATGCTTATCTAAGTTTGGCACCTAATATGTGAGTTATCGGAATCCAGATAACTGATAGACATGTTTTCTTTGAATTCATTTTCTTTCTGAGTTGGCAAAGACTTGCGTAAAACTTGAAAAGAGAGGAGGAACCAGATTTAAAAGGATTCGGGTGGGTATGAGTAGTAGGGAAATCACAGTTTAAAATTTTAGAATTGGAAATTCACTTGAAATAAAGAATACAGCCTTCCATTCGGGTACAAATCAAGTCCTGAAGAGTCTTGTTAAGCTTTAGGGGTAGTACATGTACAAGGTAAGATAACATTGTAGGTATTAAGTACTTGAAAATGTACTTAATAAGGGTGAAAATGAATAAAGGTAAAGAAGAAACTCTGGGAAGAGGGAATATCATGGTCAAAGGCAAAAGGATATAGAAAGCGTGAAGGTGAGCAGACATTATAAGCATTTTCATGCTGAAATCACTAATCGTGAGATAGCAAATAGAGGAAATATGACTGAAAATATGGCAATCATGTCACATTCCATGCTAAGTATCTTGGAATTATTTCACTGCAAGTAAAGGTTTCAAGCAAACTGTGAGTGATTCAGCTAGATTTGCATTTTAAANTTTCATGCTGAAATCACTATCGTGAGATAGCAAATAGAGGAAATATGACTGAAAATATGGCAATCATGTCACATTCCATGCTAAGTATCTTGGAATTATTTCACTGCAAGTAAAGGTTTCAAGCAAACTGTGAGTGATTCAGCTAGATTTGCATTTTAAATAGAGCAACTCAGATGTGGCATGGAGAGGTATATTGGAAGGTGGCAGGATGGGAAGCTGGCTCTTTCAATAGCCCAACAGTAAATATTAAGTTGAGACCTAGGGCAGAGTAGGGGAATATAAAGGGAGGAGGAGATGAAGAGTACACATTTTTGGAAAGTCTAATTAATAGATTTGTTCAGTTGCTTGCTGTTGAAAAATGGTAGAACAGACACTTGGATTTTAGGTTTGGGTAACCATTAACAAAGGGGATAACACAGGGTGAAGAATGAAGGGGAACATGAGTACACATTTGAGCTTGCACATGTAGCATATGGCTTGCATATCAATTATCTGCATGAGATAGATATCTCATTGATGCCATGTTTAAGGGAAAGGAGAGCAGAGACAGAAGACATTCATAATTACCATTAAAAACTGAATAGTACCTAACATAGCTTCTGGAAAACTGCACTGTACACTTGTGTGAGAGTGTACAAAAAAGGCAAAAAAACATCTTGATCAGGATAGGAGAACCCCTGTAAGAATTTGGAGAACCTTAAGGGTTTGAGAATTAATATTCTATGAAATTTGGCTTCCTCTAAAAAGAAAATGAAACTGTTGGCAAGATTATATCTTTGGTTCATCTGTGTTCTCTTGATTTTTTGAATTTAATAATAAAATGAAAATAATAGGTGATAATAGATTTCAGTTCAGTACAGTTCAGTCCAGTCACTCAGTCCCATCTGACTGTTTGCAACCCCATGAATCACAGCAGGCCAGGCCTCCCCATCCATCACCAGCCCCCAGAGTTCATTCAAACCCATCTCCATCGAGTATGTAATGCCATCCAGCCATCTCATTCTTGGTCGTCCCCTTCTCCTCCTGCCCCCAATCCCTCCCAGCATCAGAGTCTTTTCCAATGAGTCAACTCTTCGCATGAGGTGGCCAAAGTATTGGAGTTTCACCTTCAGCATCAGTCCTTCCAAAGAACACCCAGGACTGATCTCCTTTAGAATGGACTGGATCTCCTTGCAGTCCAAGGGACTCTCAAGAGTCTTCTCCAACACCACAGTTCAAAAGCAGCAATTCTTTGGTGCTCAGCTGTCTTCACAGTCCAACTCTCACATCCATACATGATCACTGGAAAAACCATAGCCTTGACTAGACAGACCTTTGTTGGCANAGCCATTTTGCTTTTTTGCATTTGTTTTCCATGGGGATGGTCTTGATCCCTGTCTCCTGTACAGTGTCACAAACCTCAGTCCATAGTTCATCAGGCACTCTATCTATCAGATCTAGTCCCTTAAATCTATTTCCCACTTCCACTGTATAACCATAAGGGATTTGATTTAGATCATACCTGAATGGTCTAGTGGTTTTCCCCACTTTCTTCAATTTAAGTCTGAATGTGGCAATAAGGAGTTAATGATCTGAGTCGCAGTCAGCTCCCGGTCTTATTTTTGCTGATTGTATAGAACTTCTCCATAGCTTTAGGGATCATAGAAAGATCATAGACCTCATAGAAAGATGTAGGTGAAAGTTATGTATGTACACCTGTATTTTATCCCATGCCTCATGATCAAACACCTCACAGTTCTTTCACGAAAGAGACATCGATTATATACACTCTCATTTCATCATGGCAAGTCTTGTAGATATTATTATTCGTGTATTCTAGCTGTAAGCTATGAGAGATTTACTGTGTAAGAGTATGTTTTTCTTTAAGGATGTAAGAAATACAAAGAATTATGGCTCTGTTAAATGTTCCAGTGCTTTAATCTGTAAGATAACTTAGATATAATGGGCATTTGTTATTTTTGTTCAGTCACTTAGTCAAGTCTGATTTTGTGACCTCATGGACTGCAGCACAGAAGGCTTCCCTGTTCTTCACTGTCTCCTGGAGTTTGCTCAAACTCATGTCTGTTGAGTCGATGATGCCATCCAACCACCTCATCTTCTGTCTCCCAACTTTCTCTTCGTACCCTCAACCTTTCCCAGAATCAAGGTCTTTTCCAATGAATCTGTTCTTCACATCAGGTGGCCAAAGTATTGAAACTTCAGCTTCAGCATCAGTCCTTCCCATGAAATATTCAGTGTTGATTTCCTTTTGGACTAACTGTTTTGATCTTCTTACTGTCTAAGGGACTCTCAAGAATGTCCTCCAACACCTCAGTTTGAAAGCATCAATTTTTTGGTGCTCAGCCTTCTTTATGCTCCAACTTGCACATCCATACATGACTGCTGGAAAAAGCATAGCTTCAACCAGCTTTATCAGCAAAAGAATTTTAATATGCTTTTTAATATGCTGTCTAGGTTTGTCATAGCTTTTCTTCCAAGAAGCAGGTGTCTTTTAATTTCATGGCTGCTGTCACTATCTACAGTGATTTTGGAGCCCAAGAAAATAAAATCTTACTCCTTCCATATTTTTCCTACTTGCCATGAAGTGATGGGATGAGATGCCATGATCTTAGTTTTTGGCATGTTGAGCTTTAAGCCAGGAGGGATATAGTTAAATTTTGCTTTTTAACTCTTTTTTTTGGAAATGAAATATGAGCTCCATATTGAATAGGGTACGGTAAGTTGCCATTGTCTGATACCATATTTAATTTTTTGACAAGCATGGTGTATTTGCTAAGTATCAGTGAGCACATAAAGTTAAATAATTTAATCACTCCAGGAAACTAGCTGATCATTATGGTCTTTTATTTGATTAGCTTATATGCAAATTTAAAAAGCATACATATGTGTGTAGGAAATAAATTATTAAATGAGAGATGTTTCCCTCTGGAGGAGAGCAACAGATATTAAGTTTGTATCCCTAATTTTTAGCTTATTGTTCTGACAACAAGAGACAAATATGCATTACTGAAGAAATATATGTATCAAATTGGAGAAAAATACTTTATATAGTTTTCAGATAGGTTCTACTTAAAGCCAAGTCTTTAAATTTCATGTGTAGTCTTTGGAAAGCATTATTTTTCAAGCTGCATAGTTCTTTGCAAAAGAGTTTTGAGTCATTTAATCTAGTGGTTTCCAGACTTTGGGATTTTGTGGACAATAGAATGCAATTTAGTACAAGAGAAAAAGAGTTTTGATTTTATTGCCAACTCCTGTTTTGTTAAAAAAAGAAAAAAGGCAAAGAAAAATCTATTGCACATTACTCCCTTAATCATAATGTAAAGATCTTCTTAATACCAAAAATTCAAGAGCATTGCATGTTTGAAAATTTTAATATAATATCTTTATTTCCCTCACCCTATGCAAACTTTGGGGCTTCCCAGGTGGTGCAGTGATAAAGAATCCACCTGCCAATGCAGGAGATGCAGGAAACACAGGTTCAGTCCCAGGTTCGGGAAGAACCCTTGGTGAAGGAAATGCAACCCACTCCAGTATTCTTGCCTGGGAAATCTCATTGACAGAGGAGCCTGGTGGGCTACAGACCATGGGGTTGCAAAGTGTCAGACATGACTGAGCACGCATGCATGCAAACTTTATCATGAGTGCTACTGCCGATGTTTATAATCACTTATCTAAAGTTCAATAGAACTAACTCAGATAATGAAAATATCTTTTATTTTTGGAGGGGGATTCAGGATTGGGAGCTCATGTACACCTGTGGTGGATTCATGTCGATGTATGGCAAAGCCAATAGAGTATTGTAAAGTAAAATAAAGTAAATTAATTAATTAAAAAAATAAAAATGTTAGAACCCTAAAAAAAATAAAAAGAGAACAAAACATATTTAAAAAAATAAAAATTATCAGGGAAAATGTTCTAAACCAGGCGAATTTTTGATAATGGTCAAAGGATTCTAACTTTTAATATTTTTTTTTTCCTTTTTGCTCCCACTGTCATTTTTCCATTGACAGAAGGAAAATGTTAAAAATACACCATGATTATTCTTCACAAATGCCGATTTTATTTCTGGAATGTTCTTGTCCATTTTGTGTCCTTGGCAAACTCCCACACATACTCAGATACTCAGCTCATGTATCACCTTCTTTAAAAAGTCTTCTTTTGTCCCCTTAATATTATTTGTCTTTCTTCTGAGCCAGCTATGTATACCTACATAGCAACAATTATACTAAGTTTTCATATCTATGTGTTATTCCTATATAGTAATTTCTGATATTGACAGATGCAGTCCATTTATAGTTATTTTTTATAGTCCATTTATGTGATTTTTTATTCAGTTTTAGATCACGTTTGGTAATTTTCTTGTTTTCAGCTTTTCCCATGATTTCTTTTTTATCTGTTCATGACTTCTTTTAGCATGACTAAGTTTTAAAAATTCTATTTCCCCTTCTGTTGATGTGAAGATATAAAATTATTATCATTTTTTTGACTATCTAGATATTTAGCATAGTTTACAAATTCTAAATTTAACTCATTTATTCCCTCCTACTAATTATATGCTTACTAGAATACTCCTTTCATAAACGTTAAGAAGGGAGTGCACTATAATCTGTTTAACCTTGTATTTTATCATCCATGATTAATGATTACTATTTATTACTATCATTATTTTATAAAATAGTTGTTTTTCTGTATTTCCTATGATTTTACAAAGTATGTTGCTCATCCTTTATTTTTGTATTTTAGTCTTTTCTTTTAGCTTTCATTCTCTTCTTCAAGGGTACTTTTTGTTGGTGGAAAAGTTCATTTTATTCTTATTCCTTAAAAAATAATTTCAAAGAGTCTATTTGGAGAAGGCAATGGCATCCCACTCCAGTACTCTTGCCTGGAAAATCCTATGTGCAGAGGAGCCTGGTAGGCTGCAGTCCATGGGGTCTCGAAGAGTTGGACACGACTGAGCAACTTCACTTTCACTTTTCACTTTCATGCATTGGAGAAGGAAATGGCAACCCATTCCAGTGTTCTTGCCTGGAGAATCCCAGGGATGGGGGAGCCTGGTGGGCTGCCATCAATGGGGTCGCACAGAGTTGGACACAACTGAAGCGACTTAGCAGTAGCAGCATAGTTCTAGTCAATCAGTTAATTTCTGCTAGCGCAGAGATATTATTCTAACCTTTCCAGCTTTAATTTTGTAACAAATTGACAAATATGTCTGTTTTTCATTTTTTCTTTCTCTTTTGTTATTTTTAGAATTTGCATGTCCTTAATATTTTAAGATTCACAGAAATGTGCTCAGAAATAGGTTACATCTTATATACTCTGCTTGGAATTTATTATGTTTTAAGAGTCTGATTTTT
>SJYV01034183.1:1774973-1828130 GCA_006410875.1 Neotragus pygmaeus
CCCATGAATCGCAGCACGCCAGGCCTCCCTGTCCATCCCCAACTCTTGGAGTTCACTCAGACTCACGTCGATCAAGTCAGTGATGCCATCCAGCCATCTCATCCTCTGTCGTCCCCTTCTCCTCCTGCCCCCAATCCCTCCCAGCATCAGAGTCTTTTCCAATGAGTCAACTCTTTGCATAAGGTAGCCAGAGTACTGGAGTTTCAGCTTTTTAGCATCATTCCTTCCAAAGAAATCCCAGGGCTGATCTCCTTTATAATGGACTGGTTAGATCTCCTTGCAGTCCAAGAGACTCTCAAGAGTCTTCTCCAACACCACTGTTCAAAAGCATCAATTCTTCGGCGCTCAGCTTTCTTCACAGCCCAACTCTCACATCCATACATGACCACTAGAAAAACTATAGCCTTGACTAGACAGATTTGTTTACCTATATTTTGCTTTCTGATTGCATTTAATTTGTTACTCCTAAAGCTTGGTATACATCCTGAAATGTGAACAGAGTCATATTGGACTGCCTTGAATTAGGGGTAGCAAAGGCCTTTATATTTATTTGTGAGAGTTGATTAGGCAGACCTTTTCCCATCTAGCAAACACTTACTCATCTTCATTTCTATGCGCATTCTCTCCTACTTTTAAACTTCTTTTTGTCTTCCCACTTTTCTGTGAGCCTGTTTTATTGGGTAGTTTATTTCTTATTATTAAATTTTGAGAGTTCTTTACATATTCAGTATATAAACCATTTATCCGATATGTAATTTAAAAATATCTTCTTTCAATCTGTGGAATATTTTTTAATTCACTTAGCAATGTCTTTTGAGGAATAGCTTTACCTTTCAATGAAATATAATTTGTTATTTTTTAAAACTTTATAGATCATGGTTTTTCTGTTATAGTTAAGAAACTTCACCTAATTTGTTTGTGATAATGTTAAATACACAATCTCTTTGGAAAACCAGTTTGGCAGTGTCTTTAAAATGTAAACACTCATGTACCATCTGATCCAGTCATTCCTAGGTGTTTACCTAAGAGAAATGAAAGCAAATGTGCACACAATGATTTGCACATAAATATTCATAGTAATTTTATTTGTAATAGCCCTCCAAAATGGAAATAGCCCAAATATTCATCCATAGTTGAATGGATAAAGAAATTGTGGCATATCCATACCGCGGAATGCTCGTGTGCCTGCTAAATTGCTCCAGTTGAGTCTGACTCTGCGACACTATGGGTTGTAGCCTGACAGGCTCCTCTGTCCATGGGATTTCCTAGGCAAGAATACTAGAGTGGGTTGCCATGCCCTCTTCCAGGGGATCTTCCTGACCCAGGGATTGGACCCAGGGATTAAAGCCAGGTCTCCTGCATCGCAAGCAGGGAAGCCCATACATTGGAATACTACCCACCAATAAAGAGAAACATACTGTTGACATATGTTCCAACTGGATGAATATTAAAATAATTATATGGAGTGAAAGAAGCCAGATGAGAAGTGAGAGTACATTGTCTGTTATCATTTATATAAAATTCTATAAAATGAAAGCTAACCTGTAGTAACAGAAAAAAAGACGAGAGGTTTTTGGGGACATAGGATAGGGTCAGAGAGGGACAGGGAGGGTGATTTCAAAGAGGCAGGAGAAAATTTGGGGGGATGATTGAATATGTTTATTAACTTGATTGCAGTGATGTTTTCATGAGTACACTTATAGGTCAAAAATTGTACATATGCAGCTTATTGTCTGCCAAATGAAATCTCAATGAAGCTGCTAAATATTATATCCACACTCCAACATCCGTATATACCAGTTCAACTAAAAAGACCTAAAGAACAGCCCAGAAATACAAAAATAGCATACTGTTTATTCTCATGATTTGATCAGGTAATTCACTCAAAATCAAAACAGCACTAGTTTCATGGATTTGTCCATTAATTTATCGCCCAGAATGAGAGGACTCTGAGAATTAGCTATGCAGCCTGAGACTGTGGTGACAAGTTGCAAAATACGTACCCTTGTGCTTTAACCTCTCACACACTAAGTTGGAATCACTGCCTTTCAACAAAAAAATACTTCTCCCTATTTTCTAAGTAAACTTCCAGAAAAAACAGTATTAGATTTTTCTTCTGTTTCTTTGCAAGGATCTGTTTTTCATGGATTTGGAAAATCGATTTTCTTCTTACTATGTTTTGTTTTTTCATAAAATTTTCCCAGAAGCAGATGTATTAAAATTATATATTGGAAACCCTAAAAAATGACTTCACAACTGCAACTTCTGAAACATGTTTTAACATTTCACAATTCTTTCAACTCCTTTGATTTCTTGACTGTAGTGTTTTTAAAAGATATTCCTTCTCGGTTTTCTTTATTTTTAACATTTTTGTAAACTTAGCACTTCTAATACCATTTTTAAAAGATTTATTACACTTTTTCAATTTTTGATTTTGGACATATCATTGCAATCATGCAATTGGCAAAATGTATTTTGTACTATGGGCTTGAATTTATTTTATGTTTAAGGGAAGAATAATCCTTATGTCTCTGATTAAATTTTTCAGTAGTTTAGGATAAAGTAAACAATTCTCTTCTTGGTCTTGAGGGGCTGTAATAAGGAGAAGTAAAAGAAAGGAAATTAGTCTCAGGTTTCTCTCATCTCCATCTTCATACCAAACCCAAGCCCACAGAGGTGTGGGGGAGATTTATAGAGGAAATGTGGGGTCTTTCATCCCTAGACCTCAGTGGAGAAGGCTGCATGTCATTCAGAGTAACCTGGCCTCTGTACGTGTTCCATATAGCAAGGGAGTAATGGGATGAGGTTCGTATGAGCATACATTCCAGTTTGCTTGGGATGATCTTGGTTTCCTTCACACTTGATATTTCTTTGCATACTTATCAGTGGGTGTCCCTTTTATTCTCAAGAGTATCCTGGTTTGAATGATGGAGTGGCCCAGATCTCCTTCATCAGTCTGAATCAACTTTCTCACTGCTGCAGCTGCTGCTGCTGCTAAGTTGCTTCAGTCGTGTCCGACTCTGTGTGACCCCATAGACGGCAGCCCACCAGGCTCCCCCATCCCTGGGATTCTCTAGGCAAGAACACTGGAGTGGGTTGCCATTTCCTTACCTGTTGCTGAAAACTCACAGCTAGTCCTTCCCAGGGACAGTTGGCCTCTGCTGAATCAGTTACAATATTACATAGGAGGTTGTGATTCCACTTCATTACCCTCAAACTGACTAACAGACCAGGTTGATTCCCTTGCACAAGGTAGGACCAACTCAAGATGTAACTTGTGCTCCAAACTCCCCATGGAATTAGACTAAAGCTAGTCTCTAACTGAGACCACATTCTTGCTTGTTTTGTTTTTGTTATTTTGAATGGTTTTCTATCTTATACTGTTTTACTTACTCCCCTTCTCTGAGAATCCCTCATCAATTACTTACATAAGAATGTAACAGAGATAAGGCTGAAATTGGTGCCAGGAAACAGACTTTAAAGATGGGACTATAGAGTTAGATAACTCACTAGCTGTATGGTAGTGAGGGCCCATCCACTCGGTAGGTGAAAGGTTGATGTTCTGTGGCTGGCTTTGGTTTTGTGATTTCTATGTCTTTCACTGATGGTGAACAGATAAGATGCAGGTGGAAGAGTGTAGATTAAATGGTCAATATCTATGTCTAAGTACTATGCATGCTTAGTCACTTCAGTCATGTCCAATTCTTTGTGACCCCATGGACTGTACCCTCCCAGGCTCCTCTGTTCATGAGATTTCCCAGGCAAGAATACTGGAGTGGGTTGAGGAAAGCCATAACTATAAGTATTACTGGAATTGAGTAGCTATTGCTAAATACCATTTGTATGTTGAAGAGAAAATATCCAGCTCAGATCTATTCTTTATGAATTTAAAGCAAAGTATGAAAGTTAGAGAGTCTACTAAACTGCCCTTAGGCTCCCATCTCTTAAGCCAGACAGAAGACAGAGCTGGAAACCAGATATGGTGCTTGACTATAAAAGAGACAAAACTGTTCTCGGTGTAAGAAAGTATCCTTCACCAGCATTGGCTTTGATGAGGAGGAAGTATGATCCTGAGATTTGCAATGGGGAATATTAGGCTAGAGGCACTTAAAATCTTTCCATGCCTCAGTTCCGGAATGCTCTGGGTCTGCAGAAGTGTCTCACTCCCCTTGTTTCCCAGCTGATGCTAACGGGAAAGATCCCACCTGCCAGTGCAAGTAGGCGTAGAAGATGTGGGTGCCATTTCTGGGTCGGGAAGATCCGCTGGAGGAGGAAATGACAATCCACTCCAGTATTCTTGCCTAGGGAATCCCATGGACAGAGGAGCCTGGCAATTTATAGAGTCAGACACGATGGAAGCAACAGCACACACACACATTACCTTCTTGGAAGTTAAGAGCTTTCTTGCTTATCTCCAGTGAGGTAAGTGCCTTATAAGACAATGCTTTCCTTCTTTAGCACCTGCCTTTATACATTTTCTTGACTACCAGGGTCCATAACTAGGATTAAATCTCTGGATGATCTGTCAAGGGAAGTGTTGGGTCTAATAGGGAAGAAAAAGAATTATACTCCAAAGAAATTGTAAAATCTAGCTAACATGGATTGGCAAGAGACCCTAACCCTAACCCTAATTATTAATCATGGTCATTTTGGAAGTATTAGCAGAGGCATACTTAAACTTCAAGATATCTCAAAATTACTAATATTTTGCACTAATTTTCATATAGTGCATTGTTTCAACTAAAAACTCCAGCTAATATTACAGGTATTTTTTACATTTCCCAATTATGGCTTAGATAAATTAAAAGTTATGACTCAATTTTAAGATCTTATCAAATAAATGAAAATTTAAACACAATAGTCTATATTTGATAACTCTATCACATTTTTATCAACACATTAAAAATGAAAATTATGTTACTCAAAAGAAATTATAGTTAAATATTATTTCTGAGCATATTTTCCTAGCATTCTCTTATTTTAATACTCTGAAATTATTTTAATTATATTGAATTTGAAGAAACCTTAGTCTATAATTTATAATTACACTGGGGTGCCAAAATCTGAAATCAGTTAAAGGGTCTCCTTTCCAGGATCACAGTCTCATATATTTTCAAGAAGATCCCTGAAGGTAATGACTGTATAACCAGATTTTCACAAACTGTGTCTGCCTGATAGAGAAAATAATTTGATATATTTTTATTAGATTAAAAGTGTTTAAATGAATGCTAAATGTATTATCTCCATATACATTTCTACAGAGAAGTGCCAAATGATCCTTTTATGAATAAAGAAAAAGTTTTAAATATTTCTTGATGAAAATAATTCCATTGGGCCTAGAAATTTCAGGTAGAAGTAAGAATGGGTGGTTTTGAATGCAGGTTGATACATTAGTGCTTAAAGATAAAGAGAAACAGCATATATCCTAGTTATTGTGAACCTTTCCACCTGAAGATGCACCTTTCAAAGCATAAATTCCTCTGAGAGCCTCTTCTGACTGCTCTACAGTGGTGATCTTCCATCTGAGATGCTTGAGTCCTAGGTCATCCTCAGCAGAGTATCAGTGGTCATAGTGGCAAAGATAGTTCAAGAGTTCAGACTCTGGGCTCCCCACTCTGTATTCAGTGAAAGCAGCTTTATTTTAATCTGCCATATATATTGGGCTTCTATAGGATTACCTTTGAGGAAAGAAATATTTACCCTTGAAAACTATTGCCTTAGTTGCCAACTCATCAAAGAGGAAGAAGATTATAGATTTTTGTCCTAATTGACTTCACGTGCTAAAGTGAGCCTTTTGCTTGGACTAGCAAGTTACTCATCTCACCATCTCAATATCACTTTCAAGCATCTGCATGTTGTGTCTGCCTTTGCTGTATGTTATAGTACTTTCCATTGCAAACTACTATTCTTTGTCAAATTGATGTCCTGACAATCCTTTGCTGAACCTGAGCTTATTCTCCACCCTAAAATCCTCCTTGTACTTATATTCTCACCTGGAGCCCTTTCCAGGTCACACAGGTCACTTTCGACTGCTGATTGCATTTAATGCCAGTATACACGTAGCCAGTGATCCACTGTTCCTATATATATCTTTCTTAATTTTGATTATGTAGTAGCCATATTTTATCATGTAGACTGCTGAATCCCACCTGAAAACTCAATAGATAAATGCTAATTGATTTATTTTTGTATTACACCTATGTCACAATATTCTGAGACCTTCACTTTGTAAGTTAGGTTAGTAGATTTTTGTTCTTTAAAAATAAGTGCTAATGTTGAAGCAATATCAAAGTTACAGAAGAGATACACGTACATTTTCAGAATTTAATTTTTTTAAGTTTTGTTTATTTATTTTTGGGTGCACTGGGTCTTCATTAAAGTGCACGGACTTTCTCTGGCTGTGGTGCACGGGCTTTATATTGTGGTGGCTTCTCTTGTGTGGAGAAAGTACGCAAGTTTTATAGTTTGTGGCTTGTGGGCTCTAGAGTGCAGGCTCAGTACTTGTGGCATG
Source organism: Neotragus pygmaeus (assembly GCA_006410875.1). Lineage (NCBI taxonomy): Eukaryota > Metazoa > Chordata > Mammalia > Artiodactyla > Bovidae > Neotragus > Neotragus pygmaeus. The sequence continues at coordinate 1,781,485 of SJYV01034183.1, forward strand.
TGGGCTTTGTTGTCCTGCAGCGTGTGGGATTTTCACAGACCAGGGTTCAAGCTCATGTTCCCTGCATTGCCAGGTAGATTCTTAATTGCTAAAGGGAAATCCCTAAAAATTCTTGCCCTGAACTATTTGAGGAAAATAGCCAACCTGATGTCCCATCACTTTTAAATATTCCACTGTGTAATTCTTGCAAAGAACTACTTCTGCATAATCATAGTACAACCATCAACATTAGGAAGTTAGTGCCAATATGTTTCTACCATTTAAACCTTAGACACGGTTCCAGCTTTGCCACTTTCAGTATTGTCTTTACAGCAGAGGTTCCAGTTCAGAACCAGGTGCTGTATTTTGTTTTCATGTTTCTTTAATCTCTGATATTTTCAAATATTACAATCCTATTACTTTGCAAACTGTCAACTTGAATTTGTCTGATGTTTACTTAGGTTTTCTCAGTTGGCACAATGATAAGAAATCCACCTGCCAATGCAAGAGACACAAGAGAAGTGGGTTCAATCCCTGGGTCACGACAATCCTATGGAGAAGGAAGTGGCAACCCACTCCAGTGCTCTTTCCTAGGAAGTCGCATGGACAGAGGACAGTCCAAGAGGTCTCAAAGAGTTGGACATAGCTGAGTGACTGAGCACACACACACACACACACACACACACACACTCCCCTAGACATTGGATTTACTTGAGAAAAATCTTTGGTGCATTTCTTCTTACAGCTTACAATAACTGCTTCCTATTGGTTAAGGATAAAAGGGTTCATCCTGTTCAAATATCCTTATGAGCTCCCCTGTTAGCCTATGCCGTGAACCCAGTTTCTTGCCCTCCGTTCAGCTGAGACCCCATATTTATATTGTATTGCAGCAACAATATATTGAAAGTAAAAAACCAAGCCCAATACACAAAAATATCTTGCACTCATACACTAACAATGAAAAATCAGAAAGAGAAATTAAGGAAACAATTCCATTCACCATCGCAACAAAAAGAATAAAATACTCAGGAATAAACCTACCTAGAGAGACAAATGGCAACCCACTCCAGTGTTCTTGCCTGGAGAATCCCAGGGACGGGGAGCCTGGTGGGCTGCCGTCTATGGGGTTGCACAGAGTCGGACATGACTGAAGTGACTTAGCAGCAGCAGCAGAGAGACAAAAGAATTGTATGCAGAAAACTATAAGGCTCTGATGAAAGGAATCAAAGATAATGCAAATGGAGAGCTATTCCATGTTCTTGGATTGGAAAAACCAAAATTGTGAAAAATGACTATAAGGCCCAAAGGAATATGCAGATTCAGTGGAATCCCTAGCAAACTACCAGTGGTATTTTTCAGAGAACTGGAACAAAACAATTCACAATTTGTATGGAAAAACAAAAAACACTGAATAGCCAAAGCAATTTTCTGAAAGAAGAATGTAGCTGGAGGAAACAACCTTCCTGATTTCAAACTATACTACAGAGCTATAGTCATTAGTACAGTACAGTACTGGCACAAAAACAGAAATAAACACCAGTGGAGCAAGACTGAAAGTCCAGACATAAACTCCCTGACCTATGGGCACCTGCCTTTGACAAAGGAGGGAAGAATAGACAATGGAGAAAAGATAATCTCTTCAATAAATGGTGCTGGGAAAACTGGACAGCTGCTTATAAAAGAATGAAATTAGAACATTTCTTAACATCATCCACAAAAATATCACACAAAATTGATTAAATACCTAAATGCAACACAGAAACTATAAAACTCTTAAAAGAAAACATAGGCAGAATACTCTTTGACATAAATCAGAGCAAGATCCTTTATGAACACCTCCTAGAATAATGGAAATAAAAGCAAAAATAAACAAATGAGACCTAATTAATCCTAAAACCTTTTGCCCTGTGAAGCAAACTATAAACAAAGTGAAAAGAAAACCCTCAGAAAGGGAGAAAATAATAGCGTATGAAACAATTGACAAAGGATTAAATATACAAGCAGCTCATTCAGCTCATACCAGAAAAAGAAACAATCCAATTACGAAGTGGGCAGCAGAACTAAACAGACTTTTTGCCCAAGAAGACATACAGATGGCTAATGAATGCATGAAAAGATACTTAACATTGCTCAATTAGAGAAATGCAAATCAAAACTACAATGAGGTGTCATCTCACACCACTCAGAATGGCCATCATCAAAAAAATCTACAAACAATAAATGCTGGCGAGGGTGTCGAGAAAAGGGAAACCTATTGCACTGTTTGTGGGAAATGAAAATTGATATAGTCACTGTGAGAACAGTATGGCAACTTAAAAAAAAAAAAANAGACTCAAATACACAGAATGGACTTGTGGACACAGTGGTGGAAGGAGAGACTGGGACAAACGGGAAAAGCAGCATCAACATATATACACTACAATGTGTAAAACAGACAGCTGGTGAGAAGCTGCTGTGTAACATAGGGAGTCCAGCCTAGTGCTCTGTGATGACCTAGAGGAGTAGGCTGGGAAAAGGGGAGGGGATATATGTATGATTATGGCTGATTTGCACTGTTGTACAGCAGAAATCAACACAACATTGTAAAGCAATTTCCCCTAATTAAAANACTACAATGTGTAAAACAGACAGCTGGTGAGAAGCTGCTGTGTAACATAGGGAGTCCAGCCTAGTGCTCTGTGATGACCTAGAGGAGTAGGCTGGGAAAAGGGGAGGGGATATATGTATGATTATGGCTGATTTGCACTGTTGTACAGCAGAAATCAACACAACATTGTAAAGCAATTTCCCCTAATTAAAAATAAATTTTAAAAAAAAAGGAAAAAATAACTTATTTATTTATTTTAATTGGAGGATAATTGCTTTACAATATTGTGTTGGTTTCTTTTTTAAAAGTTCTCCAAGAATTATAAGAAAACTATTACATCACCACATATTCAAAGCAAAGCCAAAGGACTTTTGATTTCAATTCTGTTGCATATTTTTTCCTTTAGATTGTAAACAGAAATTCACAAGTGAAAATCTTAAGTTCTCCACAAAAATCGGCACTAACACCTTGACCTTTTCTAAAGCTCTCTCTACGTATGTGTTTGAACTATGATTCCAATGTGATCTTTTTAATTAATTTATTTTTTATTGAAGGATAATTGCTTTACAGAATTTTGCTATTTTCTGTCAAACCTTAACATGAATCANTCACTCCAGGTGCCCTCTCAGGCAACACTTAACATGGCTCCAGATGAGTTTATCCTTACCTGTGTGGCTCCATATCTGCCTCATTTACTTGTTCAGTCACTCAGTCATGTCCGACTCTTTGTCACCCCATGGGCTGCAGCACACCAGACTTCTCTGTCTTTCACCATCTCCTGGAATTTGCTCAAACTCATGTCCCTTGAGTTGGTGATTCCATCCAACCATCTCATCCTCTGGCACCCCCTTTTCCTCCTGCTTTCAATCTTCCCTAGCATCAGGGTATCTTCCAATGAGTCAGTTCTTCGCATTAGGTGGCCAAAGTATTGGAGCTTCAGCTTCAGCATCAGTCCTTCCAATGAATATTTGAGTTGATTTCCTTTAGGATGGACTAGTTTGATCTCTTTTCTGTCCAAGGGACTCCCAAGAGTCTTCTTCAGCACCACAGTTTGAAAGCATCAATTCTTTAGCACTCAGCCTTCTTTATGGTTCAACTCTCACATCCAGACATGACCACTCAAAAAACTATAGCTTTGACTATACGGACATTTGTTGACAAAGTAATGTCTCTCATTTTTAATACAATGTCTAAGTTTGTCATAGCTTTTCTTCCAAGGAGCAAGCGTCTTTTAATTTTGTGGCTGCAGTCACAGTCTTCAGTGATTTTGGAGCCCAAGAAAATAAATCTGTCACTGCTTATATCTGCTTCATGGGATGTAGTTATCCATCCTTGCCTTAAAGGCTTTGGGAGTCAGGACTGCCCAGCACAGCCACCTTTGCTGTTTTCCTTTGCTTCTGCTTCTAGATCTTCTAAACTCCAGTTGCTCCCTTGTACCTTTTTCTGGTAAATTTAATAGTAAACTGCAACACTCCCAACTTCAGAGAGCACACAGCAACTTCTTTGAGAAATCCCACTGAAACCTATCTTTCTCACTTTGTTTTGACAGAGGAAGTACACCCAAGCCCCCCTCTTCGCCGTGTCTCTCAGGAATGCCACCTCATATAGCTCACAGCTCTTTCCCATCCTCAGACTCTGAACAATGTTTATGTTCTCAGTCTGGGCAAGGTCTCTCACTTGTCCTTCTTTGATCATCCTTTTTGAAAAATCTGAATGGCAATCTGTTTCCCACCTCATTTTGATATCTGAAATCTGTGTTGCCTTTGGGTCAACACAGATTTATGTTTCTATCCTATTAGACACAAATATTTCTTGTGTTGTTAGTGCATTGAGGCAACATAAGGAAGAGCAAGAGGATGGATTTTGTAACATTGGCCCAATGAAACTTCAAAAACATAACTTCAAAGAAAGGCACCAGGACTCAGACTCATCATTAGTCACTCAGGTTTGCACCACTGTGATCCTATGTGGTGACCATGAATCGACTGCTTGGTAACACAAGTCACATTTCCTTAGCGGGTTTGAGACAATATAATTGCATATGTACTGGAGACTGCGAGAGATCTTGTAAGGCTGTTATAATCCAGAACAGTATTGAAATACTTATTATTGTAAATATCCTGAGAATTTATTAACACAAATTTAGAAATAATGAAGAGAAAACTCACAGCATTGATAGCTTTAGAAAGTAGTGCATTTTGTGATTTTCATATTTACATATGTTTTGCCTGCTCTTTTAAATGTTTAAGAGAACCGGTCGTGTTCAATTTTCACTTTTTCTTGGACACAGGGAAAACTTTTAGCCCTCCTCATTATCTATTCTCACTTTTTTTCTTCTTTTAAATGATAGAATCTTCAGATTTTAAGCTGGCACATGGCTGTGGTGTGCTGTGTTGTGCTTGCTCACTCAGTCCTGTCCAACTCTTTGCGACCTCATGGACTGTAGGCCCACCAGGTTCCTCTGTCCATGGGGATTCTCCAGGTGAGAATACTGGATTGGGTTGCCATGCACTCCTTCAGGGGATCTTCCCAATCTAGGGGTCAAACTCAGGTCTCCTGCTTTGTGGTAGATTCTTTACGATCTGAGCCACCAAGTAGACCCAAGAATACTGGAATGGGTAACCTATCCCTTCTCCAGGGGATCTTCCCAACCCGGGAATCGAACTGAGGTCTCCTGTATAGCGGGCAGATTCTCTACCAGCTGAGCTACCAGGAAAGCCTGGCACATGGTTACCCAGCTATAAAATATATACATTTTCCGTCTTCCTTGCAGTTAACTGGGGCCATGTGATTAAATTTGAGTCAAAGCATTTGAACAGGTATGTCTGTGATTTATGGATTATGTTCAGCTTAAAGACAAGTTTATTACTATGGGCTTCCTCTTTCTCCATGCAAATAAGAACATAGATGTGCAATGCCCCAAGTTCTATTATGCAGCAATGTTCTAGGCCTAGATGTAGATAGGAGGAACTTCTATTCTTGAACGACCTTCTGGCAGAGCAGCCCTGCTAGCTAGAATCTGTGGAATTTCATATAAGAAAAAAAATACACTCGTGTCTTCATTTCAGTCATTGCATTTTCACATCTCTTTGTTTTAGCACGTTTACTTCGACCCTTAGAAATATAATGGAATTTAATTAAATAAGCATTTTATTTTTGCATGACAAAACCACCCCCAAGTTGAGTGGCAGAACAAAAGTTTCTTGCTATCTCTTGTAGTTCTGTGGGTTGTCTTAGGCTGGTTACTTCTTCCATGGGATCTCTTACATAACCTCAAATAGATCCAGAAGTTAGAGTCTTCTGAAACCTCAACTGGTTTGGACATCCAAGCAAGCTTATTCACATGAGTAGAAGTAACGGTAGCTGAGAGCTCAACTGGAGTTGGTACTGAAACTAGAGCACATATATGTGACCTCTCCATATAGCTCAGGTTTTTCACTGCATGGTGTCTGGGGTCCAAGAGTGAATATTCTGAGATTTGGACAGAAATGTCAAGGCTTCAAATCACCCAATCTTTGAAGATCCAGAGCAATACTGGTCATCAAGACACAAAAGCCAGTTGAGAGTCAAGGAGAAAGAGGTCAGACTCCACATCTCAATGGGAGAAGTGGCAAGGGATTTGCAAACATCTTCAATCAATCACATTAACCACATGAGAATTTTTCCCCAGAGATTCTTTCTAAAATGTTCTCAGTATCTTAACAAATCATTTTTCTATACCAAGCCCATTTTACATTGCAAAATTTAATAGATTGATCATTAATTGCATTGGAAACAATATAATTAATGTATTTCTCTTCACCCATCAAGTGCCATAAGCACTAAATAATCTTTCATGTGTGTGTGCTCAGTCATGTCCGACTTTTTGGGACCCTAGTGACCTTAGCCCTCCAGGCTCCTCTGTCCATAGGATTTCCCAGGCAAGAATATTGGAGTGGGTTGCCATTTCCTTCTCCAGGGGATCTTCCTGACCCACAGATTGAACCTGAGTGTCCTGCATTGGCAGGAAGATTCTTTACCACTGTGCCATCTGGGAAGCCCCTAGCAACAGTTAAACTGATTAACTTTACACCAGAAGAAAGTGTTAATAAAATCAAAGACATTAAATTCTATGAATGAAATCCTAAGGAACCACTGCCAGGGTCAAGCTGTGACTGTTAGCTAACCTTCTTGAGACCTTGAAATAAATGCTTTGCCAGATTATCTCATTTCTTCCTCATAGAGTCCGGTGAGGTATGTTCTATTATCATTTATTGAGTTGCATAATTGTACTATTGTATGTTTACAATTGTAAGGAAATGAAAGTTTGAATTAAGTAAATTTCCCAAAGTCACAGAGATTAAAAATGGCTGAACTCAATTCAGGGTTTGAAGGCTAAGCCACAAGGCTAAATCTAGATCCCCACAGCTTTCTTTTGAACAAAGATTGTCTTTTATACTTTCCCGTATGGTAGTAACTTGATTAAGGAAGTTTCTGCTTTTTATTTATTTTTTAATATTGACTTTTGTATCAATACGTGAGTACTTTCTTCCAGTTCTTTCTTATGAATAGTAGACAAACAATTTTTCCAGTGTCTCCAATTATATCTTGTGCTTGTTAAGATTCATTTTTTTAAAATTAAAAATAATGATATAGAAAAATTACATTATTTTACATTCAAGAATCAGTTATTATTTGTATCTGGAACAGTTTTAATCCTTTCCTCCCTATAGTTTCTATATCAAGTTTATATTGCACTTACCATTTTGTGAACTGCTGTGTATTTTTTTACATGTTCTATTATAAACATTATAATCTGAAAACGTTCTAAACATCCTATTAAAAACTTTGGTAGTAAAGACCACTTCAAACAGACACAAGCAAATAGTATAGTGAACCCCATGTACTTATTACATATCATTAAACTGGCTAGTATTTCATCTGAAACTATTTCTCCTTCCCTGAGCTCCAATCACTGTATCATTTCATCTAAGCATTACTTTCAATATTTGAATGTTTTCAATCTTATCATGAACCATATTTTGCTGACATAAAAAAAAATCTGGTTGTAATTGGAGTCTTATTACCATGTTCCTGACCAGACATCAACAGTATTCTGTGAGTATTCTATGAAGAAAAAAGTTTCAGTGCTCTCATAGGAATATCTGTGTCATCTGAGGCTTCCTGTAATTAACTTCCATCTTGTCAAATTCTCAACAAGATTCTCTATATTTACATGATGCATTGAAATACAAAATATATCAGATTAATGAAAAAGCAAAGCTCTGTATTAATCACTTTTAAAACCATGAAATCCACAACTGGTAATTTCATAATAAATCATAGAGATAAAGACACATTTGAAAGTTCTGATACAAACATCAAAAAGTGAACATATGGTTTATCTTAAAATATTAGCAGCTCTGTACTGCAAAATTCTTCTCTTCATTATAGATTCAACTTGTTTTAACCCTTCCATTGATACTCATCTTTACCCAAGAGAGTATGTTTATAAAGTTAATTTATATCTTTTGTCCATAATGAAGTTAGTGAGAAATGCCTGCCTTCCAAATACTGCTTCAGAGACTTTGCTAAAATTCTCTGAATAATCCTTTGGGAGACAAAAACATCAGCAAGAAATAATTGAGAAAAAAAAAAAGTCACTGTGACAGGAACTAAAGATTATTTATGAGGTATAAAAATGTCTGAGATCCCGTTGCAAGGACATCTGGTTCTATGACTATAAGCAAAAGTCTGTCAAATTTTTCATTTAAAAACCCATTTCTAAGGTTTTCAGCTCTGCTGATTCAGTTCCCATGCATCCCAATCTAACTTTGAAAAAACTGGTGATCTGAAATCACATTTGCCAGTCCATCTGGGCTGAGGACTTAAGAAAAAGAACAAAAGTAAAAAGTATTTTACTCTGGAACGTATTTACTCTTTCTACATTAATTGCTTTTTCTGTAAATTATGTGCTCACTTTATACTTGAGATACAAATTATGGGTTATTTCTATATTGTTGGTTCACTTTACATTCAATTTTCATGTTTTTTTCTCTGTGCTGTCTACTATGTACAGAATGTTGAGGTTACACTCATGTCCCATATATTCACTAGTATTATTTGATTGCTAAGCTATGGTTTTTCCAGTGGTCATGTACAGATATGAGAGTTGAACTATAAAGAAAGCTGAGTGCTGAAGAATTGATGCTTTTGAACTGTGGTATTGGAGAAGACTCTTGAGAGTCCCTTGGACTGCAAGGAGATCCAACCAGTCCATTCTCAAGGAAATCAATCCTGAATATTGATTGAAAGGACTGAAGCTGAAGCTGAAACTCCAATACTTTGGCCCCCTGATGAGAAAAACTGACTTATTTGAAAAGACCCTGATGCTGGGAAAGATTGAAGGCCGAAGGAGAAAGGGATGATAGAGGATGAGATGGTTGGATGGCATCACTGACTCAATGGACATGGGTTTGAATAGGCTCTGTCTAATAGGTGACGGACAGGGAGGCCTGGCCTGCTGCAGTCCATGGGGTCGCAAAGAGTCAGACACGACTGAGCAACTGAACTGACTGGCTGACTGAACTGTTGTTAATTTAGAAAATTAGTACTTGATACTTCTCTAGTCATCCAGAGGCTAAGCCTCAATGCTCCCAATGTAGGAGGACAAAGGTTTGATCCCTGGTCAGGGAACTGGATTCCACGTCCCACAATTAAAGATCCAGCAAGCCACAATGAAGATCGAAGATCCCATATGCCCAGTGCAGCCAAATAAATTAAAAAAAACAACAAAAAACTTGCTTTCTTTTTTTTTTAATTGTAAACTTTTAATTTTGTGTTGCAGTATAGCTGATTAATAATGTTGTAACAATTTCAGGTGAACAGCNAAGTGATGGGACCAGATGCCATGATCTTAGTTTTCTGAATGTTGAGTTTTAGGTCACCTTTTTCACTCTCCTCTTTCACTTTCAAGAGGCTCTTTAGTTCTTCTTGCTTTCTACCACAAGGGTGGTGTCATTTGCATTTCTGAGATTATTGATATTTCTCCTGGCAATCTTAATTCCAGCTTGTGCTTCATCCAACCCAGCATTTCACGTGAGGTACTCTGCATATAAGTTAAGTAAGCAGGGTGGCAATATAAAACCTTGACCTACTCCTTTCCTGATTTGGAACCAGTCTGTTGCTCCATGTCCAGTTCTAACTGTGGCTTCTTAACTTGCATGCAGATTTCTCAGATCGCAAGTCAGGTGGTCTGTTATTCCCACCTCTTTCAGAATTTTCCACAGTTTATTGTGATCCACACAGTCAAAGGCTTTGGAGTAGTCAATAAAGCAAAAGTAGATGTTTTTCTGGAACTCTCTTGTTTTTTTGATGATCCAGTTTAACATAATACAAAAAAAGTTTTTTTATTCTTTCAATGTTACATTTCTAAGTCTAAAATATTCAGTATCCCTATCCTCTGTCTACCAGACAAAGACATGGAACTTAGCAACTATCATCTGAACTCTCCTTCATGCCATCTTCCATATCTAGAATTTTAATTCTAATTTTATAAAATCTATATCTATATATAGCTGTCCATAGTAACTATTTTTTAAAGCTAGTAATTTCATTTACCTGTGCTCTGTACATTTGTTTGTGATCATGGTTCTCAATGAAGTACTTCTCCACTGATTCTTTTTAGTGATGGTCTGTGGCTATGAAAATCCATTATTCCCTCTACGTCTGAAATGTCTTGATTTTATTATGAGAAATCTGAACTGTTTGTGGAATTCCAGGTTGACTGCTATTTCCTCTCAGTTTTTTGCTATGGAGAAGTCTGCTGTCAATCTAAGTGCCCTTTACATACAGATAAATTTTCTTTGTTGGGAAATGTTATTTGAGAGTTAACTTTTACTAGTATTTTCTTCTCTTTGATTTTTGGAAATTTTACTGCAGTGTATTTAGATGTAGATTTATTTTATTTATGCTTCTTGTCATTTGATATTCACTTTCTGTCTGAGGAAACATTTTAAAAAAATTTTGAAAAACACTAGATAAGTGTTCTTTTTAATCTTGCCTTCTTATATACTCCTCTTTTTTGAACTCTAGAACCCCTTTAATGTATATGTAGGCACTTCTCACTCTGGTTTTCATGTCTCTTAACTCTACTCTCAAGAGTTAAGCACATTTTTATTTCTGTGCATTGCCTTCAGTAATACCATTGTTTATTAATTATCTCATCATACATCTAATTTTATTTTCCTGGGCTCCAAATCACTGCAGACGGTGACTGCAGTCATGAAGTTAGATGCTTGCTCTTTGGGATAAAAGCTATGACAAACCTAGACAGCGTATAGAAAACCAGAGACATCATTTTGCCGACAAAAGTCTGTATAGTCAAAGGTATGGTTGGTTTTTCCAGGAGCCTGTACAGTTGTGAAAGTTGAACCATTAAAAAGTCTGAGTGCTGAAGAATTGATGCCCTGGAACTGTAGTATTGGAAAATACTCTTGAGAGCCTTTGGACAGCAAGGAGATCAAATCAGTCAATCCTAAAGGAAATCAGCCCTGAATCTTCATTGGAAGGACTAATGCTAAAGCTGAAGTTCAGTTCTTTGGCCACCTGATGCAAAGAAACTGGCTATCTGATGCAAAGAACTGACTCATAGGAAAAGACCCTGATGCTAAGAAAGATTGAGGCAGGAGGAAAAGGGGTGACAGAGGATGAGATGGTTGGATGGCATCACCAACACAATGGACATTAGTATGAGCAAATTCTGGGAGATAGTGAAGGACAGGATAGTCCATGGGGTCTCAGAGAGTCAGATATGACTTAGCGACTGAGTAACAGCAGAAACAATTACACATTGCTTTTTATCAGATTAAGTGTTTTCTGACAAAGGAAAGTACTTTTCAGCAAACATATTTTTGAGCACTCTGGGGATTGTGTAGGGCAAATTTGTAGAAGTCCTGCAAAGTTAGCTGCAAAGAGGCCATGAAAACCTGGGGAAGATGCTGCATTTCATTTTCTTTCTGATTGTGCTGGACACTCACTTTAAAGCTTTTGCCCCACTACTGGATAGCATCAAGCCTATTCTCTCCCTGACCCTGTCTCATGAGGGTACAGTTGTTTGTGGGCTTGCTGCTGCTAAGTCACTTCAGTAGTGTCCGACTCTGTGCTCCCCCGTTCCTGGGATTCTCCAGGCAAGAACACTGGAGTGGGTTGCCATTTCCTTCTTCAGTGCATGAAAGTGAAAAGTGAAAGTGAAATCGCTCAGTCCTGTCCGACCTTCAGCGACCCCATGGACTGCAGCCTTCCAGGCTCCCCCATCCATGGGATTGCCCAAGCAAAATTACAGGAGTGAGGTGCCATTGTCTTCTCCGTGTTTGTGGGCTTAGGGTCTCTCTAAACTTCAGTTTTAGGACTAAGACAAATTACCTTGAGCTTGAAGGAATTCCTCCTTTTCCTTCTGCACCATTAGGGCTGCCCCTGCTTGTGTCAGTGGGGGTAAATTGAGCATTAAGTATTCAAAGCATTTTGATGCAAATCAGGCAGCAGCCAAAAATATACTTTTCTATGATAGCTGTTCCCCTGGAGAAGGGCATGGCAACCCACTCCAGTATTCTTGCCTAGAGAATCCCCTTGGAGAGAGGGGCCTGGTGGGCTACAGTCCATGGGATCACAAACAGTCAGACACTACTGAGTGACTAAGCACAGCATGGTAGCTGTTTAACCATGTTTGTTGCAAAGGTAATTAACAGAAAGAATTCTACAGTGATTCTTTCATGTATTTTTGGTATAACTTTACGTAAGACCTTACAATTACAAATCTGTTATCTACATTTCCATTTGCGCAGTCCTGGTCATACATTTAGATTCTGAATGCCATTAGCCAATAACCTAATTGTTATTTGGGCTTTCTGCCTCCTGGCTTTCTTTAGCTCATTATCTTGGAAATTACCAGTTTGAATTATAGTATTTTTTGGTATATTTACACATACCCATAGAGATAAATGTCCACTGAAATCCAGTAATACTCCCCAGGGAGCACCCAGATAACACAGAGTACAATGTAGAGGAAGTTTTTTTCACAGTTTTTGTAATGCACTGCAAACTATGTTATGGTCTCCTTTTATTTGCTCTTACAAGATTGCATGCTTATACCCACTGTGTAACTTATACAGAGAGGTAAGTATTAGCTTCCTAGGGATGCCATAACAAAAAGCTATAGAACAGGTGCTTAACAACAGAAATTTATTTGCTCATAAGTTCCAGAAGATCAAGATCAATGTGTGGGCAGTTCTTCTACTGAGGCTTCTCTTAACTTACAGATGGCCATCTTTTCTTTGTTTTCTTCACCTGGATCCTTGTCTGTGCTCTTGTATCCCTAGTGTCTCTTTTTATAATAGCAAATTTTCTCTTATAATAGCACTAATCAGGTTGGATCAAATTCCACCCTAACAACTTCATTTTACCTTGACAGTGAAGTGAGGTGTTAGTCCCTCAGTTGTGTCCGCCTCTTTATGGCATCAGGGACTGTAGCACACTAAGGCTCCTCTGTCCATGGAATTTTCCAGGTAAGAATACTGCAGGCGATTACCATTCCCTTCTCCAGGGAATATTTCTGACCCAGAGATCAAACCCAGGTCTTCCCTCATTGCAGGCAGATTCTTTACTGTCTGAATCAGCAGATGGTATTTTAATTTAGTCATCTTTTTTGTTGTTGTTGGTTTTCAAGATGTAAATATAATTTTAATTTATTCTAGCTGACATAAAGACTCTATCCCAAAGAGAGTTAAACTGTGAGTTACTGTGAGTAGGGACTGTAAAATACAAATTGGAGGGAAGGCAAATAAAGCCCATAAGAGCCAATACATTGCATTTTTTCATTTGATCCTTTTCTATTGGAACTAAAATGAGCTACTTGAAGGCAGGAATCATGTATTTTTACCTTTGTGTTCTTTATATCCATCACTTTGATACTAAAAACGTATTTAAAGAATTTAACAAGTTTAAGACTATAATTGTGATGTGATGTGACATGTAAGGAAGTTTTACATTTGTTGCACTCAATATGCCAGCAAATTTGGAAAACTCAGCAGTGGCCACAGGATTGGAAAAATCAGTTTTCATTCCAATCCCAAAGAAAGGCAATGTCAAAGAATGCTCAAACTACCACACAATTGCACTCATCTCACATGCTAGTAAAGTAATGTTTAAAATTCTCCAGGCCAGGCTTCAGCAATACGTGAACCGTGAACTTCCAGATGTTCAAGCTGGTTGTAGAAAAGGCAAAGGAACCAGAGATCAAATTGCCTACATCTGCTGGATCATCAAAAAAGCAAGAGAGTCCCAGAAAAACATCTATTTTTGCTTTATTGACTATGCCAAAACCTTTGGATCACAATAAACTGTGGAAAATTCTGAAAAAGATGGGAATACAAGACCACCTGACCTGCCTCTTGAGAAACTTATATGCAGGTCAGGAAGCAACAGTTAGAATTGGACATGGAACAACAGGCTGGTTCAAAATAGGAAAAGGAGTATGTCAAGGCTGTATATTGTCACCCTGCTTATTTAATTTATATGCAGAATACATCATGAGAAATGCTGGGCTGGAAGAAGCACAAGCAGGAATCAAGATTGCTGGGAGACATATCAATAACCTCAGATATGCAGATGACACCACCCTTATGGCAGAAAGTGAAGAGGAACTCAAAAGCTTCTTGATGAAAGTGAAAGAAAAGAAAAGTTGGCTTGACGCTCAGCATTCAGAAAACGAGGATCATGTCATCTGGTCCCATCACTTCATGGGAAATAGAAGGAGAAACAGTGGAAACTGTCAGACTTTATTTTTTTTGGACTCCAAAATCACTGCAGATGGTGCTTGTAGCAAAAATAATTAAAAGACCCTTACTCCTTGGAAGGAAAGTTATGACCAACCTAGATAGCATATTCAAAAGCAAAAACATTAATTTGCCAACAAAGGTCCATCTGGTCAAGGCTATGGTTTTTCCAGTGGTCATGTATGAATGTGAGAGTTGGACTGTGAAGAAAGCTGAGTGCCGAAGAATTGATGCTTTTGAACTGTGGTGTTGGAGAAGACTCTTGAGAGTCCCTTGGACTGCAAGGAGATCCAAACCATCCATCCCAAAGTCTATCAGTCCTGGGTGTTCATCGGCAGGACTGATGTTGAAACTGAAACTCTAATACTTTGGCCACCTGATGCGAAGAGCTGACTCATTTGAAAAGACCCTGATGCTGGGAAAGATTGAGGGCAGGAGAAGAAGGGGATGACAGAGGATGAGATGCTTGGTTGGCATCAGCGACATGATGGACATGGGTTTGGGTGGACTACGGGAGTTGGTGATGGACAGAGAGCCCTGGCATGCTGTGGTTCATGGGGTCACAAAGAGTCAGGCAGGACTGAGTGACTGAATTGAACTGAACTGATGCATTTGGTTGGGAATGATGGGTGTCCAAGGGATTTACCTTCAACTAAATTGTTCTTATAAAGAAATTCATAATCTTGCTTGCTATACTTTCAGAAATAGTGAAGAATGTATTTTTCTAGTTAAAAATAACACAAGGAAAGAAATCAGGAGAGAACATGTAGGAATATATATATATATATTAGAAGAGATTAATTTAATATACATTGGTTTCTATGTCAGATAAAATAAGCCACATTGTACCTTCAAAGAGCTTATAACTAATTTAGGAACAAATATGTTCAAATGTTTAGGAACCTGTAGGAACAAAATATGGACAAAGTATGGATCGATGAAAAGGTAGTTGCAAGTACCACACTGATTACACTGTGGTTTCAAAAACTGTCTGGTTTTGGTGACAAAAAATCATGACTTCACCAAGGACTCCAGGTTAGAATTGCGTCTTTAAGAATGAAGGGGCTCAGACTTCCATGGCAGTCCAGTGGTTAAGACTTCACCTTCCAAAAAGGTGATTCAGGTTCGATCCCTGGCTGTGGAACTAGGATCTCACATGCCTCACAGCCATGGCATGATAAACAAAGTATAACATAAAACAAAATGTAAAACAGAAGCAACACTGTAACAAATTCAATAAAGACTTTTAAAATGGTCCACCCCCCCAAAAAAAAAAATCTTAAAAAAGAAGAATAAAGGGGATAAGCAGGACACTTTAAGTGGTTGGTTCCAAGGTGTGGAAATCAGTGATGGTGAAGTTATCAGGAGACTCTTGAAAAAGAAAAACCCTCATAGCTTTCGCAGCACAAAACTTGTCATTATCCTATTGACTAACATTGCCTTTTTAAATATGTTCTTTCAGCTCTGAAAAATGAACTGTCATAAACATTTCAATGATAACATAAATTGTATACCCAGGATAAACCCAATGTTTTCAATGGATAAGTAGCTAATCAGTCATGACAAAATGACTTATCCTTTGTCTAGCTGGCACTGGAGTTAACATTCTGAGATTTAGGTTGTGAATCATTAGGTGTTGATTTTTTTTTTTTTTCTTCTCAGATAATAAGTAGGAAAGAAAAACAGTAGCAGTAGAACAATACTTAGGATATCTTGATGTCAGGAATCTACTATTCTATGTTTATAGGAAATTTCCCCGTTAGCTTAAAACTGACAATTGGCAAGTACTTTGTCACTTTCTCAAATACACATTCCATGACATTACTTAATTGTTTCTTTATCTTTTTAGCTCTAGGTGTTGTTTCCAACTCTTCATGGCCTGGATGACAGTTTATATTGTTTTCAACAGAAAAATCAAGCCACACTTTAGGTAGACCTCTTGGAAAATAAGAATCTATCGGTTGACATTGGCTGCATTTTTTTTTTTTTTTGACTTTTCATGGTTTGCATTTCTTTCACGTTTATCTTAGGAGACATATGTCCTAGCACAGAATTCAAATCAGAAGTATGAAGAGTTCTAAAAGAGTTTCCATTTGATATTTAAAAGTAACATTATTTTTATTGCTTAGAACAGTTTAAGAGATACGCCTTGGGGCTCAGGTTTTTATGTTTCATTTTTTACAGTTTTTCCAGACTCTGTTACAGGTGGTTGTAATTCAAGTTAATTAATCATTTTACTGAAAGTAAATTGCAAACCAGTTAAGAGGCAAATAGCTTTTATACATTTACCATACACTTTCACACAAGAAGAAGTTGAATTTCCTTCCCTCTTCATTCTGTTCCTTGGTGTGTTGTACTCAGATCATTCCTTATCTTACTCCCCTTTGCACCTTGGATTGACCTTTCTTCTCTGTGTGTTGGATAGCTTCTGGATGGGTTCAGCTAGTGATAGGCACTGTTGGGAGACTGGCAGGTGATAGGAGAGCTCAAAGTATTTTCCTTTCTCCCTTTGTCTCAAACAACATGCTCATCCATATCTGTGTTCTCCCTAACACCAGCTCCCGCCCAGCATGTGCACCTAGTTCTCTCCAGTGGAGCCAAGCTTCTGCATTCCAGTAACCCCATCTATTTCCTTTGTCCCAGTTTATGGGTGGTAGCAGCTTCTGCTCCCTCTAATCTCAGAGTTATCACCCTTTCCTCTTGCTTAAAGTCTCAGCTGTATCTATTAAACCAATGCCACTTCTATTTTAAATACTTGAAATGATTATCTTTTCCTGGTTGGATCCTGACTGGTTCACTCCATTTCCTCTGTCTTCACCTGACAGTTGGTAAAATCACACAGTCTTCTTACTTATCACAAGACCTCTGTTACTGACACCATCACTGATAGAGAAATATGTGTGTTGCTGTCTGCAGGGCACAGTGCTCAGTGAAGTAGATGTTAAGAGGGATAAAACTAGGTTGCAAGTAATGGAGATAGTAAGTATGGAAGGTGTGAAGTGTGACATCTATATCAGGGCTCTGCACTCATAGATGGTCTAACATATGCAACTTGTAGAACAAAGATACCAGAGAGGTGTGTCAGGGCCTCTAATTTGATAGAGCTTGGAGATGTCACTTCTTTATTTATTCATTTACGGACAATTATAGACTCTAACCAAGTGCCAGGATCTTTGCCAGGCACTAGGATGAGGTATTAGGCAAGATGAAACATGCAAGAAACAGGTAAGGGTGCACTCCTTCTGTAAGTTTTAGGAGAGAATCAGTTCCTTGTCCATACCATCTTCTAGAAGCTACCTGCACACCTTGGCTTGTAAGCCCCTTCAAACTTCAAATCCAGTTATCACATCACTGCAAGACTTCTGCTTCTCTGACCACCACCCCCCATAACCACACACACTCTTTTACTTATAAGGGTCCTTATGATTACATGGGACTCACAAGGCTCACCCACAAAGACATGGGGATATCTCCTCATCCCCATGTCCTTAACTTAATCCCATCCACAAAGTCTCCTGTTTGGAAGATGACATGTTCAGAGGGTTCAAGGATTAGGATGTGGCCACTTGGTGGGGATGACAAGTGAGGAAGTATCATTATCCTGCCTACCATACTCCTGACATACCCTGGAAAAGACTGGAGTAGTCACAATCAGACTTTGCACAGGAGATATTAAGAGCAATAAATAAACCCCAAGCTTTAAAATCAGTAGGTGAATTTGCGTTCTTTCCCAACACCCTTCTTCTTAGAAAAGAGTTTTTCAAAATCAGAGGCAGTGGGACCCTTAGAAGAACTGACAAAACACTCAGTTCCTGAATGAACAATGGGAAATTTTTACCTGAGAATAATTTTACAATATGTGTGGGTTTTTTTTTAATGTTTTTAGGGAATTTCTATGGAATTACAGGTTAAGTAGCAAACAAGTGGGTGGTAATAAGTGATGATAACAGTCTCTTCTAAGCAATTGGAAATCTGTGCATGCTGTGTGTGAAATGAGGGAGGAGTAGTAAACAGCCATAGAATCTTCCAGCAGCAGCTGAACCCACACACTCTGGGACATGCTGGCCAGCTGACAGCCATAAGTAGTGTTTACTCATACACTCCAAGGGCAATGGCACAGGCATGAAACCCCCATGTGAAAGGATATCCCTAGTCTATGTATTCATATGTTCCAAGGGGACTCTTCCTGATTTTCCACTGAAGATTTCGAGAAGAATGATAGAATTTACGGGAGAGAGAGTGTGATCACCAGAGTAAGGAATTAGAGGAATGTTTCTAAGCAACAACAGGGGAGAGAAATGGACACCTGAAAAGGCCCTGATTGTGCCCGCTTTCTGTTGGATCTTATGATGTGTGAAGTGAGCTCTAGGACTTGTGTGGGGAAATATCCTGGAAGAGCAGAGTGCTTCTTTAGGGAAAAAGCATTATTCTATAAGCCTTAATGTGTATTGCATGTCTTAGCTCTGTTCAAGACAATCAGTTAAAGCCTATTTTCAATTTTATTTTTGTTCTTAAATGTCTACTTATCACCCTCCCTTCACTACATATGAGATTCCAAGAATGGCTCTAAGTTACACATCTAAGAAGTTGAATTCAAATCAACTATCTACATTTGGGGCAGATAAAGGATTGTGGTAACACTGAAAACTGAGGACAAGGATTATGTTGCCTATTTTTTCCTCCCAGTGACCTGAGGTAGCCTTTTAATTATCAAAGTGTCATGATGAATTATTTCACCAGAGGATTCAAGATTTCACATCTAGTTCCCAATCTAAATTTATGCACACTGAGAGCACAGGTCATCCTATTCAAGCCAAGAAATGAATTTTCCAATAAACAATTTATCACTTTCTAGAGTAGGGGGTAAGAAAGGGGGTGGAGGAGAATAAGGTCTGTTTTTCTCAGCAGTTTGATTCACAGGGCTTAGCTTAATTAAAAACAACAACAACAACAAAACTGTTTCGTTTACTAAACTCTCTTTTTTCTAGAAATTTTTTATGTCTGGGGATGGGGGAATTTAGATCAGCAACAGGTATCAGGAGAGAGACACAGGATTAGATGCTAACATAGGGAATGGGATAAGGTGCCTGTGAATATTATTACATAAAATATGTTTGAAAGTGAAAGTTGCTCGGCCATGTCCAACTCTTTGAGAACCCCTGGACTGTAGTCTGGACTTTCCTGGTGGCTCAGATGGTAAAGCGTCTGTCTACAATGCAGGAGACCTGGGTTCGATTCCTGGGTTGGGAAGATCCCCTGGAGAAAGAAATGGCAATCCACTCCAGGACTATTGCCTGGAAAATCCCATGGACAGAGGAGCTGTAGTCTGCCAGGCTCCTCTGTCCATGGAATTCTCCAGGCCAGAATACTGGAGTGGATAGCCATTCTCTTCAGGGTATCTTCCCAATCCAGGAATGAAACCAGGGTCTTCTGCATTGCAGACAGATTCTTTACCAGCTGAGCTACCAGAATATGTTTACATCCTTGCAAATAATAACCATGCCTTTTTTTCATGTGAAGATATATACTTTCATGCTCATCTTTAACTTTTTCATTTCTCAGTTGAAATAAATTTGTGATTAACATTTTCTGAGATTGCATAAAAAAAGGCCAATGATATTAACTGCCACTCATCTACCATGTGGCAGGCATTGTTCTTGCATTATTGTTAATACTCTCAAGAACTTAAATGAATAATTAACATGCTCACTATTTTATTATGAAGTAATTGAGGATCAGATGACTTTTCTAGTAAACAGCTTAGTATTTCACAAGGAGAATCTAATCCCAAAGTGTGTCCTCTTTCTATAATGATTTGTTGTCTTTTTCAAGGGATATCACTGAAAATATTCTCATGCTGTGAGAGGTAGATTCATCAGAGAAATATCCAGGGACCAGGAGTGAGTTACTCAGTTGATGTTTTAGACTCCTTTCTCTCTCTCTCTCTCTCTCAGCTGCATCCGTTTGGTTTCTTAAATTGGATTTCTTTCTCTTACCATTTAATCAATTTTCTTTAAGCAGAGCTGTTTTCTCCTTCCAGGAAAAACTAGAACAATTTGAACTTAACCATCCAAGGTCATGCATTTTCACAGTTACACTTTTACTAATGGAACATAATAGAAAAATATCCAGTTATAATTTTGCAATATTATTGTCATCACATTTTCTATCTATGAGAGTATTTGGATATAATACATGCAAGTGACTATGTTGAAGATCACAGATACATGCCCAGATGTAGAAACTCCAATCTGTAGATACTTAGCANAACATAATAGAAAAATATCCAGTTATAATTTTGCAATATTATTGTCATCACATTTTCTATCTATGAGAGTATTTGGATATAATACATGCAAGTGACTATGTTGAAGATCACAGATACATGCCCAGATGTAGAAACTCCAATCTGTAGATACTTAGCAGAATTCAACAAATCAGCCAAAACAAATCAACCACAACACTCTCATTGTTTTTAATTTAATGATATTATTTAGTAGCTAGTAACAGAATTAGCACTCAAAATTAAATGTATTTGTTTTGCCTGATGTATGCTGTGGTATTCTTAGTTTATTTGCTAATGTGCTGACTGTGCTGTTCATTAAAGGAAAGGAATGTCAAAGATGCTCTCTTTTACCTTTTGAATACATCCTTCTCTTTAGAATTATGTTTCAAACTTTAAGTTATAAAAATCTAAATTCTTTCAGAGAATTTCTGAATAGTCATTTTTTTCCCTAGAGGTGGTTTTTTAGAAATTACAGAAACAAGTAACTGCAGGGTTAAGCTTGTGCTTACTTGCTTTTTATGCAGCTCAGACATAATAAGATAGTTTCCCCACCCTAAAACCAGAAGCTTATGCTTGTCAAGTATGCTTTTACTCTTGAGTGTAGTATTTTTTTACTTCCTTCAGGATGACTTCTGCAAAATTCAGTAATGTTTTGCCCCAAGGAAAATTCTATGGACAAGTTTTGTTTTATTTTTCAGAACACATAGCCTATTCTTCCAAGTAAGCATAGTGTTGAGATATGAAATACCTATGTGAATTAACTGCAGGGGTTTAAATAGGTGTCTGTGCTTTTAGAATGCTTTCCAGATATTACATGAATGTGTGTTTTAAACAGCATTTATCCTAGGAGAGCACACAGGACTTCTTGTTTACAAGAGCCACTCTGATGCCTGCTATTTCTTACAACATTCTTAGGCTTCCAGACAATTTTTGTGTTTCTCCCTGGGGATGTAAATATGGAACAGGGAGGTAGAAAGAAAAACAAATACTTGGTTTTAATATTTTATGTTTTCTTTTGCCTGGTTTCTACTAATATTTATAAACTATTGGGACATCAAAGTGGGAAACAATAGAGCATAATAATATAACAATTAAAAAAAACCTAGGACAGAATTTGGGTTTGAATTTCAATTCCACTATTTACCAATTATATGGTGTAGAACAGATTACTACACTTCTTTAAATATTTTCTTCCCTTGTGAAATAGAGATTCTGATACATACATGAAATGGGTATTAAAATACTATGTCCTATGTAGAATGGGTATTCAAAACAAGGTTAACTGAATATGAATGTGATTTTACAAGTAACAAAACNAAAAAAAAAAAAATTGCTAAAGGAAGTTCTTCAGACAGAAGGGATATGATAGCAGAAGGAAACTTGGAACATCGGGAATGAAGACAGAGAAACACAAAGGGAAAATATCTTAGTATATATAGTACCTATTTTTCTCCTCTCATATTTTGCAGAGTATGTTTGATGGTTGAAAGCATAAAATACAATATTCTCAGAAGGAAGTTTTCAGTGTTTATAGAGGTACTATGTTATATAGCTGAGGCATAATATAGTTTTTATTTTGTAAACACCAGTGTATTAAACTTGCTATACATTTAAGGATATAATATATATTTATATTTGAATTGTACATATGAATTGGATGTTATAGCTAATTTGTAATTTTCATTGTGTTAGAGATATTTTCACTGAATAAGGTCAATTGGTTACCTCAGTATCACAACCAATATAGTCCAAGGGATCATTTCTGCCCAAGTCTGTGCTGTACTTTATTATAGAAATCTGTATTTCTGGGACTCTTAAAGTTGGTGAGGTGGGATGAATGCACTTGCTTCCTGGGGCAATAAAGACTTTCTGTGCCTCAAAAAAAAAAAAAAAAAATGAAAGAAAGAAAGAAAGAAAGGGGGAAAATGTACTATGTACTATGTTAATAACTGAGAGAAGTTAAAGGGAATTTATAGTTTCTGCATTCCAATTAGGTGATAATATATTAATTCCAAATATTAATAGACTGTAAATAATNAAAAAAAAAAAAGAAAAAGAAAGAAAGAAAGAAAGAAAGGGGGAAAATGTACTATGTACTATGTTAATAACTGAGAGAAGTTAAAGGGAATTTATAGTTTCTGCATTCCAATTAGGTGATAATATATTAATTCCAAATATTAATAGACTGTAAATAATAAGTATGAATTCTTTAATTCTAGAATAAGCTCTAAAAAGTTATACAAGTGTATATAGTCAAAATGGTTATAAGAGTGATATTTTGAACAGTTAACAAGCAAAATATCAAAAGAAAAGATGAAAACATCAATTGCCAAATGATATTCAATTTAGAACAAATATAAAATCTTTCTTCAGAGTCCCTGTGGAAGTTTCACATAATATATCCTTGATATTTATAAGACATTATCCAATATCTCTTTAGGGTTAGGTTCAGCAAAGACCAGTGAAACAAGTTGAATGAAATAGCCATAGGATTTTTTAAATGTTCCTATTATTACAGCTATTTGATTTATGAAAAAGGCAAATGATATCATTTCAACGTCAACTAGTCACATTAAGTAATACTAAATACTCATTACCCTTTCCTTTGAATAATGAGCTGAAAAAGGAGGAGACTGAGGGCAGGAGAAGGGGGTGACAGGCTGAGATGGCTGGATGGCATCCCAAGCTCAATGCACATGAGTTTGAGCAAACTCTGGGAGACAGGGAAGGAAAATGAAGTCTGGCATGCTGTAGTCCATAACGTTGCAAAGAGCAGATACAACTTTGTCAGTGAACAACAACAAAAAATTTGCTGTGTATTGGGCTCAATTTGAGAAATGAATATTATAATTTATTAAAATTTTCTTTGTTTTACATGGGATATTGAATGCTACATTTTATTTTTAGTTTTATCTCATTAATGATTAATACTTTTACATTAAACAGGCAAGTTTCTGCTGCTACTGCTGCTAAGTCACTTCATTGTGTCTGACTCTGTGCGACCCCCATAGACAGCATCCCCCAGACTCCCCCATCCTTGGGATTCTCCAAGCAAGAACATTGGAGTGGGTTGCCATTTCCTTCTCCAATGCATGAAAGTGAAAAGTGAAAGTGAATTCGCTCAGTCGTGTCCGATTCTTAGTGACCCCATGGACTGCAGCCTTCCAGGCTCCTCTGTCCACGGGATTTTCCAGGCAAGAGTACTGGAATGGGGTACCATTGCCTTCTCCGAAGTTTCTACTAGATGCTTTATATTCTGTGACTACACCAAGGAAAACATATAAACCTTATGGAGTAATTGGAACTGTCATGCACTTCTGGTGAGAAGTATACTTTGAAAAGTGATACTGAAAGGTGATACTTTGAAAAACTGTTAGCAGCATCTATGAAATGCATACAAACTCTAGATATTAGTTTTTTCTTTCTGTGTACCAAATTACCACAAACTGTCACTTTAAATGCAGCCATTATCAGCTCCTGATCAGAGGTCCAACACAGTGTGGCTCCAGGCCTCCTTGTATATTTATAGTTTCTGCATTCCAATTAGGTGATAATATATTAATTCCTGTTAACAGAGGAACAGGAAGCCCTCCTGAGAGGAGCCCTGTTTCATCAAACCAACAGTGATGCAGCAAGTTCTTCATAGGCTTCAAATCTCCCTGACTTCCTCTTTTGCTCCTGGAGAAAACTCTTTGCTTTAAAAGCAAATCATATGATTAGATTAGCCCCACCTGGGTATCTCCCTAGCATAAAACCCACGTGGAGTGGATAATCCCCCTTTCACTAGGGCCTGGAACCGTGGAGGGCTTTTTTAGTATTCTGTCTCCCTCCTCAGTCCCAGTCTTAGATATATACCCAAAAGAAATGTATACATACATTCACCAAGATAATGAGCACAAGAATGCTACTAGTTAGAATACTCATATCAGCAACAGCAGAAATACAGGACAAAAATTCATCAAGATTTTCACACGACTGTGACCAGTGGGACAATTGTGTAAAAGAAATTTCCTAAGTCATACATTTACTATTTCTGTTAGAAAAGACTTTCTGGGTCAATTTCTGTGGACACAGTTGAGAGGCTGCTGATATTTGTGTAAAGGTGTGCATTTTACATATAAAACTGTCATGAAGAAAAATATCCTTATATTTTTAGGCTTCTATTTGTGGTTGTGCTTTGTAAAGCCTTTCCCCAATTTTTAACCCCAATTAGCTTACAAAAAGAATCGAATTGGCTTTGGAAATATGTTTTGATATGATTAATTTCAGTGGAATTAGCATTTGGGTTTATGCCTTTGGATTTTTTCCCTACAAACGCACACACACACACATGCACTTAGATGTGTAACATTTGACAACATCAGGACCTTTTGTCAGGCAATTATTCCAAATTCTCTGTAAATAATTTTTAGGCCCCAAACAGGACTTTCAAATTAGTTTAAAGAGAGAAAAAATAGCAATATCTTTTTGCAGAAAACTTCTTTCAGGAAATATTAGATTTTTTTCATGTTTCTTACCATGATTTGTTTAGTTATCTGAATGAGACTTTTTTGTGTACGTTTTTTGTTTAAGAAAGCAAGGAATATTTGAAAAAAAATCGATTACAATATTCCAGAGGTAGTCTGGCCAAAGCAATAACAACAAGTCTATCATTTCAGGTATGGTTTTTCCAGTAGTCATGTGTGGATGTGAAAGTTGGACCATAAAGAAGGCTCAGCACTGAAAAATTCATGCCTTCAAACTGTGGTGTTGGAGAAGACTCTTGAGAGTCCCTTGGACAGCAAGGAAATTAAAGCAGTCAATCCTAAAGGAAATCAACTTGAATATTCATTGGAAGGACTGATGCTGAAACTCCAATAATTTTGGCCATGTGATGATAAGAGCCAACTCATTGGAAAAGACCCTGATGCTGGGAAAGATTGAGGGCAGGAGGAGAAGGGAGTGACAGAGAATGAGATGGTTGGATGTCATCACCAACTCAATGAATGAGCTTGAGCAAACTCCAGATGATAGCGAAGGATAGGGAAGCCTGCCATGCTGCAGTCCATGGGTTCACAAAGAGTCACATACGACTGTGTGGCTGATCAACAACAAAATAGTGATTTAAATCTTTCATTACTAGTATTTGTTGTTTTTATAGTTTTGTGAACATAGTGTTTCTGTTTTCCCACTGCAGTTAATACTGTAGAAAGTGAACTGGGCAAAAGACATTCATTCTAGTCCCATCGCTGTCTCTTGGACGATAGTTTTCAAAGCCCTTGTTTCTTAATTTGTGTTCCTGACTATTTCACAAGATCATAGGAAGAAAAGATATAGTGACATACTTCCTTAAAATCTAAACAAAAGTAATACATGGTAAAGGTATAGTATCAGTAATGATAACACATACTTTTTTTTTTCTTTGAAACTTTTCTCAGTGCTCTTCAAAAACACTTCATGTTCAATGTCTTTGTCCACACAAGTGTATAACTTCATGAAATATTGCATAACTGTCTCTTAACATGTTTCCTTCTTAGGTCCGGGACTCTCTTCCATCAACTTATTCCCACTTTTTAGTCTCATCTTTTCAGGTTTACAAAGTGTGCCCTAATCTCACAATCACAGTTTATTATTTATACTCTGTTTATTAGCATGGGGCTATGGAAGAAATCAGTTATATTAGTTTCCTATCATTGTTGTGATAAATTACCACAAATTTAGTGGTTTAAAGCAGTGCAAAGTTATAATCTTTTAGATCTAGAGATTAAAAGTCTGAAATTGGTCTCATTGAGCTAAAATCAAAGTTTTATCAGGACTGCATTCTTTCTGCAGTCTTTAGAGGAGAATCCATCCATCCCTGTTTTTCTGGCTTCTACAACCACCTGTATTTCTTGGTTTAGGGTCTCTCGTGCTATCTTTGGCTTCCTTGATGGCTCAAATGGTAAAAAATCTGTCTGCAATGCAAGAGACATGGGTTCGATCCCTGGGTTGGGAAGATACCCTGAAAAAGGAAATGGCAACCCATTCCAGTATTCTTGCCTGGAAAATTCCACTGGACACAACTGAATGACTAACACTTTCACTGCGTTCTTTGCAGCCAGCAGGGTGGCATCTTCACATCTCTCTACTCCTCTGCCTCCTTTATACATATTTAAAGGACTTTTGATTATATTGGGCCCCCCAGCTACTCCTGGATAATCTGTTTTAAGGCCAGTTGATTAGCAATTTTAATTCCATCAGCAACTTTAATTTTTCTTTCTATGAAATTAACATATTCACAGGTTCTGGGGGTTAGAACATGGACACCTTTGGGAGACACTTAGTCTACACACCACACTGGTATTAATTTCTTTTTGTTTCTTTGTTTACTTTTTTTTTTCCTAAAAATGTTTTTGTTGGAAATCCCAGGCACCTCTTTTATTGTTAGCCATTTATTCCTGTCATGACATTTTCCCTATAGTCACTAGCTTCTGAATTTTATTTGAGCATCTTCTCACCTCTTTGCATTTACTTTAAAACTTCCTTTGGGCCAATGAATTACTTCCAGAGGTTGAAGTTTTAAGAAAGACCTTGGGCTTCAGTCTTTCACTGGCCACCCATGTGTTTCTCATGTCTTACATTCTCCTTTTATGTTAAAGTACTAACATTTAGTGAAAAATAAAAATGACATTTTCATCATTCCTTGCCATTGTTCTGTTTCTTTTCAAAAGTTCAGAAACTCTTAAAAACCATTATAGCCTTAATCACTTATTTTTGGGAAGTGTCAATCATAAATCTATAGACAAGAAGTAGACAGTAGCAGACAGAAGTTTTAGTTAACTAACAGTTTGCTTACATTCACATCCTATTTTTTAATTCCTGGTGGATTTGTGTCTGTGTGTGTGTCAGGGTAATACTAGCTTCTGTAATACATAACCCTCAAATTTTTAGTGTCTCAACATATTATATGAGAATTTTATACCTCACTGGCAAATAGTCGAATGTGATCATGTGTTATTGGCAAGTAACTTCTCTATGTGGTAATTCAGGGACTCAGATTCCTTCTACATTAGAGCTCCTTGATGGGGAAACTAGGGATATAATGCCCACGAGTTTTTATGGAATGCCTAGGAGTAATACGCATAATTTCCACTTGATTTTTATTGGTATACACTAGTCTATGGTCACAGAAAAAAGACTTGGAAACACAGTTCATGGATGGGCAACTGCTTGCCAATGACAACTCTATATTGTGTGAAAGAGAATGCATGAACCTGGGTGGGTCTCTAATCATCTCAACCCCAGTACACTTCTCGGCTGGCTCTGTTATCTCTCTGTTCTCTCTATACTTGCCTCTCTACACTCTCCATCACTATCAGGATCTTTCTTAGTTCTCCATGTTTCTTCACTGGAAATTCTGTACTCTTCCCTCATATGAATGAAGAGAGATTCACATACATGGGGGTGGTTCTGGACATGTGGATTATACGTATCCCTCTTGTATGACATATTCATTAATGTATAGTACAGTATGACTCTATTTTTATTTGCTATCTTTATCCCAGGTATTATCTCATAGAATATTAGATTTTTGCTTTCTTTAAATTCAGAAGCCTGGACTCCTCAATTGCAAGAAGACTTTCATTTTTATCTTGTAGCTCCAACAGAGTTGTCCTTCCTTCTCTCTTTTTATTCTTACCATTTTCTCACCTTATACAGAAATCAGTCTTCTCTAAACTCTTCAAACTCTCATGCTTTTCATGCTTATTATGCTACTTTATATTCTGTATCTGATATCAATTCATCCACTCTAATAAGTCATATTATAGTAAAAGCATTTTCTTAAAACCTTACAATTCTTTCCCATGCAGAACACATAAATGTTCATTATTGCCTCTGGCAAGAAATTTTGAAATATTTCCCTGGGCCTCTATGTGGTCAAGCTTGATTTCTCAACTATGTCTTGCATGATAACTCTTTCGGTCAATGACTTGCTGCATATAATTGCTAAAATTGCATGTGGGTGGTCAATCTCGAAGTTGCCCATTCTCTGAGTTAAAATAAGTTAAATAATAAGTTAAAATTGAGAAAACAGTACTTTCAAAATAGTTTAGGCTTCTATTTACTATGGCGAAATATAAAATTTCACTGATTATTTTCTCCTTGCTTGAGGTGAGATCTTTCTTACTACAGATTGTATATCTTGTAATTGATCAGATTATGGCTCAGTACTATAAAATCTTAACCTCATCTCCATCAAATATTTATAGATATAGTTGTACAAAGTTCTATGTAAAAACTTAAGGTATTTCAAGATTTTTCAAAGTACTTAAAACCCTATTTTACACTTATCTCAAGAAAGCATAGCACACTGATCAAGATCATGGTTTCTGGAATAAGGATGTCCAACATGCCATCTTCATGATCTTGAGTAAGTTTCTTAACCCTTAGGTGCCTCAGGATTTTTTCTTTTAAATGAGGTGAAATGTACTAGACCTTATCTTATAGGGCCATTATAAAAGTTAAGTTAATCTAATTGTTTCTAAAACAAAGCACTGAATAATTACTTATTACTTAAATAAACATAGTAAATTAGTTGATCACATATTTTTCTTCTTGAGTTCAAGGGGTTAAATATAACACTATGATCCCTCTTCACCCAAATTTCTGGCTGCTCAAGTCTAGTGAAGTCGTTGAAGTGTGTATTAAAATTATTAGCTGCCTAATATGGACTTTCCTATTTTTTAAAGTGTTATATTCTTACACTGGTTTTGTTTAAGTAATATATTATTTAACTAAGTTATTTAAATAATATGTAAATTAGATCATAAAATTTAAAATATACAATTGAACTGTACATATTGGAGGAAATATATATTATTAGAAACAATAAATTTTAAAAAATCTAAGAGAAATTCTACTTTAATAATTTACAGATGCTTTCCCAAGAAATGGATTAATTAGGGGAATGTTCGGTGGTCTCATGTGTTGGTGGGAAGGTAGAATATGGTGAAAGAATTAGAATTTAAAAAGAAAAATAGATTGTGCTATATTTATTCTCCCTAGTTCCAGCCTTGTCTTTCTTTTCAGTGACTTATTTTCACCTAATTTCTAATAGCAAAATGATGAAACACTGTACCTATAAAATCTGTGGTCAAACTACGCTTGCTACTGTATCTGATTTCTTTTTTCTCTTCTTATTTCTCTCTCTTGCTATTAATTCTTCATTTACCCTTTAGTCCCAACTTTGCATTAAAACTTAGGAAGTTGGTTTTTTTTTTCTTGAAAGAAGGAGTGTGTGTGTGTGTGTGTGTGTGTGTGTGTGTGTGTGTATGTGTGTATCTATGTAGGTACTGGCTCAAGTGATGTATTAAAACACAATTTATAACCCAGAAGTGAAAAATTTTTTTACTCACAATGCTATGCCTTAACTGTGATTAATCCTAAAATGCTGACTTTTAGAACTTAACTAAGCTAAAATAGAAATAGTTCACTGGTAAAAACTGAAATATTCTAATTCCTCTAGGAGAAAAATGTCTCCTGATGCTAAAGTATTTCAGTTTATGTATTAAAAAAAAAAAAAAGGAAACATCTGTCTCCTGAATGCTAAATAGCTATTTTGAGACTCCACTTCCTAATTCAGTTCAAGTTATCACAATTCTGCTTGAAAAAGAAAGTTCACCTTTTGCAAAAGCCATTTAAGCAAGCTGTTTCCTTCCTTTCCTAATAGGAAAAGGAATCAACGCTGTATTCCTTCTTTAATGTTTCTGTGGGTCTTTCTTTTGTTGTTATTTTAATCACTGAGTGATGTCTGATTCTGTAAGACCCCATGGACTGTACCCTGCCAGGCTCCTCTGTTCATGGGATTCTCCAGGCAAGAATACTGGAGTGGGTTGCCATGCCCTCCTCCGGGGATCTTCCTGACCCAGAGATCGAACCCATGTCTCTTACGTTTACTACATTGGCAGGCGTCTTCTTTACCACTAGCTCCACCTGGGAAGCCCCATTCTAAGTCTAGCCATCGCTGATAGGAGCAACACACCGTAATTCCAGTTTCATACATTCACACTCTCATGATAACCTCCTAAATTTTCAACTCATCCCCTCAAACTTTTCAGCCCCTCAACATGTTCCACTGATAT
The DNA here is from genome assembly GCA_006410875.1 of Neotragus pygmaeus. Classification (NCBI taxonomy): domain Eukaryota; kingdom Metazoa; phylum Chordata; class Mammalia; order Artiodactyla; family Bovidae; genus Neotragus; species Neotragus pygmaeus. Next base: position 1,812,247 of record SJYV01034183.1, read on the forward strand.
GATCACTTTTTCAGCATTCTCCATCCAGTTGATGTTCTCTGGCTCTCTTTAGCAGGCTTAAGTTCCATGATCAATCATAATTAGTCTCTTGCTTATAACTCTTTCCCTTTACTTTACACATGTGGCCAAACCACAAGCCTGGTTAAATCCAACTCACTTCACCTTTTTTCAGTCCCTGTTTAGCTTCATCTTGTGGAGAAATACACGGTCATGATGAGCTTGTTTTACTTCATGTTTATGAGCATAAAAATCACAGTGGGCCCTTAAGGTTCTGAGGAAATCATTTTCATATTCCCCAATCTTTTCAGTCTCATATACTGTTTGATGACTATTTCATCTTCTCATTTCTCTAGAAACTCCCGAGACCTCATCCCTGATTCTTACTCTCAGCTGATCTTACTTCTTACTTGAGAAAATTGAAGCAATCTGATAAATTTCATTTACCTTCTAATTGCCATCCATACCTACATGTAGACTCAGCTTCCCCATTGATTAACTATCCATAAGCCCATCTAAACCCATTTCTGATCATCTTTATTGCTGCCACCATTGTCTGAGCCATCATCATTTGGATTCCTGCCTAACCAAGCTGATCTCCCTGCTTTCGACTCTTGCCTGCCACCTGATCTAGTCTCACTAGAAAGTGATTTCTTCAATAAAGTCAGATCATAGAATCCTGGTGCTCAGATCTTATCAGTGGCTCCCCACTTTACTTAGAGTAAAGCCAACAACATGATAAAGGCCTATGGACCATTGTATGTGCTTGAACTCCAATTATCTGTCACCCTATTACCTTTCCACTTTGTTCACTCCTCTCCAGCCCTCTTTCCTCCTTTTTGTCCCTTGGACACCCTAGGAACACTCTAATGTTAGGGTTTTGCATTTGCTTTTTTCTCTTTGCCTGCCCAGACCAATCTGCCTTCATGTATGGGCAGACCTTGTTTTATTATGCTTTGTTTTATTGTACTTTGCAGTGCAGTACCGTGTTTTGTTTTGTTTATTTATTTATTTTTTACAAATTAAAGTAGGTAGAAACCCTACCATGAGTCTATCAGCAGCATTTTTCTGCCAGCATTTGTTCACTTTGTGTTTCTGGGTCACATTTTGGTTATTCTTAAAATATTTCATTTTTTTATTATGATTACATTTGTTATGATGATGTGTGATCAGTAATCTTTGACGTTACTGTTGCAGAGAGATTATGACCTGCTGAAAACTCAGGTGATAGCACTTTTAGTAATAATGTTTTATAAAATTAGAGTATTTATATTGTTTATTTTACACTTAATGCTATTGCATACATAATAGGCTACTGTATAATATGAACATAACTTTTATGTGTACTGGGAAACAAAAAGCACTATGTGTATTGTAATATTCAGTTTATTGCAGTGGTCTCGAACCCAACCACAATGTCTCCAAGTTCTGCATGTATTCACATGGCTCACCTCTCAGTCTTCAAGTCTTTTACAAATGCCCTTTTCTCAGTAAGGCATTCCTTGACTATCTTATTCCAATTATAATATACCCTTTTCCCTTAACATTCATAACATATTAGCTTGCTCAAGCTTTATGGCACACCTTATATTCTAATACATTGTTTAATCTATTGATTATGTTTGTTTCTTTTGTAATTAATTTATTTTAATTGGATGCTAATTACTTTACAATATGGTGGTGGTTTTTGGCATACATTGACATGACTAGGCCATGGGTGTACACGTGTCCCCCTGTCCCAAACCCCCCTCCCTTCCCATCCCTCTGGGTTGTCCCAGTGCACTGGCTTTGAGTGCCCTGTTTACCTGTTTCATGCATTGAACTTGGACAGGCCATCTAACTCATATATGGTAATATACGTGTTTCAGTGCTATTCTCTCAAATCATCCCAGCCTCACCTTCTCCCACAGAGTCCAAAAGTCTGTTCTTTATATCTGTGTCTCTTTCGCTGTCTCACATATAGGGTCATCGTTACCGTCTTTCTAAATTCCATATATATGCATTAATATACTGTATTGGTGTTTTTCTTTCTGATTTTGCTCTATATTTCACTCTCAGTTTCATCCACCTCATTAGCACTGACTCGAATATTTATTATGTTTATTTCTTATTGATATTTTCTGTCCACCAAAATATAAGTTCCATGGGGCAGAAGTCTTATAATTTTCTTCACAGATAAATTTCAAGTGCTAAGGATATTGTGCTGGCTCAAAGTAGTAGACATTCAAGTAGATTGGATCTGACATAAGCATTTATGAATGTATTTTAATATTAAATTTCTATATCTATATATTTAATGGAAATATTTAGAGGTGTTTAATTAGCCATCTAAGATACGTGAAATAGGGTATTTCCTGCCACATCAGTAAACAAGAATGTTATAATCATCAGTGATTTTGGTCCTCCGTGTGAAATTCTGAGCCCCAGGGGCACCCAAAAGGGAGAAAAATGCCCACAAGCCATGAACTCTCAGCTGCTGGCTGCCATTGTGAGCAAGGAACTAAGAGTGTGAATAATCAAGATGCTGGCCCCACACAGCTGAGATGCATATAAAAGGAATGATTTCAGTGCACCCGGACACTTGCATCTTCCCATACATAGAAGAGCACTAAATTCCTTGAGATATCTGGTTTTCTTTAATTAATTAACAATCATCTTTTGATGTTCAGAATACCTGCCCTTTGCTGCAAATTTCTGTATAACCTGACTCCTCCCCCAACCATTTCTTCAAAGAAGTTCTCAGAGTTCCTTGAAATGCTCTCTGCCAGGCCTGAAATCCTAAGACGACCACCAAATAAAATGTAGCTCTCAAACCTGACTGTTTTGCCAGGTTGACAGGAGATATAAATTATATGCAAGATTTTGTATACACACTCTCAAAAACACAATAATTAATTTTAGTGAAGAACTTTCATTTCCATAAATAAACAAACTATTAAGTCTAAAAAATGAAATTTCTTTAGCTTAACTCCTTTGGATGATATCTTGTTCTTCAGCAATTAATAAATTGTTCTATTATAGAACTGGCCACAAGCCCACTTACCTTGGAGGAGAGAAACACTTTACATAAATTTTTATCTACTACACTATGGCTTTGAGGTGGTGCATGCAGGTGCATGCATGCATGCTAAGTCGCTTCAGTTGTGTCTGACTCTGTGTGACCCTACAGACAGCAGCCCACCAGGCTCCACTGTCCACAGGATTCTGTAAGCAAGAATACTGGAGTGGGTTGCCATTTTCTTCTCCAGCATGCAGATAAGACTTACCTATTATTATCAATACGTGATAAATCTCATACTAAAGAAGTGCAGCTGGAAAGGTAATAGCTTTAAATAAAAGTCACTCATCTCCTATTTAGTTTGTTCCTGGTGCCTCAGACGGTAAAGCGTCTGCCTGCAAAGCGGGAGACCTGGGTTCAATCCCTGGGTCAGGAAGATCCTCGGAGAAGGAAATGGAAACCCACTCCAGTACTTTGCCTAGAAAATCCATGGATGGAGGAGCCTGGGAGGCTACAGTCTATGGGGTGGCAAAGGGTTGGACACAACTGAGCAACTTCACTTCAAAAATGATGTTAGAAAATAAGTGCTACACTATAGAAAAGGATTTAGTGAAAAATATCAAATCCTATAAAAAACTTAAAACTTCTTAATCCCTCCCTCATGAATGGTTTGGGCATATGACAAAATATTAAAAAATCAGTCCTAAAGTGCTATTTTGAAATAAAATTTGGCCTACATTTTGATATTTGCAGAGGTTTCATATCTTGTTCCTTATAATTATGTGGTTGGGTTAGGTCTTAAAGTTACATGAAGTATTGAATTGACCAAAATGTTCCTTCAAGTTTCCCATAGGATTTTATGGAAAAACTCAAATGAAGTTTTTGGCCAACTAAATATTTAATGTTGATGACCAGTGAAGAAAGATGTTCCAGAAAAGAAAAAAAAAAAAAAGTACAATAAGACAACAAACCTTTCTACCTTTAGAAACTTTGACCTAGTGATTTGTGACTATCAGTTCAGTTCAGTTCAGCTACTCAGTCAGTCAGTCAGCCAGTTCAGTTGCTCAGTCATGTCCAACTCTTTGCAATCCCATGAATCGCAGCACGCCAAGCCTCCCTGTCCATCACCATCTCCCGGAGTTCACTCAAACTCACGTCCATCGAGTCGGTGATGCCATCCAGCCATCTCATCCTCTGTCATCCCCTTCTCCTCCTGCCCCCAATCCCTCCCAGCATCAGAGTCTTTTCCAATGAGTCAACTCTTTGCATGAGGTAGCTAAAGTACTGGAGTTTCAGCTTTAGCATCATTCCTTCCAAAGAACAGCCAGGACTGATCTCCTTCACATTCAACTCTTTGTGACCCCGTGAACTGCAGCATGCCAGGCTTCCCTGTCATCACCACCTCCCAAAGCTTACTCATACTCAGGTTCATTGAGTCTGTGATGCCATCCAACCATTTCATTGTCTCATCTCCTTCTCTTCCTGCCTTCAATCTTTCCCAGCATCAGAGTCTTTTTCTAGTGTCAATTCTTCACACCAGGTGGCCATAGTATTGGAGTTTCAGCTTCAGGATCAGTCCTTCCAGTGAATATTCAGGACTGATTTCCTTTAGGATAGACTCGTTGGATCTCCTTGTAGTCCAAGGGACTCTCAAGAGTCTTCTCCAACACCACAGTTCAAAAGCATCAAATCTTCTGTGCTCAGCTTTCTTTATAGTCCAACTCTCACATCCATACTTGACTACTGGAAAAAATGTAGCTTTGACTAGATGGACTTTTGTTGGTAAAGCAATGTCTCTGCTTTTTAATATGCTGTCTAGGTTGATCATAGCTTTTCTTCCAAGGATCAAGTGTCTTTTAATTTCATGGCTGCAGTCACCATCTGCAGTGATTTTGGAGCCTAGAAAAAGAAAGTCAGCCACTATTTCCACTGTTTCCCCATCTATTTGCCGTGAAGTGATTGGACCGGATGCCATGATCTTAGTGTTCTGAACGTTTGCGACCATAGATCTTACCATAATAGTGGAGGTTTTGGATATAGACTGCAGCAGAACTTTGAAAGGAATTGAATTCCTTCTAACTCTAACATTTGACTCAGTTTTTAACCATGAATTCTATAGCCACGACCAAGGCCTGAGCCAGAACCTAAGGAAAGGAACCAGCCCGGCAGTGAGTGTCAACAATAGAATGAAGCAGCCAGAAGATGTAGATTGATTTTGTGTAATGGTGCCTTATTGAAGTTTCAACTGTCCTTGGAGACCTTTTTTAGTGCGATCTGTAGTTATGCAAGCTCACAGCTGAAAGTCTCACCCTCTCCATAGGTCTTTTTATCAGTCCTTTTATGTGGTAGACCAGAAAGTTGAAAGGGAGAGGCAGGATAAAATAGGATATGGGAAAAGTGTGGAAATGATAAACGCATATTCTCTGCACAGAAGTGAGTCAAAAACTTCCAGAAAGTATCAGCATACCTCTTCAAGCCACTCCATCCATCTCAGTCTTGCAGAGGCTGCCATTTCAGCCTAATGGAAAATGGTCACCATACAAATATACACATCTATTTGCCAAGAATTTGTTTATGAAATAAGAGACTTACCTACCACTTCAAGGCTGTTCCCTGTTCTCTGGCTAATCCTAAGAAGTTTACCAGGACTTGGAGAGTCACAAAGAATATACAAAAATAAAAAGTGACAAAGATATACAGGTTGAGGTTGTTTGGGTATGCTATAATAGGGTCAAAGCCAAATATTCTGTTTTCTCAGATTTGGAAATTTGGAAAAAATTAAAGTGAAATTTAATTAAGGATTTTCCCTCTGAATTAATGCATCATTTTACAGTGATGAAAACATTCCTTTTATTCATTTGTATATCTAATGAGATTTGGTATCCTTTTTTAAATTGTAGGCTATTCACCCTCAAGTTATGGATTATATCACTGAGATAATAAAATTTAATTACATCTTCAGCTTTTCTTTCACATTTAGTAACAAAATGAAAAACAAATCTAAAAAGTAATGAAATCTAATTAAACCTTAGATATAATATACATGTAAGTTTCTTGGAAAATTAGGCTAAGGTAAACTTAAATTCTTCTTAATATGTTTATTTCCTTTTGTTTTTCTCAAATTCAGATGTTTCAAAATAGTTACTTTGCATACTTGGAGACAAAAAATTATTTTAGATTTGTACTGTACAACAACAAAAGGAGACGTTAGCAGTACTAATAGTGAGAAACAAGATTAAATTTGCGTTTGGGGAATCAGAAGTGTGATATTTTTAAAAATATCAATAAAAATAATAAAGATTCTGATCATTATCCAATAAAGTATTCATAAAGGTGATTAATGTTTTAAAAGTTATGTTCAGAATATAACACTACAAAGGGAAAAATCTTTTATTTTCAAATATTTACTTTTAGAGAAAAAATAATGCACAGTGAGGGGTTTCCCTGGTGGCTCAGCGATGAAGAATCCCCCTGTCAATGCAGGAGATGCAGGTTTGATGCCTGGGTCAAGAAGAAGATCCCCTGGAGGAGGAAATGGCAACACAATCCAGCATTCTTGCCTGGAGAATCCCACGAACAGCGGAGCCTGGCAAGCTACAGTCCATGAGGCCACAAGAGTCGGACATGACTGAGTGCCTAAACAACAGCAGCAACAACAAATAAAGGGTAACGCAGCCAAGCTCAGGCAATGCCAGGTGTCTCTCCTTTCCCTCTTCTGGAAAAGCAGAGACCTTGGGAGCGATGAGCCAGATCTCCTTCCCATGCAGATGGAGAGAGCAGAGAAGAAGGAGGAGGAGTAGGAATTTCGGAGCCAGACACTTCAGAAATCAAGTTCTATCACCAGTGCTTAATGGCTGTGTGACTTTGGGCAAATTTCCTTACCTGTAAAGTGGACATGGTGTACGGGGATGATCCAGAGAGACGTTGGGGGGTGGGAGGTGGGAGGGGGATTCGGGATTGGGAGCTTGTGTGCACCTGTGGTGGATCATGTCGATGTATGGCAAACCCAATAGAGTATTGTAAAGTTAAATTTAAAAATAAATAAATAAATAAATTAAAAAAAAAATANTATATATGTGTCAGTATGCTGTATTGGTGTTTTTCTTTCTGGCTTACTTCACTCTGTATAATAGGCTCCAGTTTCATCCATCTCATTAGAACTGATTCAAATTTATTCTTTTTAATGGCAGAGTAATACTCCATTGTGTATATATGCCACAGCTTGCTTATCCATTCATCTGTTGATGGACATCTAGGTTGTTTCCATGTCCTGGCTATTATGAATCACAAGCATTTTCTACTCAGAGTGTCTCTGCTGCTGACCATCAAGTCATCAGCCTAGCTGAGACTTGCAAGAACAAGGCAGACCATGAGCAGTTGACAGTACTGTGTTTAGACTATCTTCTAAGCTGCATTTATGCTGATGCCCTGAACTTGGCACTAGCTCTAAGGTGGGAGATGTCTCAATTTATCGCTGCTTAGTTCCAGAGATATACTTAAATAAAATGTCAAAGATGGATATTCTAGATACTCTGGGTACTTTGCATCCACAGCAAAATGCTCTAACTCAGGGATAAATGAAACATTTAGAAAAATCTCTTAGCAACTGGAGAATCTGAATCACAAAGGCAAGTAAGAGGTTGCAACCCATAAACAGAGACAACATTTCAATTAAGGAAGGGACTAAGTTAATTTAGCATGCTCCAGGCACCACCTCAGCTCTAACTAGTTCCATGGTATTTGCCAGGCTATAAACATAACTATTGTAAGTGACAACTAGATGTTATTTTTGAACTATATAGTTTCTGTGCACATGTGGACATGTTTTTCTCTCCCAAGATATAATACTTAATGAAATTCTCAAGATTTTTTCCATTATCTTAATCCACAATAAAATCAGAGCCATAAATGTGGGAAGTGGAAGCACAAACAGAAAAGAAATATTGGTAAGGCATTTTAAGCCCTGAAAGAGTTCTTAAAACTTTTCCTTATACTGTACGGGCCAGGGCTTGCATGATCTATTATTTTATACTGACTCTGTGTCTGTTTAATCATAAATTTTCTCTGAAAAAAATCAACTTCTTATGGATGATATATCATTGTTCATTTTTTAAGAAAGGGTCATGATAACAGTTTTCAATCACAAAGTGTTTATTGAAATTCTACCATATAACACAGTACATTAGGCAAAAGAATTCAGAGGAAAGTGTTTGCATTCTAGGAGCTTACAGTTGAGTTGAAAAGAGAAAACACTATAGCATGTGAGGAGTCTGATGGTTTTCTCTCTCCCTTTCCTTCTTTCAGTCTCACACATGCTCACCCCCTTGCTCTGAGTTGAGACATACACTTGGGAATATGAGACAGTGATATTTCAGATAGAGGGAGGGAAAAATACTATTTTAGAATAAGATGCAGGAGCCACATAAAGAGTAGTAGTATGAAGGTTTATTTTTCTTATGTTTTCTACGCACAAAATCCAAGTGCCTTCATACCTCCAATCTCAGACCTGTCTCAGGAGAAGCAAGATGGAAGTAATTAATTCACAACTGACCCAGAGGCTGAGAAGAAGTGACACTTTTCAGGTCAAACAGATAGATTCAAGTTACTCAAAAACAATGAAAGGAAAAGAGAAAAGGGGAAAAAATGGGGAATCTCAAAGGCAGATGGTTGTTAATGGCCACCGAGAATTGGTCATGAAGGTGACACCAAATCCCAGATTGAAGAATTCACACCCAGAGATGTGTTGTCTAGAGGAAGCTTTCATTTCTCTCTCTGAATTGGGACATATGAGGGAGGGAAAGGTCTTGAACATTTTCTGAATTAAGTATTACTATCTAACCATACAGTTGTTTGAAAATGGGCTGTATCAAACCTTCAGTTTTAATTGTTAATGGGAATAATACCAATAATAAAATAATAGAAAGACAAAGAACTTAGATGTATGCAGCCAATATGCAAGAAATAAACATTCAGAGAATTAATAAACCTGTGTGTTACAGTCAGAAATATCGTCAGTGGAAAAAAATGTAGCTGAAACTTGAAGGATGAGAAAGATTTAGATAAATTGAATGGGTTGGGGATAGAGGCACAGTTTATGGTAATAGTGCAAATAGACTCAGGAACAAAAATGTAGATGGCATATATAGACAACAGCAAGGAAACTAGCATATCTGAACGCAACATTTCTGTCTGCATGAACAATGTCAGAAATAAGACTGGCTGGGAAGTGCCATGTTCTAAAGACAGGCAAATTTGGGCAGACAACTTTACACTTGTAAAGATAACTGGTATAAAGATTTTGGAAATTCTTGACCACTGGAGGGACACGATGGAAGTTACGTTATAGAGAGATTAGTAACTACAGTTAGTATCAATTTAAGGTGGAAAAAAACAATGGAAAATAAACCAGCAAGGAGGCTTTTGTAGCAATTCAAGTGTGAACAGAGAGGGATAGACCAACCTGATTGACATTTCGAAGAAATAATCAACAGGGTTGCTGCTCAGTTATATATAAGGAATAGCAGAAAGTTTAAAGATGGCTTCCAAACTGAGAGATCATAGCAGTGGTTGGCTTGAAGGTTTTGTTTTTCAGTCACTAATCATATCCAGCTCTCTGTGACCCCATGATCTGCAGGACGCCAGGCTTCCCTGTCCTTCACTATCTCCTGGAGTTTGCTCAATCTCATGTCCATTGAGTTGGTGATGCCATCTACCACGTCATCCTCTGTTACCCAATTCTCTTTTTGCCATCAATCTTTCCTATCAAGGTCTTTTCCAGTGAGCTGGCTCTTCTCATCGAGTGGCCGAAGTATTGGAGCTTCAGCATCAGTCCTTCCAATGAATATTCAGGGTTGATTTCCTTTAGGATTGATTGGTTTGATCTCCTTGCTGTCCAAGGGCCTCTTAAGAGTCTTCTCCAGCACCACAATTCGAAAACATCAATTCTTTGGTGCTCAGCCTCTTTATGGCTCAACTGTCACATCCATACATGATTTTACTGGAAAAATCATAGTTTTGACTATACAGACTTTTGTTGGCAAAGTGACATCTCTGCTTTTTAATATGTTGTCTAGGTTTGTCATAGCTTTTCTTCCAAAGAGCAAGTGGTGTGAAGATTATTAGTGATTAATTGTGAGACAAGGACATCAAGTTGAAGTGTTATCTTTTTGACTAACCAAGTATATGACTTCCTCAAGTAACTATCTATTTGGTTAATAAACAATCAGTTTTTCTTTAATTATGGTATAGTTCACTTACAGTTTTATATAAGCTTCAGTTATATAACATAATAATTCACAACTTTTAAAGGTTATACTCCATTTATAGTCACTATGAAATATTGGCTATATTCCATATTGTGTACAATATATCCTTGTAGTTTATGTATTTTATACCAAGTTGTCTGTACTTCTTAACCCACCAGTTTTCTCATCTGTAAAATTAGATATCTGGCTTGGGTGATCTCTGAAGCATCAAAAACTTTTTATGAATTTTACTTTAGTTGTCAAATTAGTGCTGAACATCATAATGCTGAGCAAGATTTAGAAAACTCAATATCTTTAGCCAATCAATAATTCTATTTTTTAAAATCTTCTGCTGTTCACTATAAAACAACATAAGATGACGTTACTTGCTACTATATTATATGGCTATTTAATATTCTGTCTAACCAAGGAGCAAACTAATTTCATAAAATACAAACTATCCTTTCTATTTTTAATTCAAGGAAATTTTATACATTTGGTATGATCCTAGCAAGAATATAAACTTTGTTCCAATAACTCACTGAGTCCAAGGCAATGGGGATAAAAACAATATCACCAAAAATAATAGTAACTACAGTCAGTCAGTTCAGTTGCTCAGTCATTTCTGACTCTTTGCAACCCCATGAAGTGCAGCCTGCCAGGCCTCCCCGTCCATCACCAACTCCCAGAGTTCACACAAACTCAAGTAACTAACATTTAGGTAAATTGGAAAGCAATGTACACACATTATATCTTTTAATATTCAGAACCCACATCTGAGAGTTAAGTACTATTTTTACTCTGTTATAAATGAGAAAAGCTGAGATTTAGCAAAGCCATAATTTTCCAAGTCAGAAAGTTCTCAGTAGTGGAGTTGGAACTATATTCTGAGTCTTTCTTATCTGAAATCTTCTTAATTATATTATCCTCTGAGGCCATTAAAACAGATTGTGAGTTCCTCTGAAGGATGAATGGGATTTCTTCACAAATTGAATGAAACTCAAGAAATAAGAGTCATGACAAAGCTGTTAAATGCTGGCTTTGCATCCATTCCCCTGCCACCATGCTGTGTTGCTAGAAGATGAGAATACTTTGAAGCTCACATTAGAGAATAAAATGTAAAGAAACAAATCAGAACCCACACTTTCTTCCTTTATTTGTAGCAGAATAGAACAGGCAAAGGGATATTTCTTCTTTTTTAATATAAATTTATTTATTTTAATTGGAGGTTAATTACTTTACAGTATTGTATTCACTTTGCCATACATCAACGTGAATCTGCCAGAGGTGGTATACATGTGTTCCCCATCCTGAATCCCCCTCCCTCCTCCCTCCCCGTACCATCCCTTTGGGTCATCTCAGTGCACCAGCCCAAGCATCCAGTATCATGCATCGAACCTGGACTGGCTATTCATTTCATATATGATATTATACATGTTTCAATGCCATTCTCCCAAATCATCCCACCCTCGTTTACTGACCTCTGCCACACAGCAATTAAGCATTTCTTGCACTTTTCTTTCCAGTGGCCAGAATATTAGGTGTGCATGCATGCGTGCTAGGTCACTTTGGTTATGTTTGACTCTTTGCAGCCCTTTGGACTGTAGCATACCAGATTCCTCTGTCCATGGGATTCTCCAGGCAAGAATACTGGAGTGGGCTGCCATGCCCTCCTCCAGGGGATCTTCCTGACCCAGGGATCGAACCTGTGTCTCTTATGTCTCCAGCACTGGCAGGCAGGTTTTTTACCACTAGCACCACCTGAGAAGCCCGAATATTAGGCATGGGGATGTAATTCACAATGACATGATTGAAATCTCAATATATGTAAACAATCATATGGTCAGAGTTTACAAGAANTGTCTCTTATGTCTCCAGCACTGGCAGGCAGGTTTTTTACCACTAGCACCACCTGGGAAGCCCGAATATTAGGCATGGGGATGTAATTCACAATGACATGATTGAAATCTCAATATATGTAAACAATCATATGGTCAGAGTTTACAAGAAAGGTTATTGGAAAGAACTTTTTGTGTGAAAACAGTTACAACTTCATAGGTAATTACTAATATTTGTATCTACATGTCACAAAAAATTAATGAGATTCTCAAGCTGTGGTATGATTTTTGACCTGTTGATATGAAGCAGAAAGAAAACTTAACACCTTCCCCATAAACAGTTTCTGTTTCATGATGAATTTTTTTATAATCATGTATCCTGTTGCTTTTAACTTGTAAAGTATTGATTAAGTAATAGTGGGGTGTTAATTTTGTGTGCTAAGGTTTGTTAAAGCTACAGAATTTCAGATAAAAGGGAAAAAACAGAGGCTAATTCAGAAAGATTCTTAAGTGTAACTTGGAAAAAATCACATTACTAAGAGTAGATCATGACTGACTACTCCTTCCATAAGCTCCAAGTTAGATTATTATTTTCTTTTATCATATATCTCATGAAGCATTTGTACATTTTCAGTCATATTTAGAATACACTGTCTTCCCTGGTGCCTCAGATGTAAAGAATCTGCCTGCAATGCGGGAGATCTGGCTTCAGTCCCTGGGTTGGGAAGATACCCTGGAGAAGGAAATGGCAACCCACTTCAGTATTCTTACCTGGAGAATTCCTTGGACAGCTATGGTACATGGGGTTGCAAAGAATCAGAACTAAGTGACTAACACTTTCACTTCACATATATATGTGTGTGTGTGTCAATATATATGTACATATATATAAATGTGAAAGAAAATCACTATAGATTTCCTTAGCATGTCTTTTGTGGAGAAGGCAAAACTTAAGAATTTGTTGGTTTGTTCATTTGTTATACAATTTGCTGTAAGTGCATTAAGCACCCACAAGATGTGAGAAGAATATGAGAAAGTGGTACACAAACCTGCATTCCCTTTTGTAGAGTGTACAGCCTAGTGAGTGAAAAACACAGGAAATAAGAAAGTTCATTTTCTAATTGTGCATGACAATAAGTGCTTGAAGAACAGAACACAGGGATCAGTGATGGAGGGGGAGGAGTGGGGAGGATGTAGTAAGTTGTCAGGGATGACTTCATTGAAAAGAGATGGATAAAGACAATAGTCAATTTAACAAGGAAAGGGAACTACAGTGTTCTAGGAAGGGGAGATAATAAACAGGTGTAAAAAGTCCGTGAAAGAGAAAGTATTGGAAGTACTTTAGACCAGTGAGGCTAAAGTGCAGAGACCAAGTGGGAGCTAGATTCAGGATGCAGGTGGAAAGGAAGCTGTGAATAGGTCATGAGGGGAATGGAAGCCACAGTAAGAAAGCAGGAGAGTGATAAAACTCAATTTATGTCTGTGAAAAATCTTTCAATCTGCCATATGAAAAATGGACTGAAGGAAAGCATGTTCAGAAATCAGTTATTTGAAATGCTTTTGTTGAAGTCTGCCAAGTGTAGAAAAAATGAACGCTGATTTGAGGGAAAAAAATGTAGAAAAAGTGAAAGCTAATTTGAGAGATTTGGTCAGACTTCTTACATGTGGAGATGAGGAAAAAAATGAAAAAAGATCAATCAAAACATAGGAGGGCAGAACATTTTAATGTTCTCTACACAGGCATATGTATTGGTCAAAACTCACCAAAAACTTGCTATGATATGAGAATTTTTATATTAAAAGAAAAAACTGTATACAGACGTTGAATACTAATTCTGTATGCTGATTAATTTAGGGGAATGTGTACTTATATCTGTAAGTTACTTTGAAATACTTAAAAAATAAAATGGATTCAATGGAAGGATAGAGGGATGAATAGATACATAAGAAAATAAGCAAAGTAAATATTAATATTATTGTTAAAAAGCCTTATAGTTTATGGTAACTTTGTAGAGCTATTTGGAAACACGTATCAAAAGCATTAAAAATGCAGATTTTTTGACCTAGTTATTCTACCTCTAGAAAGATGTCTTGTGGAATAATCAGAGATACATATAAAGATTTGTTACATAATGTTTAGAGAAAGATAATGTTTAGTAAAAAGATAAACAAAATCTATAAATAAGCATGTGGATTAAATATAGTATATCCACTTGATTAAATTCTATTATCCTCAATATCATTCTGTAGGAAAAAATTTAAGCAACCATAAAAAATAAACAAGTTATATTTTTAAGTGGAAAAATTAAATTTGTAATATGTTACCCATATTTTGTAAGCACACCTTGTAAATAGTATTTAAAACATCATTAGTATTTTACCAAAATGTTAGCAATTATTAAAAATTACATTATTTTCATCTTTGTATTTTCACTGTTTTCATGTTTTCTATGATATTAAATATGTCTACTTCCTTAATAAAAACTAGCATGTAATTTAAAAAGAATTCTGCCATAGTTATTTAAAATTAGATACCAAGATAAACAATATTGTCTATCATATTAGAAATAAGACTAAAATGTAGAGATAGATATGGCTACTTTAAAAATGTATTCAGAAACAATAGTTTTAGCTATACAGCTCCTAATTATATGTAGTATGGAGGAGCAAAGAGTCTCCATGAGGTTTTAGAAATAGCCAAAGAGCATTGGTGCCAGACCAAGAAGCCACGAAGGTTGTTGGCTGACATTTAAAACCTCAAAGCAAAGCCAGGAAAATCACTGTTTGCATAGGACAAGTCTGGCTATGCCTGGATAAAATTGTTTGCATTTTGTTTTTCTATGTTGTTGGATTTTATGTTTTTGTTTCCGTTGCTTTAGTTTTGGTTTTGGTTTCTTTGGTTAAGGTAATTGAAGTTCTATGACCCACTGACCTCCTTATACCACTAAATTAACCTTTGACTAAAAAATGATGTACTTTTTCCCTGTGGTTGACATATTTCCTCTAAGACTCAGATTTCTGGAATTTCTATCAGATAAATTTTAAAACTTTCTCATAGTAGTCATTAGTATAATTGGTGAAAAATGCAACTTTAGATGAGTTCCTTTAGACTACTTTATGAATAATAAAGCCCAAAGAACCTAAAGAACATTAAATTATCTATTGACATCAGGCTAAATAGCTTTCAAATTTATATTTAGTTCTGTGTTATTTGATGTCTTAATAGGTCACTTTAATTGATATCAAAATAAGTTAAGTTTTCTGAAGAAAGGAGTGGCTAGCAGTGCATTTGAAAATAGAATGAAAATATTTGAGATTAACGTAGTTTTAACAATGATATAAACTAAAATGAAATGTATTAAAAATAGGTGAGAAGTCATTATCTTCATTGCAGTATCAACTGAGTATAAACAAGATTGGAGAGTATTGGCTTCAAAATTGTGCATTAAATCCAAAACTAGGTGACTAGTTTCTCATTATTTGCCAAGATCAAGAATCAGTTGCCAAAAACACTAATGTCATTTTAATGATACAAGATCAATTGTGTCTAGATTAACTATCTGTTTATATTTCATTATGACTAGGAGTATTACTTTCCTTTTTTGTTGTTCACATTTTTAACAGCTCACTATACAAAACACTACTTAGATGATGAAAGGTTTGTTTTCCACATTGAATATCTTAAAATTTTGCATAATTACCAGAGGAATCAAATGGTAGAATAATATTAATAAATGACTTCAAATGTTGAAGAACTTCCATTTTTAAAGTGAATTAACTTCATTTGATGAGGTACCAGAAGGCTAA
>SJYV01034183.1:1828781-1854789 GCA_006410875.1 Neotragus pygmaeus
ACATCTTACATAAGAAAATAAGCAAAGTAAATATTAATATTATTGTTAAAAAGCCTTATAGTTTATGGTAACTTTGTAGAGCTATTTGGAAACACGTATCAAAAGCATTAAAAATGCAGATTTTTTGACCTAGTTATTCTACCTCTAGAAAGATGTCTTGTGGAATAATCAGAGATACATATAAAGATTTGTTACATAATGTTTAGAGAAAGATAATGTTTAGTAAAAAGATAAACAAAATCTATAAATAAGCATGTGGATTAAATATAGTATATCCACTTGATTAAATTCTATTATCCTCAATATCATTCTGTAGGAAAAAATTTAAGCAACCATAAAAAATAAACAAGTTATATTTTTAAGTGGAAAAATTAAATTTGTAATATGTTACCCATATTTTGTAAGCACACCTTGTAAATAGTATTTAAAACATCATTAGTATTTTACCAAAATGTTAGCAATTATTAAAAATTACATTATTTTCATCTTTGTATTTTCACTGTTTTCATGTTTTCTATGATATTAAATATGTCTACTTCCTTAATAAAAACTAGCATGTAATTTAAAAAGAATTCTGCCATAGTTATTTAAAATTAGATACCAAGATAAACAATATTGTCTATCATATTAGAAATAAGACTAAAATGTAGAGATAGATATGGCTACTTTAAAAATGTATTCAGAAACAATAGTTTTAGCTATACAGCTCCTAATTATATGTAGTATGGAGGAGCAAAGAGTCTCCATGAGGTTTTAGAAATAGCCAAAGAGCATTGGTGCCAGACCAAGAAGCCACGAAGGTTGTTGGCTGACATTTAAAACCTCAAAGCAAAGCCAGGAAAATCACTGTTTGCATAGGACAAGTCTGGCTATGCCTGGATAAAATTGTTTGCATTTTGTTTTTCTATGTTGTTGGATTTTATGTTTTTGTTTCCGTTGCTTTAGTTTTGGTTTTGGTTTCTTTGGTTAAGGTAATTGAAGTTCTATGACCCACTGACCTCCTTATACCACTAAATTAACCTTTGACTAAAAAATGATGTACTTTTTCCCTGTGGTTGACATATTTCCTCTAAGACTCAGATTTCTGGAATTTCTATCAGATAAATTTTAAAACTTTCTCATAGTAGTCATTAGTATAATTGGTGAAAAATGCAACTTTAGATGAGTTCCTTTAGACTACTTTATGAATAATAAAGCCCAAAGAACCTAAAGAACATTAAATTATCTATTGACATCAGGCTAAATAGCTTTCAAATTTATATTTAGTTCTGTGTTATTTGATGTCTTAATAGGTCACTTTAATTGATATCAAAATAAGTTAAGTTTTCTGAAGAAAGGAGTGGCTAGCAGTGCATTTGAAAATAGAATGAAAATATTTGAGATTAACGTAGTTTTAACAATGATATAAACTAAAATGAAATGTATTAAAAATAGGTGAGAAGTCATTATCTTCATTGCAGTATCAACTGAGTATAAACAAGATTGGAGAGTATTGGCTTCAAAATTGTGCATTAAATCCAAAACTAGGTGACTAGTTTCTCATTATTTGCCAAGATCAAGAATCAGTTGCCAAAAACACTAATGTCATTTTAATGATACAAGATCAATTGTGTCTAGATTAACTATCTGTTTATATTTCATTATGACTAGGAGTATTACTTTCCTTTTTTGTTGTTCATATTTTTAACAGCTCACTATACAAAACACTACTTAGATGATGAAAGGTTTGTTTTCCACATTGAATATCTTAAAATTTTGCATAATTACCAGAGGAATCAAATGGTAGAATAATATTAATAAATGACTTCAAATGTTGAAGAACTTCCATTTTTAAAGTGAATTAACTTCATTTGATGAGGTACCAGAAGGCTAAATGAGAACCAATAGAGATATCAATCATGTTTCTTTTCAGTATACATTTTTCTCTTTGTGAATGCTTGTATTATGCCTTATTCTTCCATTTCTAGCACTTGGCCCAGTGTCTCTAATATTTAGTCAATATTTGTGAATATTGGTGGAATGAATAAATGAATAGAGAAAGGTGCAGTTTCCTAATTTAGGCATTATTTTTTTTAACAAAACCATTAACTGGAATATTTTGATCCTAAGAGGAGTATATTGTCACATTTAATATTTTTAAAAATTNGTCGCAAAGAGTCGTATACAACTGAGAGACTGAACTGAACTGAAGTGTACAACATGATGATTTGATGTAACGTATACACAGTGGAATGATCATTACAGTCAAGATGACTACATATTCATCTATTCTCTTCACCTTACCTTTCATGTGTGTGTGGTGAGAGCATATGACCTACCTTTGGGCACATTTCTGGTATTAATACAGTCTTGACTGTATATTAGGTCACTAGACTTATTGGTCTCACATATCTGCAACATTGAACCCAGGTAAAACTATTTTAATGTTAAAAACAAAAAAGCTCAAAACCAAACAAAAAAAATCTGTCCATAAAAATGGAAGTAATGACAATGTAGTCACTGGAATGATTTAAGCAAAATCTGCATCACTATTTTCAGAAGCTTCAGAGAAGAAGATCCTTGCTTTCACAGGCACCTTGTTTTAAATTCTAACTCCTTTGTCTACCAGAGGCTTTCCCTCATTGTCATTTAAATTTGCTGTCATCTTTTTTATCCTAAAAGAAATCCTATTTTTGCTACTATCCTATATCTCACCTTCTTTTGCAGCCTGTTGCCTATAATACCACTATCATATATTGTATCATATTATCCTGTTATTCTTCATCACCCCCTCTACTCTTTAACCCAGTGCTTATTTTCTTGCCACTCCACTGAAGCTGCTGTCATCATGAGCTCTAAAAAATTCCTCTTTTTAAATGTAATGGACATGAGTGCTCTGCCCCATTTGACAGTCTTGACTTCTTTTGAAGCACTCTCTTCCTTTGGCTTCCATGATAACACATTTTTCTTTTTTTTTCTTTTAAACACTATCTCTATGACCATGCTTTTCATCCTCCTTTTGGGTTTCCCATTTTTTCCATATCTTTTCATGGTGATAGAGTTTACCTGCATCCCATCCAGAGCTTGCNTTCCTTTGGCTTCCATGATAACACATTTTTCTTTTTTTTTCTTTTAAACACTATCTCTATGACCATGCTTTTCATCCTCCTTTTGGGTTTCCCATTTTTTCCACATCTTTTCATGGTGATAGAGTTTACCTGCATCCCATCCAGAGCTTGCTTTTTTCTCCTACAGTTCTCCCTCATGAGTCAGTCTCTTATTCCAATTTGTGCATGTATACTGACCCACAGATTATGTATATATATCCCAGGTTAGGTAATTAAGCTCCAAACCCAAAGATGTACATGCTTATTGAACATCCATATTTGAATGACCAATAGAAATCCAAATACAACATGTCCAAACTAATCCCTTGTTCTTATTGATTTCTAAACCAGTTCTTCTTTCAATAGATAATACAACCAATACACTTCTCCAAGACGGAGAGCTAGCTGTTAGCCCTGAATTTACCTATACTCTGTTAATCTACCCTGGTGGCTCAGACAGTAAAGTGTCTGCCTACCATGCAGGAGACCCAAGTTCAATCCCTGGGTCTGGAAGATCTCCTGGAGAAGGAAATGACAACCCATTCCACTATTCTTGTCTGGAAAATCCCATGGATGGAGGAGCCTGGAAGGCTACAGTCCATGGGGGTTGCAAAGAGTTGGACATGACTGAGCAACTTCACTTGTCAATCTACCAATACACAGGCATCTAAAACTATCAATTTTAGCAGCCAAATGTCATTCAATATATAATATATACCCTGATAACATATGTCCTTATCTCTCTAATGTCCTTTAAGCCTACCCTCTACCAGTTCCTTAGTTTAAGCTCCCATTATCTTCTTCCTAGATAGCTGCAATAATTTCCTATCTCATTTCATTGATTTGGGTTCATTTTTAATACAGTAGCTAAAGTAATCTTTTTAAAATATGAAAATGATCATATCACTTCCTTCCATCAAATCCTTTTCTGGCTACAAAGTTCTTCCAGATTGCAGTGCAAAATTGTTCAGGATTTGGAACCTATGGTTGGATAGCATCCCTGACTCAGCGGACATGAGTTTGAACAAGCTCCAGGAGTTGGTGATGGACAGGGAGGTCTGGCGTGCCGCAGTCACAAAGAGTTGGACATGACTGAGCAACTGAACTGAACTAAACTATATTCCTAGAGTCATCTTCTAGTAGTATCTTCCTGTTAGCTTACATATAAACTCTACCCACTGATCTATCAGTCTTAGGAACACCATACTCACCTTCATATCTGGACATTTGATAAGAAAGTTCTCTCCTTGAACTGTTCCTCCTTCCAGGCTTCATATTGCTACCTTTTAAATTCAGATGCCACTTAATCCAGAAATACCTCCCTGATCTGCCTCCCATATACTCCAACAGCTCCCTTAGTTACTCCTTTAGTTAGAGTAACTCACAGTCACTTGTTGTTGCCCTTAGATTATAAACTCCAAAAAGTCATATGGTATGGTATCTAGTTCAGAGTTATATTCCCACTGAGTAGCACAGTGACTATCATATAGCAGATACTCTAAAATAATTTTATAAGAAAAAGTAAATATAAGAAAAGAATATTTATCAAATAAAGATAAATAAAATTAAAGTTGTACAGTCATGAACAAATAATAATTTGAGAGAATGAGAAGAACGTGGCAGGAATATCTTGAAGACTGTGCAACCTTTTTAGTTGGAGTTGTGGCCAAATAAATATCAACATCTGAGAAGTGATCAGGTTCAAGAAACTATCACCTTGATTTGAAAGGACCTAGTATGAAGGAGGAGGAAGGTTTGTCTTTTCCCTCTTCCTTATTTGAGGTATGGTATTCTGGGTTATGCTTCACCCATTTAAAGAAACATTGGGAAAGCTGCAGTGACTAAGAGAGCACATGAGACATTAAAATGTCTTAAAACCTTTCCGAACAGGAATGGTTGAAATAATTAGGGCCAATCAGTGTAGAGAAGACATATGGTTGAAGACTGACTGACTTCAAATATTTGAAAAGCTCTCATTAGAGAAAAGAATATTCTCCTTATATCATTCAGAGTTCAAATTTAGTATGAATGGGTCTACATGGAGATGAAATATTTCTCATCAGAAAGAGAAATTTCATATGATCTAGAGTTTTGCAAAGAGGTTTTAGAGGTCATTAATGTTAGTAAGTGTTAATCACTCAGTCGTGCCCGACCCTTTGCGACCCCATGAACTGCAGCCCAACAGGCTCTGCTGTCCATGAGATTTTCCAGGCCAAGGATACTGGAGTGGGGTGCCATTTCCTGTCACTAAAATTACAGAAGCATAGGATAGAGGACTGCTAAGGGTTCAAACATTAGAGCAGGGATCTCCAATCCCCTGGGCCATGGACTGCGATTAGTCTGTAGCCTGTTAGGAACTGGCCTGCACAGCAGGTGAGTGGCAGGTGAAACCAAAACCATCGCCCACCACCACCTGTGGAAAATTGTCTTCAATGAAATCAATCCCTGGTGCCAAAAATGTTGGGGACTGCTGCATTAGAGGGTAGAGGAAAGGCTCAGGATAGATCAGTGTTCACATATGAAGATCTGTCACTAGAGTCTTATACTGTTGTTCCATAATGATGGCATCAAGAGTGTAACATGAAAACTACGTCAGAGTCAATATTAGGACCAGATTTAGGGAACCACAAGACGCAGTAGCAGCATGTTATTCAATAAGGAGAGAATTGTGCAGGTCAAGCTGGATTTAGCAGACAGAGTAATGCTCTTGGGGGACCATTAATAAATGTGAAGACTCTGATTCCCAAATTGAGCTTTGAAATCTTGAATATATTGGCTATCATCTGATCCTTCAAAATATTTGACAGTCTCTTCAAATGTTAGATAGCATAAATGATAAAACTTACCAACAGAAGAGAGACAAACCTCCATCTGCATCTAAATCTTCCAATTTTTAGGAGAGGGGGCTGAAGGCCTCCATGATTGAAGGTGGTGTCGTTTCTCTGGAATTCTTTGAAAGCTATAGGTAGAGGGAAGCCAGAGAGAGAAAAGGGCATCTCTCAATTTGAGGGAAATTTCCTGGCTCTGAGAGCTGCCAAGAACCTCCCCAGTTGTCCTCAGTCAGATCCACTTAGGGAGTTTTGGATTCAGACCCTGCCAAACTTCACGTTAGTCAGAGCAACAGAGTCATCTCTGTTCTTAGTCTTTCCTTAGGAAGAACACTGTCCCTTTAGCTCTTTCACATCTGAAAATTAATCTGTGGAAATAATTTTGGCAACAAATATTCCTGGGAAATAAAACCCTTAAAGAACTGTGAATAAATTATTTGGACTTTTACTTGAGAATAATTGTTGGAACCTGGGAAGAAAAGGAATGTCACTAAGAGTGAAGGTGTGTGCCAGGGAAGTGTGTGGATGAGATTTCCCTTCAGGACATGACTGGAGAAAGTGTTCCTGCTTTCAAGAGGACCCTGCTTGCAGCCATCTTGAGTAGATTTTGACTTTGTTTTATGAAAGTTATCCAGAGTCTACATGGATTAAGAATCTTTTGATCTGTTTCGACTTCAAGGACACACCATGCACTGTTTTAGGTGCCAAGTTTGTGTTCTGTTGAAAACCATACTTATTAGTTTGGCAGTATCAATGCTAACCCAACAGAGAGATTTCCCATTTTTATGAAACACCCACAAAAAGTCAACATTGTGGTTTTTAGCATCCATTCACCAAATAACAGAGTAATAAAAACAAGATTGGAAGGACTTGAAAGCACTCAAGATATTTTACTCTGGCATCTAATATGATTTCAACAAAGTATTTTGTAACTTAGTTAAGATAAAATGGACAAGGAAAATGTATTTATTATCTGTCTTGTTTTCAGAAATTTAAGAAAAGTACTGAGTACCTGTAAAAATTCGACCTTATTCTGAAAAGTCATTAATTTGATGGGTGAGAAAAAATAAGCATACAAAAATTTTTAATTGCANAGAGACGTTGTGGGGTCGGAGGTGGGAGGGGGATTCAGGATTGGGAGCTCGTGTACACCTGTGTTGGATTCATGTCGATGTATGGCAAAACCAATACAGTATTGTAAAGTAGAATAAATTTAAAAAAAAAGAAAAGAAAAAAAATTCAGAAAACTAAGATCATGACATCTGGTCCCATCACTTCATGGCAAATAGATGGGGAAACAATGGATGCAGTGACATACTTTATTTTTTTGGGCTCCAAAATCACTGCAGATGGTGATTGCAGCCATGAAATTAAAAGACACTTACTCCTTGGAAGAAAAGCTTTGACCAACCTAGACAGCATATTAAAAAGAAGAGACATTACTTTGCTGACAAAGATACATCTAGTCAAAGCTATGGTTTCTCCAGTAATCATGTATGGATGTGAGAGTTGGACTATAAAGAAAGCTGAGCACTGAAGAATTGATGCTTTTGAGCTGTGGTGTTGGAGAAGACTCTTGAGAGTCCCTTGGATTGCAAGGAGATCCAACCAGGAGACTTATTTGAAAAGACCCAGATGTTGGGAAAGATCAAAGGCAGGAGGAGACGGGGACCACAGAGGATGAGATGGTTGGATGGCATCACCGACTCGATGGACAGGAGTTTGAGTAACGCTGGGAGTTGGTGATGGACAGGGAAGCCTGATGTGCTGCAGTTCATGGGGTCGCAAAGAGTCAAACACAACTGAGCAACTGAAATGAACACTAGAACCAACCTAGGAGATTTGGATGTTTACTTATATAGAAATAATCAAAATTCCTCAAGAAAATAATTAAAACTTAATTCACTAGAATTCTGTTGGCATCAGAATCAGAGGTTTAGAACCTTAGAGTTCAGCAGGAATTATTACCTCCATTGACAGTGATCATAAAACCAGTGATTTCCAATAGTTAGTATAGGAATATATGGAATATCATTCCCATTAAATGAATTTCAAAGAATAAGTAAGTTTCATATATTTTACAAGAATTATTTAAGAATAAAACTGGTACTTATATACAGCAGAAATTCAAATAGTATGGAAAAGTATAAAATGAAAAAGTAGATTCATGTGTGCTGATTGTCCTTCATAATTTATTTAACAATTTCCATATTGGAAATGTGACCATAAAATTTACCACATAAACCAAGTTTTTTTTAAATAAACCAATAAACTCCCATAAACCAAGTGAGAGGGACAAATAGTAAACTCACAGAAAACTATGGAAGGAGCAGGAGAAAATCAAGACTTACTATGTTAACTGGTGAAAAATGAAGATATTTTCAGATAACTAAAAATGCTGACATAACATATAATGTATCTTGGTGTTCTTTTATAAGAATGACTACAGAACGAATCACTAAAAATATGTCAAAATCTGTGTGGATTTTTGGTTTTGTTGAAAGACTTTCCAATTGACACCAGTGGTAAAGAATCCACCTCCCAGTGCAGGAGACACAAGAGATGCAGGTTCGATCCCTGAACTGAGAAGAGCCCCTGGAGGAAGAAATGGTAACCCACTCCACTATCCTTGCTTGGAAAATCCCATGGGCTGAGGAGGCTGGTGAGCTACAGTCCACAGGGGTGCAAAGACTCAGACATGACTGAGGACACATATGCAGAAATATCAAATCACACAGCAAATATATGACACCATGTACTCTCCTGCCAGCCATGAAATTAAAAGACACTTATTCCTTGGAGGGAAAGTTATGATCAACCTAGATAGCATATTGAAAAGCAGAGACATTACCTTTGCCAACAAAGGTCTGTCTAGTCAAGGCTATGGTTTTTCCTGTGGTCATGTACGGATGTGAGAGTTGGACTGTGAAGAAGGCTGAGGGCCGAAGAATTGATACTTTTGAACTGTAGTGTTGGAGAAGACTCTCGAGAGTCCCTTTGGACTGCAAGGAGATCCAACCAGTCCATTCTGAAGGAGATCAGTCATGGGTATTCTTTGGAAGGACTGATGCTAAAGCTGAAACTCCAATACTTTGTCCACCTCATGCAAAGAGTTGACTCATTGGAAAAGACTCTGATGCTGGGAGGGATTGGGGGCAGGAGGAGAAGGGGACNAAATTGTTTGTTACAGTGTATGTATTTTTACTATAGGGTATGCTCTTATACCAATAAATAGATCCACAAGAAGAATATGAGATTTCCATTTGCTTCTATTCATTGCTTACTGGTGTTTTCTGCCTGGATGATGCATTTGATATCTTACTGTGGTTTTATTGACAAAACTCTGGGCACTAAGGAAATTTTGAACATTTTCATATGTTTAATTACTCTTTGGATATCTTCTTTTTTTGAAGTGTTTTTTTCTTTTCCAAGATTTTGTCCAATTTAAGGTTGGTAGTAGTTTTGTCTTCTGTTATTCATTTGAGTGCTTTGTTGGATGTACATGCCATAAACGTCCTTTACCACTTGATAGTTTTTCTCTTCAGTCTCTTAATGGTATCTACTGATGAATAGACATTCGTAACCTTAATGGGCTTCCCTGGTGGTTCAGAGGTTAAAACGTCTGCCTGCAATGCGGGAAACCTGGCTTCGATACCTGGGTTGGGAAGATCTCCTGGAAAAGGAAATGACAAGCCACTCCAGTATTCTTGCCTGGAGAATCCCATGGACGGAGAAGCTTGGTGGGCTACAGTCCAAAGGATTGCAAAGAGTCAGACATGACTTGAATGACTTCACTAAACTTAATTTACTCAATTTTGATGTAGGAAAGGAATGAAAATATCACATTCCTCAGTTCAGTTCAGTTCAGTCGCTCAGTCATGTTCAACTCTTTGTGACCCCATGAATAGCAGCATGCCAGGCTTCCCTGTCCATCAGCAACTCCCAGAGTTCATTCAGACTCATGTCCATCAACTCAGTAATGTCNCCTCAGTTCAGTTCAGTTCAGTCGCTCAGTCATGTTCAACTCTTTGTGACCCCATGAATAGCAGCATGCCAGGCTTCCCTGTCCATCAGCAACTCCCAGAGTTCATTCAGACTCATGTCCATCAACTCAGTAATGTCATCCAGCCATCTCATCCTCAGTCGTCCCCTTCTCCTCCTGCCCACAATCCCTCCCAGCATCAGAGTCTTCTCCAATGAGTCAACACTTCGCATGAGATGGCCAAAGTACTGCAGTTTCAGCTTTAGCATCATTCCTTCCAAAGAAATCCCAGAGCTGCCCTCTATCAGAATGGACTGGTTGGATCTTCTTGCAGTGCAAGGAACTCTCAAGAGTCTTCTCCAGGACCACAGTTCAAAAGCATAAATTCTTTGATGCTCAGCCTTCTTCATGGTCCAACTCTCACATCCATACATGACTACTGGAAAAACCATAGCCTTGACTNTGGACTGGTTGGATCTCCTTGCAGTCCAAAGGGACTCTCAAGAGTCTTCTCCAACACCACAGTTCAAAAGCATCAATTCTTCGGCACTCAGCCTTCTTCACAGTCCAACTCTCACATCCATACATGACTACTGG
Source organism: Neotragus pygmaeus (assembly GCA_006410875.1). NCBI lineage: Eukaryota > Metazoa > Chordata > Mammalia > Artiodactyla > Bovidae > Neotragus > Neotragus pygmaeus. Next base: position 1,839,275 of record SJYV01034183.1, read on the forward strand.
AAAAACCATAGCCTTGACTAGACGGACCTTAGTCGGCAAAGTAATGTCTCTGCTTTTGAATATACTATCTAGGTTGGTCATAACTTTTCTTCCAAGGAGTAAGAGTCTTTTAATTTCATGGCTGCAATCACCATCTGCAGTAATTTTGGAGCCCCCAAAAATAAAGTCTGACACTGTTTCCACTGTTTCTCCATCTATTTCCCATGGAGTGATGGGACCAGATGCCATGATCTTTGTTTCCTTAATGTTGAGCTTTAAGCCAACTTTTTCACTCTCCTCTTTTACTTTCATCAAGAAGCTTTTTAGTTCTTTTTCACTTTCTGCCATAAGGGTGGTGTCATCTGCATACCAGATTATTGATATTTCTCCCGGCAATCTTGATTCCAGCTTGTGTTTCTTCCAGTCCAGCATTTCTCATGATGTGCTCTGCCTTGAGAATCCCATGAACAGTATGAAAAGGCTCTATCTATAAGCAAAGTTTACATCATTAATCTCAAATACCATGTCCATCTTCCCTGGTCACAAGAAATGCTGTGGGAGTGCTATCATTGAACTTGTTTGAATCCATTGTTACTACTACTAAAAAATAACCGACACCTAACAACTGTGAGGTTGATAGTAGGTCATGAGCATCATGTCGGTGTCAGCCCCAGCCAAAAGAAAATACATATACTCATGTACACTGGCAAGTTCATGAGTCAGATTTCTGATTTTACGCCTGAAAATAACCGTCTTCTTCATTAACTGCTCATCACCATAGTATACAAAAGCTGATATTCTAATATCTCCCTAGTGCAATCCTTTCCTCTCAACATCAAACACTTTCCTCTCAGTGAGCTGTCATCATTGATTAACAAGATTCAGTGTCTCAAGTTAATTAAAAGTTAACTGACCAAAATATAATTAGACATTGCTTTGAATAAAACATTAGAAAGTTATTACCTTGATTTAATTCATTTGAATAAAATATCAAATTATCTTGTTAATTCACTTAATTACTAATCAAAGATCAGTTGAGTATTTGTTGGGGTTAGGAACTAATTTCATTGGATTCAAAGCTAAGTGAGATCTTGGGGCTACATTGAAGAAATTAAAATTTTAGTTGTGGAAGAAAAAACAAAAAGTATATTGTGAAATGTTCTGTAAAAATATGATATAATGAATGAAAAAGGGAAATTAGAACAAGTGTAATACTATCAACAAGCAGAGAAAGAACACATATACTCAAGTTAGGAAAAATTACCCAGAGAGCTTAGCTATTACTAATGTAAATAGGAGTGCAAATGCATAAAATGAATTTTAAGTGTTTCTTTGGCACTCATTATATGCATCTGACCATACTCCTTCACCTGGGATTATGCATCATTACAACTAAGCTCAGTTTCAGGGAAGATTTATAAAACAATGAGGGAGAAAGTAAACATCTGCTTAGACTGTTAAATAAGTGCAAACAGTCTGGCAAACATAACAATGACAAATTTCAGACTCCCATTTAGTTAATGCTCAAATTCATTCTGAGGATTTCTTAAATGTTGCTTGGGAAAACTGAAGATATCATGGTAGTATCATAAAGAAGAATTTTTGTACCAAAAATATGAGGAAGAGACGAAGAAGGCAAATACCTTTCATAATCTATTGATGTAAACATCAGAGTAGGACTTTCCTGATGGCTCAGTGGTAAAGATCTGGCTGCTATGCAGGAGACTCAGGTTTGATCCCTGGGTCAGAAAGATCCACTGGAGAAGGAAATAGCTACCCACTCCGGTATTCTTGCCTAGAGAATCCTATGGACAGAGGAGCCTGGCGGGCTATTGTCCATGGGGTCGCAAAGAGTCGGACAAAACTTAGCAATTGAAAAACAACAATAGAGTTTATCAGTTTGCTCCCAGGCAGCAAAATAGAGCAAAATCCCTGTACCATTCAGTGTTGTGTTTTAGTTGCTATAGGCAACTAGATGTTAGGCATAATATCTCTAGAGGTTCTGCTTAATTACCCTGTGATGCCCTTATTGTAAGGCCATAAATTGCATAAATCTATGGAATTACTTCCTTTTTCTATTGCCGTGCAATACTTATTTAAAAGCTAACCTTGTAGATAAGTGATAAAATTCAGATTCTGTATTATTACAATTGTTTTCTTCCTGGGGAAGGACTGGTAGTTTGTTCTGATACTGAGATTTTATCCTAATGTCTGCCTTACTCAAATTCAAATGAGTTTTTAGTCTCGTTGCAGAATTAAACTCTGACTGTATACTTCAATGGCTTCGCTTTTCTTTCACAGGAGAATGTCTTACTTTATGAGTTCGTTTACAGCAGCCCACAGATTGCTTATAAAAATAGAGTCCACAGTCCAAAGTTGCTTAGCCATTCTCCTGAATGCCTTCTAGAAAGGTTTGTTGAGAAAATTCAGGCCCATCAGCTGTAGTCATTGAGGCTTATGAACACAGTGAGACAGGAAACCATGATTTCAGGAATTTAATAAGCAGTACTTCTGACCTTTCATTTCCCCTCTTGGAATCTTTGTCTACCAGATGATTTAATAGTTGTCACCACCTTGGGCTCCCAGCAAGCCTGCCACGTAACTACAGCATGACCTTTGACCTGTACACTCATTTACTACCAGCTGAGGTCTATAAAAATGGTGAGTTACCACCCATTTCACCAAGCTACAAACTTTAGCACCAACAGCAGTGTCAAGGGGAGGCTTGAAAGCTTAGCATTGCTTTAACATTTTCTGCTATCTCTAACCATTCAACCATCCAAAGATAACTCAAATAAACAAACAATATGAAACAATCACAGGCACCTGATAGATGACTTTCAAGGAGAAATTTCTTAGCCTCCAAACTTCCATTCAGATTAATATCTACAGGCACTCCAAAAGGAAATTCTGGAAACATCATTGGTTAGTACTTTAAATATTTTAATATTTTGAGTTAATTAAAGGAACTGATATTTATTAAAAAAAAAAAAACTGTTATGTTTGCCTTGTTTAGTCACTAAGTTATGTCCAACTCTTTGTGACACCATGGACTGTAGCCTACCAGGCTCCTCTGTTCTTGGAATTCTCCAGGCAAGATTTCTAGAGTGAGTTGCTATTTCCTCCTCCAGGAGAGCTTCGCAATCCAAGGATTGAACCCACATCTCTTGCATTAGCAGGCAGGTTATTTACCATTAGTGCAATATGGGAAGCTCCTGCATCCCACATTCATTGCAGCACTATTTACAACAGCCAAGATACAGGAACAATCTACTGATGCATGAATGAATAAAGAAATTGCAGTATATACATATACACACACAGTGGAAAATGATTAAGCTATAAAAAAGAATAAAATTTGTTGTTTGCAGCACCATAGATGGGCCTTGAGGGCATTATGCTAAGTCAGATGAGTCAATCAGAAAAAAGACTCCTATAATTTCTCTTCTATGATAAATCTAAAAACAAAACAAGCAAAAAATCCACACAAACAAAATAAATACCAAGTTCATAGATATAGAAAACATTGGTGGTTGCCAGAGGTGAGGGCTAGAAGGTGAGAGCTTTCAACAGGTAAAAAGAAAAAAAGGAAGTGCACACACACCAAGAGAAGAACTGAAGTTTCTTTGCATTTAAAATATTAAGGAGATTAGTCTGCAATCTTTTAAGAAGCATGAACTAAGATTATTTTGGGTAGTATTTACAGCAGCTTCCAATCCACACTGTTTACTTGAAAACCCTTGTTAAAAAAACAATTTTTTTTCTGTTTTATAATCAATTTTTTTAAATTTTACTTTATTTTACTTTACAATACTGTATTGGTTTTGCCATACAAAAATTTAAACATACTCTTACTCCTTATGATCCTTTAGTCCCACTCCTAGGCGTTTGTCCAAAATAAATGAAAACAAGTCCACACAAAACCTGTTTGTGAATGTTTATAACATCTTTTTGATAATTGCCAAAAAATGAACATAAAGCAAGTGCATTCTAATAAATGAAAGGAACTCCAGGCTATGAAAGCCAATGAAAGAAGAAACACACATTTGCACACAACTGTTGTAACAGTCCAGCTTCTGAAACACACCTGGAACTGGCCCAGCTAAATGAGCCCACAGACTGAGGCTCAAGTTCCTGGCTCAAAGCTGTGAAGGATTTTGTGCTGGGCACATAATTCATTCCCTAGGCCTCTTCCTCAATAGTCTCTGGTGATCCTTATGTGACTGCGGTTTTGAGGTGAGCAAGAACTCAACTGCCAGATCCTTTCAGCAATCCCTGACTCCCACCTTATGCCAAGCCCTGTGCCATGTGCTAGGCTGCATGGCAGGGTAAGAATGCTCAGGAATTGTCACAGTTGGGTGGGAATTCTGCTTCTCAGAGGGAATGCTTAAGGTCATCTCTCCCACTTTTCCCACAATCTGGTTAATTTCAAGGTGGGTGGGAGATGATACAGAGACATGAGCAATTAAAGGATTGAAGAAGAAAAGGTGTCGGTGGAGTGTACGTGCATTTGTGTGCAGTGCAGGGTGGCCAGAGAGGGAGAGACACATGAGGGATCTTTTTCCCTTACTCAGGCGTTTCCTGTGTAATATCATGTTTGCCCATTTAATCCCATCTCAGTATCTGCTTCTTGCTGCTGCTGCTGCTGCTAAGTCACTTCAGTAGTGTCTGACTCTGTGCGACCCCATAGACGGCAGCCCACCAAGCTCCCCCGTCCCTGGGATTCTCCAGGCAAGAACACTGGAGTGGGTTGCCATTTCCTTCTCTAGTGCATGAAAGTGAAAAGTGAAAGTGAAGTCGCTCAGTCGTGTCCGACCCTTAGCGACCCCATGGACTGCAGCCCACTAGGCTCTTCCATTCATGGGATTTGCCAGGCAAGAGTACTGGAGTGGGGTGCCATTGCCTTCTCCGATCTGCTTCTTAGATGAACTAAAAAAAAAAAAAGAAAGAAAAAAAAAAGTATNCATCTGAATCCAGATGACAAATTATTTAAATATTCTTAACTTTTTGCTTTCCCTTCTACAGTAAGTTTATAAACTTAGTTCTAGGTGATCAACAGCTTCTTCTTCTTCTTCTTCTTTTTTTTTTAATGGACTTGTAGTTGACTTAAAATATTTCCATAGTGATACACAGATATGTTCCAATAAAAGTTATCATAGAAGATTGTCTATTTTCCCTAGGCAAAATTATATATACTTGTAGCAGATTTATTTTATACAATCTTGTGTACCTCTTGATTCCATACCCCTAACTTGTCCAGTCTGTCTTCCAGTTCATAACCAGTAACCACTAACTTTTTCCCTATATCTGTTTTTTTTTTCTGTTTTGTTATATCTAGTCTTTTTTTCTTTCTAAAAATTCTACATATAAGTGATAAAACATAGCATTTGTCTTTATCTGACTTATTTCACTTAGCATAATACCCTCCAGAGCCATACATGTTGTTGCAAACTGCAAAATTTCCATTATTTGTATGGTTGAGTAGCATTTTACTGTTCTTGTTTATCAATTCATCTCTTAATGAATACTTAGTTTCCTCACATATCTTGGTTATTATAAATAATGTTGCTATGAACAATGCAGTGAGTGTATCTTTTTGAATGAGTGGTTCTGTTTTCTTCGGGTATCTACCCAGAAATAGAATTGCTGTATCAAATGGTAGTTTGATTTTCAGTTTTTCTGAGCAATATTCATTCTGTAGTGGCTATACAAATTTACATTTTCACTAATATTGTACGTGAGATTTATTTTCTCCACATTCTCTCCAACATTTGTTATTTGTGCTCTTTTTGGTGATATTTATTCAGACAGTTTGGTGATATCTGAATTTGATTTTGATGTGCATTTCTCTATTGATCAGTGATACTGAGTATCTTTTATGTGCCTGCTGAATATCTGTTGTCTTCCTTAGGAGAAAATTTGTTAAAGCTGTTTGACTTTCTTTAATTGGTTTCTTTGATTTTTTTTTTTAATATTCAGTTGTATCAGTTTTTCACATATTTAAAATATTACTCCTTATTGGTCATATCAATTGAAGATACTTTCTTCCATATGATGGAGTTTATTGTTTGTTTATTTGTTGGTTTGCTTGCTGATAGTAGTTTGTTGTACAGTAGTTTTTAAGTTTAATTAAATTTTTTTTTCTATCCCATTTGCACTTATGTTAGGAGAGAGATGCAAAAATTGTTAAAAATTACATCAAAGAGTGACCTGCTTGTGTTTTCTTCTTGGAGTTTAATGATTTCAAGTTTCACATTGAGATAATTAATCCATTTTGAGTTTGTTTTTTATATGGTGGGGGGAAGTGTTCTAGTATAACCTTTATGTTTGTAACTGTCCAGTTTTTCTAATACCTTTCCTTGAAGAGACTCTCTTTTCTTCAATGTGTACTCTTTCCTCCTTTATTTTACATTTAGTTCAGTTCAGTTCAGTCACTCAGTCGTGTCCAAGTCTTTGCAATCCCATGAATCACAGCACGCCAGGCCTCCCTGTCCATCACCAACTCCCAGAGTTCACCCAAACTCATGTGCATTAAGGTGGTGATGCCATCCAGCCATCTCATCCTCTGTTGTCCCCTTCTCCTTCCGCCCCCAATCCTCCCAGCATCAGGATCTTTTCCAATGNCCTTCTTTGGGATTGAAACTAAACCTGACTTTTCCAGTCCTGTGTCCTGTGCTGAGTTTTCCAAATTTGCTGGCATATTGAGTGCAGGGCATTTTAACAGCATCAGCTTTAGGATTTTAAATAGCTGAGCTGAGATTCTGTCACCTTCACTAGCTTTGCTAATAGTAATGCTTCCTATGGTTTGCTTGACTTCATAGGTGATTTTAGTTAGGTCATATCTGAATGGCCTAATCATTTTCCCTGGGTTTTCTTCAGTTTAAGCCTGAATTTTACAATAAAGAGTTCATGATCTGATCCACAGTCAGCTCCAGACCTTGTTTTTGCTGACTGTGTAGAGTCATCTTAGACTGCAAAGAACAGAATCAATCTGATTTCAGTATTATCTACCCGGTGAAGTCCATGTGTAGAGTCTTCTCTTGTGTTGTTGAAAGAGGGTGTTTGCTCTGACCAGTGTGCTCTTTTGACATAACTCTGTTAGCCTCTGCCCTGCTTCATTTTGTTCTCTAGGGCCAAACTTGCCTGTTATTCCTGGTATCTCTTGACTTTCTACTTTTGCATTGCAATTCCCTGTGATGAAAAGGACATCTTTTTTAGTATTTAGCTCTAAAACATCTTGTAGGTCCTCATAAAACCGTTTGACTTCAGCTTCTTCAGCAACAGTGATTGGAGCATAGATTTGGATTACTGTGATGTTGAATGGTTTGCCTCAGAAACAAACTGAAATCACTCTGTCATTTTTGAGATTGCACCTAAGTACTGCATTTTGAGCTCTTTTGTTGACTATAAGGGTTACTCCATTTCTTCTAAGGGATTCTTGCCCACAGTGGTAGATATAATGGTCATCTGAATTAAATTCTCCCATTCCCATCTATTTTAGTTCACTGATTCCTAAGATGTCGACATTTACTCTTGCCATCTCCTCCTTAACCACACCTAATTTAGCTTGACTCATGGATCTAACATTTCAAGTTTCTATGCAATGTTTTTCTTTATGACATCAGACTTTACTTTCACTACCAGGCACATCCACCACTGAGTGTTATTTCTACTTGGCTCAGTGGCTTCATTCTTTCTGGAGCTTTTAGTAATTGTCCTCTGCTCTTCCCCAGTAGCATACTGGACATCTTTCAACCCAGAAGACTCATCTTCTGGTGTTTTATCTTTTTGCCTTTTCATACTGTTGGTGGGGTTTTACTGGCAAGAATATTGGAGTGGTTTGCCATTTCTCCCTCTGGTGAATCACATTTTGTCACAACTCTTCACTATGACCTGTCCATCTTGGATAGCCCTGCATGGCATGGCTCATAGCTTCACTGAGTTATCCAAGCCTCTTCAACAAGTTAATGCTGCGATCCAGTGGTAAAAATATCCACCTGCCAATGCAGGAGATGTGGGTTTGATCCCTGGATCAAAAGATCTCCTGGAGAAGGAAATGGCAACCCACTCCAGTATTCTTGCTTGGGAAATTCCATGGACAGAGGAGCCTGGTGGGTTACAGTCCAGGAGGTCACAAAGAATCAGACACAACTTAGCAACTAAACAACAACAATATACCATCTTTACCCATTCATCCATGGACATTTAGATTGTTTCCATGTCTTGACTATTGTGAATAGTGTTTCTGTAAATATAGGAGTGCATGTATCTTTTAGAATTATAGTTTTGTCTAGGTATATGCCCAGAAGTGGGGTTGGTGGATCATATGTCAACTCTATTTTTAGTTTTTTGGGGAACTGCCAAACTATTTTCCATTGTGGCTGCTCAAATTTACATTCCCATGAACAGTGTGGGAGGGTTCCCTTTTCTCTATACCCTCTCCAACTTTTCTTATTTGTAGACTTTTTAAGGGCAATCATTCTGACTGAAGCGAGGTTGTACCTCACGGTAGCTTTGCTTTGCATTTCCCTAATAATTAGCAGTCATGAGCGTCTTAGAAAACCAATTCCTAATTAGAAATTTTAAAGCATAATCTGACTCTACATCAACCTAATAAAATAAAGTTTTAAATTTTACTTTTTTTTTTCTGTTATGGATCTTATAAGTCTGTCTTCTACCACCTACCCATAATAATAACTAGGTTCCTTTGAATACTCACCTCAAAATTTCTGTTACCTGCCAGTGATCACCTGATAATTGATATCTGTTAGTGAAAGAGACTTGTGGAAGTGGAAGTGCCAATACTTTGACCACCTGATGCAAAGACCTTACTCACTGGAAAAGATCCTGATGTTGGGAAAGATTAAAGGCAAAGGGAGAAGAAGGTGACAGAGAATGAGATGGTTAGATAGCATCACTGACTCAATGGGCATAACTTTGAGCAAACTCTGGGAGATAATGGAGGACAGAGGAGCCTGGCATACTACAGTCCATGGGGTTGCAAAGAGCCAGACAGGACTTAGGAACTGAACAACAACAACAATTTAAAATTTATGTAAATAATTTTAATGCACCTAAGTAAAGTGTTATCCATATGAAATCACTATCTAAAGCAAACATATCCAGTAATATATATCCAAATCAGTGTTGTACTCCTGCAAGAAAATATATATAGATTACACTTCAAGATAGTTTGTGGGAAATCCTTCTTGAAAATTATTTTCAGATTCAGTTAAGTGATGCATATCCATACGTGACTTTAACTTTATAACTCGTTGATCAAAGATAAAATTATTCACTTGATAATTTGTCTATGCTTTAGGGTTGACGCCAATCCTTTATTTATATGCATGTATATGTTATTTATTTAAAAATATGCAAAAGTACTTAATGCAGGCTCTGAGGAAAATTTAAACAAGTAAATTTCTAGAAATATGTTAACAACTTGATCATGGAAAGTCTAATTGGTTGCCTGTAATGCCTTTTTGAAGGGATAGTACATTTGAAAGTACAATATTTGTTCCAACTTTGTATTTAGAATTTTTGTTATTTCCTTAACTTCATAACTATACTTATTTAACATGTTAGTGCAGGGAAGTATATGGAAAATCAGTAAAATCTTAAATCCCACTTAGAACTCAACTGAGATTGATAATAAGCCAAGGTGATTGGCACGACGTATTCTTTTATTCTGCGTGGGCAGCAGTTTCTCATTCTGCTAACATCTGTAATAAAAACAAAGCTACAAGAAAAGCCAGGGATGAAATATGAGAATTTTGAAAGACACAATCTTCATCATTCACACAAAAATATGACATGGAGGGAAACAAAATGATAATAGTTAACTACTTCATACAATCACCAGCGGAGATTTTCTAATATAGGAAGACTAGCTAAGGGTAAATTATAAGTTTATAAAAAAGACAGTAGACTGTATTCTTGGTTCACATTACTCACAGGCAGTCTGTAATTCTTATTAACCCTTACCTTTTTTGCACTTCAGAATTTCCATACCCGCAATGAATTTACAAGGGCTAGTCTCACACGCTGGGAAAAGACAATGGCGCCCCACTCCAGTACTCTTGCCTGGAAAATCCCATGGACGGAGGAGCCTGGTAGGCTGCAGTCCATGGGGTCGCAAAGAGTCAGACACAAGTGAACAACTTCACTTTCACTTTTCACTTTCATGCATTGGAGAAGGAAACAGCAGCCCATTCCAGTGTTCGTGCCTGGAGAATCCCTGGGATGGGGGAGCCTGGTGGGCTGCCGTCTCTGGGGTCACACAGAGTCGGACAGCGATTTAGCAGCAGTAACAGCGTCACACGCTAAGTTACCAGTCTTCGTCTTAAGTGTCCTGATATTATTAGTGCGTGTACCATATAGCATGAGAGGTGTGTCTAGTCCATGCTCTAGAAATCTGACTAATGCAAACGTCTTCTGGGACCATGATAATATCACTGGGATTACTCCAATACAGATTTTTTTGGATCTTTCTGATGTTAGCTGCTCAAAAGATCTTAGTTAATTCATCAAAGATGTCCTGGAAGATCAGAATGTTGTCACTGGGGATTCTCTGTGGAATATGTCTGGTTCGGTCATTAATTCTTGGAAACCTTGAGACATTTCAATTGCAGGCATCCGAATACTTAAGATGGATCAGTGCAGCACTTGAAGAACTGACCGTATTAACTATAAAGGACTTCATCAGAGCGATACTGCCAAGAAGAGAGATTTTCACAATTTTTTTTTTCTTGTTTACTTTTCTCCAAACAAGCTTTGCCAGACTGCTTCTGTTTTGTTAAAGCTTACAAAAGTTTACAATTTTTCTTAGGGGTGTGATGGTCAGTGTGATGTGTCAAGTGGGCTAAGCTGCAATCCCCAGTGATTCAAACAAACATAAATATAGGTGTTGCTATGAAAGTATTCTGTACATATGACTTAAGAGCGATCAGTTGAATTTAGCAAAGGAGATTATCCTAGACAATCTTGGTGGATCTGATCCAATCCATTCAGGAGCCTTAAGAGAGAAGCTGGGGCCTCCCTGAAGAAGGAATTTCCACTGGGCGCAGCAGCTTTGCTCAATGCCTGAATATTCCAGTCTTTCAAATTTGGGGCTTGCCTGTTCTCTCCCAGGTGGCGCTAGTGGTAAAGAAGTCACCTACCAATTCATAAGATGCAAGAGACGTGGGTTTGATCCCTGTGTTGAAAAGAAGCTTTTGTAAGCTGTACAGAATTCTGTATTTTTTATGGCTGGCAAAAAGAGAAGGACATGGAAATGTCTAATATTACTATATCATAAAAGCAAAGGAAGGCACTGCTATTGTTTATATGCACTTTAAAAATACTATGTATGACATAATCAAATATAATTGCTTTGTGACAAAAAAAAAAAAAAAAAAGATCTCGTAGAGAAAGAAATGGCAATGCCCTCCAGTATTTTTGCATGGAAAATCCCATGGACAGAGAAGCCTGAAAGGCTTACAGTCCATGGGTTCACAAAAGAGTAGGACATGACTGAGCATACATACAAAGTCAGTCCTGCAATGAATTTCTAAGCCTGAATCTCCTATTGGTTCTGTTTCTCTGCTTGAACTCTCATTGACACAAGGGGTAACATATCCAGGAAGCTCTGAACCCATATTTGGTACACATCTTGGACTACTCAGGAAAATACTCACTCTACCTACTGGGAGTGCTGCATTATTAGAAGTTTCTGCTAGTAATGGTTCACAAAACTACTGTTTAGAGACTGAACATATCCGAGGGAACAGGCATTAGCTTCCTCACTTCTGGTTGTGTAAGGGTGGCCCCAAACAACAGGACAAGGACAATCTCTTTGAACTAATCTAGGGATTCTTGGAGAAGGAAATGACAGCCCACTCCAATATTCTTGCCTGGGAAATCCCATGGACAGAGGAGCCTGGCAGGCTGCAGTTCATAGGGTTGCAGAGAGCTGGACATAACTGAGCGACTAAACAACAGGGATTCTTATCTCAGTAAACATCATCATTTAAACTGGAAAGACAGTGCTGTTTCAGGTGTGACATAGTTTTGCCTTTCATAGCTTTACAAATCAGAAGTATGTACCCTTTCCCAAGGGGAGAGGATGTGCCAGCTTAATTACAAAGTGAATCAAAGCATCATTAGCTTATTTTAGAGTCTGTACAACAAGAGAAATTATTTCATTAGGTTTTTGTATTCTGTTTTTAAAAGCTATTAAGATTTTAGATAGCAGTATCATGGTAGAGCATGATAATTTTGATTAGGGGGTGACCTAAAATATGCAGACTGATCAACTTGGGATGCATTCTATGTGCTTCATTACCTGTTTAAATCACCGAGTTAAGACGTCAGCTTTCCTGATGGCAATACATGAAGAATATGGCTGCTATACAGCCAGGTTTCATTTTAAGACCCTACTATATCTTATCCAAGCTTGACTTTTCTTTATATTTTTTTGAAAGAGAAAAATAAGTTTTTTCCAAATCAATCAGTATGCTTCTTTTTGTAAGACAATAGTCATTATTTGCCCATCGTTTCTTCTTTAAGCTTTGGCTACCAAAAAGCTTCAGAATAAAATATTGCTTCCAAATACTGTATATTAGCTCAAATTTGTTTTATTATTTTACGGTCCCTCTATGGCTTGAAATGAGGCTTCCCCAGTAGCTCAATTGGTAAAGAATCTGTCTAAAATGCAGGAGACCCCAGTTTGATACCTGGGATGGGAAGTTCCCCTGGAGGAGAGCATGGCAACACATTCTAATATTCTTGCCTGGAGAATCCCTATGGACAGAGGAGCCTGGCAGGCTACATACAGCCCACAGGGTCACGAAGAGTTGGACACGACTGAGCAACTAAGCACGCACACAGCATGGCTTTAAATGTTTTCTTTTGATTTAATTGATCACAAAACAGAGCCTGAGTTGAGCATTTGGTCTCAGGCCATCTTTTAAGGAAGACATTCCAGGAAGGAGCAGTGAGGGAGGAGAAAAGAGAAGAGGAGGAGGAGTAGAGGGCATTCACAACATCACCATGAAGGTCATGGGGCTCAGTTTATTCACATCCTCATGAGCATGCTCCCTGGAGGATGAGAATGGCTCTTTTAATACAGTGAAACAAATCACATATAATCACTTAGATTATTCCCTGCTTCTGTCCCACACTGATGGAGACTCCTCATTTGTTCTTGTTCTGGATGAGGTTTTGGAGGAGACATTTGAGTGGAAAGCTTTGATACAGGATGCTAAGAGTGTCAGATTATTGTGAATCCTCCCTACTTCTGAGGCTTAACTCAGAGGTGGGCCAGGGGGAACAGATACAGGGCCCCGGAGACATATGACCCTCAGTCGTATTAGGTGTGTGCCTTTTGCTACAACACTTCTCAGAGTCTTTTGAAAAAGTCTTTTTTCTCAACTGAGAAGAAAATTGTAGACATACACACAAACTCACTACTTTCATGTATACTTGGCAAGTTTGTCCTTAATTTGGGAGTACAGGAGTGAGTTTGAAGCTATAATTATAAAGAAGAGGAAGGAATGCATTGATGAGAAGTTTTATAAACAGAAAGTGAAATACATAAATACATGAAACTTGCCTGGGTAAATGTTCCTTCGGCAATTGTACTGGAATGGAATTAAGGGCTTTGTAGTCTCTGCAGAGACTCGACATAAATTAATTAAAATTATTGCTTCTTATTTTATGGAAAAAATAGAAGCAACCAGAAGATTCCTTTGAAATCTTTCTTGCACCAACAATCTACCTATTTACACACATCTGTGGCACCAGTGGTAAAGCATACCTGCTTGCTAATGCAGGAAATGTAAGAGATGCAGGTTTGATCCTTGAACTGGGAGGAGCCTGGCAGGCTACAGTCCATAGGGTCGCAAAGAGTCAGATAGGACTGAAGCAACTTAGCGTACCTGTGACCACATACCCTGCACTCCATCACTCATGTGGATGAATGGTCTCTGCTCCAGTGAAGGCCAAGCCCCACCCTTGCTGCCTGCCCACTCCTACCTCCTCGTAGATGTGGCCGCATGACTTTCCCTCTTTCTCTTGAATCATTACTTTACAATCAGAAAAAGAAAAAGTAACATTTTCTGTTAAAGGGAAAATCAGAACCTAAAACCTTGGCCTGGTTTTCCCCCTGAATTCACTGCTCCATTTCTCCTCACTACAGAATTTCCTAGACGATTTTTAGCCATGCTCCCTGCCTGCAGTTTTTCTTTCTTTTTCAGTAAATCCATGACAACCATGTTGCCTCTATAAAAATGACCTCCTTGTTACTAAGTGAAAGACAGCTTCTCAGCGATCGCCTTGCACAGGCCGTGGTCCCACGAACACAGAAACAAGCCCTTCTGCCCCCAGCTCCCAGAACACTGCTCCTCCGAGCTTTCCTCCTACTTCTTAGGTCTCTCCTTTCCTCTGGGCTTTTTAAAGTGATAGAAGCTGATTGAAAACAANCAGCGATCGCCTTGCACAGGCCGTGGTCCCACGAACACAGAAACAAGCCCTTCTGCCCCCAGCTCCCAGAACACTGCTCCTCCGAGCTTTCCTCCTACTTCTTAGGTCTCTCCTTTCCTCTGGGCTTTTTAAAGTGATAGAAGCTGATTGAAAACAATGACAAAAAGACGCTTCGCAGAAAAACTAGTTGAAAGAGTAAACAAGGGGAGGATGGGATCTGGAACCGTTTAAATAGGGGGATGGACACATTTATGTGGTGATAAACAATGTGTTTCTGGATCCTCTGAATGTATACAACGGACTTCACTGTCAGCCCCGCTCTGATGCCGGGCCATGCATTCCTACATGCGCCAACAGAATAAGCAGGACACACAGATTAAAATAGTTATAATCAAACAATGCAAATCTATTAAATAATATAATTAATTAAATATGAATTCTTTTATAGCCAATCTATATTTGTAAGAAGCCAACAGATAGCACAGAAAACAGTGCTCTGGTCTTCTCCGTACTCTTTGTCTTGTAAATTTTTAGCAGGACTCTGATAAAAGTCTAAAAGACAACTTCTGGTTTGGTATCTTGGCAAAGGCAGTTTCAGGCAGCTGGTAGGAACTGCCGGAACCCCGACCACCCTTGGCAGCCCAGAAGTAGTGGTTTTGGCTCCAGAGAGATGATTTATTCATTTCAAAGCCCTCCAGGAAGGGGACTGAAGCATTGAAAAGGCCACTGTGAGAGAGCTTGAGCCTCATAGGATTGGCAGTGTTTGCTTGAGTTATAAAATCACGATTTTCTCGAATTGAAAAATAAACCTCCACTCAAGGTGCAAATATAAATACTAGTGAGTGCATGGTGAGTGACCTTTTGTCCTCAAGAATAAATCATGTGACTAGGTAAATAAATAAGTAAATAAAAGACAACTTCCCTACAATCAATGAAGAAGGGGTACTCACTTGCCAGGAGAGGAAATAGCACATCAAAGGAAGTAAGCCCATCAGTGTGGAGCTTCAGTGGAGATAATAAATTGGAGGTTTCAAAATCTCCAATCCATGGTCAACTGTTGGGACGAGTGTGGG
>SJYV01034183.1:1857632-1931809 GCA_006410875.1 Neotragus pygmaeus
GACTTCACTTTCACTTTTCACTTTCATGCATGGGAGAAGGAAATGGCAACCCACTCCAGTGTTCTTGCCTGGAGAATCCAAGGGACGGGGGAGCCTGGTGGGCTGCTGTCTATGGGGTCACACAGAGTCAGACACGACTGAAGCGACTTAGCAGCAACAGCAGCAGCAGCAAGATCTGTATAAAGGAGGCAGAAAATTACAGAAAGTACTCCAGGGCTGACTTCAGGGTTCAGGAGAGAAGCACTTGGTTTGGTGGAGGGAGCTGCAGAGGCCCTTCTACTTCTGAGAATGTTGCCCCAACGAGCTCACACGGAATCCAATTGCTTCCCCAAAAGGAAGAGTCTTACTGACTTGGAATATTGAGAAAATTGGACTTGCTTGGAAGCCAGAAGCAGTTTTCCCTCCATGGACACATTCTACCCTGTCTCTTATACACATCTAGCCCCACCCTTGCTGCCTGCCCACTCCTACCTCCTCGTAGATGNGACTTCTGAGAATGTTGCCCCAACAAGCTCACACGGAATCCAATTGCTTCCCCAAAAGGAAGAGTCTTACTGACTTGGAATATTGAGAAAATCGGACTTGCTTGGAAGCCAGAAGCAGTTTTCCCTCCATGGACACATTCTACCAGACTAAAGTTCCCAGACAAAAGTCTTTAATCATTTTATCATAATGCGTAGTTTTTGAGGACATAGCAAACTCAGCATATCATCGGTTCCAAAGATAATTCCCAATGTGAGAAAACACATTATCATTCTTTGTAGTTTCTGAAAACATAGCACTGCATTCCAAAGACTTCAAACAAGAAGGAGCATGTATAAGGAAAATCTGGTGAAAGTGTTATGGGAATCTGTTTTTATAACTTGTTTTTCTAGTGATCTCTGCCTGTCTCCTTTGACCTTCATTTCTTGACAAATGTAAGACTTACTTTTTGCCAAGGCATACAAACTGTTACGCTTTTCAACTCAGGATCCATTTACAATTTTTGGCCTAAAATTCTAAGTAAATATAGACTTTAGGCAGTGATATACATAAATGTTTTCTTGTAAGTTGGTCATATGTATCACAAGAAAAAAGAGAGTATCAGTCTTTGATACTATTCGGAGAAGGATGTTGTGATTGGTTAAGAAAGGATGTGGATACATTTCTTATCTGGGACCAGCCTAACTCAATGCAGTGGGCATGTTTCCTAAGACCATCTGTTCTTGGATAGAGACAGTGATTGAGGGATCTGTTTATCTCTAATGGGATGCACATCAAGTTTTTACTACTGTGCCAAAGCCAGCAACAGACCTGAGTAAATACATGTTTTTTGTTCTCTTTCCATTGTTCCTTGTGTTCTGCCTTTGATCCCAAAGATAAAGCACCACTGAGCCTTAAATAAAACATATAAAGAGACTGAGAAACAAGTGGGAATACATGAAGAATAGGAGATTTGATCTCTTTACAAATAATTAAATAAATAAGTAACCCCGAGGATTGGACTTCCTAAGTCCCTGATACATTGCAGAAATATCCCGTTGTGATTAGTATAAGGAGGGGATGGTGTATGGAACCACTGCCAAGCTTAAAGTTATAAAAGTTATGGAATGTAGGATCTGGAAGGCATCTCAGAGTTTGCGTGTGTTCAGTCACTCAGTCATGTCTGACTCTTTGCAACCCTATGGATTATAGCCCACCAGACTCCTCTGTCCATGGGATTTTCCAGGCAAGAATACTGGGGTGGGGATCTTTCCCATTTCCGGGGGATCTTCTTGACTCAAGGATAAAACCCACATCTCCTGCATTGGCAAGTGGATTATTTACCACTGGCCACCCGAGTAGCCCCATCTCAGAGGCTACTAATTACATAAAATTCTCCTTTTACACATTTAAAAAGAAGTTCAGAGAGGTGTCATAACTTACTCAGATAGGCAGCTAATGAGCAGCAGGATTAAACCTACTATATCTAGTGTCAAGTCCAGGGCTTTTACTTTTGGAAGCTTACGAAAATTTACTAAAAACCTTTCAAATTTGTTACCGGCCATCTTTGGACAGAGGAGCCCGGAAGGCTGCAGTCCATGGGGTCGCTGAGGGTTGGACATGACTGAGTGACTTCACTGTCACTTTTCACTTTCATGCATTGGAGAAGGAAATGGCAACCCACTCCAGTGTTTTTACCTGGAGAATCCCAGGGACTGAGGAGCCTGGTGGGCTGCCGTCTATGGGGTTGCAGAGTCGGATGCGACTGAAGTGACTTAGCAGCAGCAGCAGGCATCTTTGGAGCAGACTTCATGACACTGAAAATTATAATATATTCTCCCGTTATGCCCNTGAGGAGCCTGGTGGGCTGCCGTCTATGGGGTTGCAGAGTCGGATGCGACTGAAGTGACTTAGCAGCAGCAGCAGGCATCTTTGGAGCAGACTTCATGACACTGAAAATTATAATATATTCTCCCGTTATGCCCACATAATGGTCTCTGAACCAGCTCTTACTCAGGGTGAATCTCAGCAGGTTTGTGAAGGATATCAGACCCTCTTAGTCCATATTCCTGGCTCTAAATTTGAGGTGAAAAAAGAAGAAAATGTTAAGGAGACAGAATTGACTGATCTTTTCCAACTCATAGGGAGCACGTAGGACCTTTTCTCTAGTGGAATATCAGCCAAACTGGATTTGGGATTAGCAACATGAAAGAGCTAATTGTGACTGACAGTGTAACCTACTGAGTGTGACACCATGACTTAATAAGAATGGTGGTTTAGATACGCTCATTAAGCATAGATTCTGGCTATGTATTTACAATATACAGAATACTGAAGAAGAGTACGACAAACCATGTTATCACTGTCTATAGCAGGATGTGCATCATTCTGACATTTGGAAAATTTATAGCAGTATCCTCAATTAATAATGTTGATATATCTGTGCATGACAACAAAGTTTCTATTTTATTTAAACTGTCTATTTTGTTGGCATAAAGTTATAGTCTTCTCTTATAATAGCTTCTGTAGGATATGAATTGATTCCCCTTTTTCATTCCTGATTTTGATCATTCATGTCTTCTCACCTTTTTTTTTTCTTAATCAGTCTAGCTAGAATATCAATTATGTTGAGTTTTACAAAGATTTGATTTTGGTTAATTGATTTTTTCTCTATTTACCTCTATGTAATTAAATTCTGCTCTATTTTTTATTATTTCCTTCCCTTCTTACTATGTGCTTCATTTACTCTACTTTTTCTAAATTCTTGAAGTGAAAGATTAGATTATTGATTTTATATATTTCTTTCTAATATAAACAGTTATAATTTAAAACTTTCCTCTAAACACTGTATTAGTAGCATTACATACCTTTTTAGTGTTCATTTTAAGATATTTTTGATTTACTTTCTTATATTTTCTTTGAGTCATGAGCTATTNGATTATTGATTTTACATATTTCTTTCTAATATAAACAGTTATAATTTAAAATTTTCCTCTAAACACTGTATTAGTAGCATTGCATACCTTTTTAGTGTTCATTTTAAGATATTTTTGATTTACTTTCTTATATTTTCTTTGAGTCATGAGCTATTCAAAATTTTGTTTTTTAATGTATATATATTTAGGAATCTCTCAGATATCTTTTCTTTATTTGTAATTTAAGTTCTTGTTTTCATAGAGCATATCTTGCGGGATTTCATTCCTTTTGCTTATGTATTAACATATAGTCTACCCTGAGGGTTCTCTTCTCATGTTCTTAACAGGAGTGTGTATTCTTGAATCATTTCATTATGTGTTCTATATATGTTAATAGGGTTNGAGTTCCTCTTTTGGTATCCTATCATTTTGCCTTTTCATATTGTTCATGGGGTTTTCAAGGCAAGAATATTGAAGTGGCTTGCCATTCCTTTCTCCGTGGACCACGTTCATAAGTTGCCATTGTTTCTATTATTGTATTTCTAAATATTCTGCCGATACCAGTGTTCTGAGAATATAATCAGTATTCAAGGGATCTATGTTCATTTACTGAAGGCAGAGTCAGTACTCAATCATAGGCTTTTGATTTTTCAAATCAGTTGATTGAAGCTTCAACTTACAACCAGCTATAAATCTTTGGAGTCAGAAACCTGGTAAAAGGAAACATTTTGTCTTCTACAATTTGAAGAGCAGAACACTCAGACCTGTTTAAATGCAAAAAAGGGATAGGCGATTAGTTATGGATAGCAATGAAATAATTCAAAATGTTTGTCCAATAAAAATATTTAATATTGATATTCAGTGGACAAATCCACTAGTATTCACAGGGAAATTATGAAGACATGAGGATAAGCACTCAGTGAGTCTGAGTGAACTCTGGGAGTTGGTGATGGACAGGGAGGCCTGGCATGCTGCGATTCATGGGGTTGCAAAGAGTCGCACATGACTGAGTGAGTGAACTGAACTGAACTGAAAATCATCCCAAAGCTTCTCCAAAACAGAATTGCAAAGGAAATTCTGAATAAAAAGAAAACATGTTCTGACTTAGACTAAGAAAAGAGTTTGGAGTTGTCAGAAACATCATGGCACTGAAACTTTACCAAACCTGGATCATTAGCCACCAGGTATGATACAAGATAAATAGCTGTCTGAAAAGAACATATGAATAAATTCTAAGCTTATTACTAAACTTTCAATTCTTGATTCTATATTTTTATGGCCTTGAATGTCTGAAATTGTACTCAGTTGAAACTGCAGTGTTGCATAACACAGACTAGGGGTTCTTAACTCTGGCCACATATTACAATCCCTTAGAGAGCTTTATTAAAATGCTTAAGAACAATCATTGCTTAAGAACAATTGACTGATTAAATCAGAATCTCTAAGGAGAGGGTCTGGATGACTGTATTATTTTAAATCCTGTCCAGGTGGCTCCACTGTGCATGTGGGATGGAGCACTTAACAAAAGAGCACGACCTGAAAGTTATAGAAGTTAAGAATAAACACTGATTGTTGCCTAAGTCATTGAAAACCATCAAACAGTCCCCATAACAGATTTGGCATTGATTCCAAGGTGACCTTAATGGTAAAGAACCTGCCTGCCAATGCAGGAGACATAAGAGACAAGAGTTTGATGCCTGGGTGGGGAAGATCCCCTGGAGGAAGGCATACAACCCACTCTAGTATTCATGCCTGGAGAATCCCATGGACAGATGAGCTTGATGGGCTACCGACCATAGGGTTGCAAAGAGTTGTGATACAACTGAAGAGACTTAGCATACATATCACAATAACGGCACAGACAAATGTTAATCAGATAATATCAGTGCAAGTCAATAAAATCATGCCCTAGTTCTCACTTTTCTGTAAACATTTGAGGAAACAGAAGCTAAGCCATTATTTCTGAGCTTCTTTTGCCAATTTATTCTCACTTATGACTCTATACATTCACCAATGGGACTAAATTTTCCCTTAATTCCCCTTCCAACTACTAAATGTTGCATTAGTATGTCCCATTTATGTGTCTTTAGCACAGAATCTGTTGATGTCACGTCCTCCACTCTCTGGCATGACACTGGGTATTTTCAACTGTAATCATGGCTAGAGCCACAAACATTCCAGGATTATGATAACATTAAATCAGAATACAGAATAAAAGAAAAAGAAAATAGAGCCAAAAGTAAAAATCATTGATTGTGAAAAAGTTTCTGCCTTTATACCTATTTTCTAGTCAGTTTAGCGATTACTGCTCTTGATATAAGAAATTAAGATTCAGGTATGAGAAGCCAAAATCATTAGAAGTTGTAATCTAAAAGTTAAAAGGAAATTTACAAAGAATCTTTATTACTAGTGGCTGACACAGAGACAGATATATATAAATAATACTCTATGACTTTGGTAATAAAGACTGTACTGAAAATACTTGAAGTTCTGGACTAAACTTGTAATATTTACAGGTATATGAGGACTGTAAAATAACCTNTTACAAAGAATCTTTATTACTAGTGGCTGACACAGAGACAGATATATATAAATAATACTCTATGACTTTGGTAATAAAGACTGTACTGAAAATACTTGAAGTTCTGGACTAAACTTGTAATATTTACAGGTATATGAGGACTGTAAAATAACCTAAAAAAAAAAAAAGATTATAACACTAGCTGCTGTGAATTACTAAATAAAATGATAGTTTTAAGTGACTATACAACTGATCAGAAACTTTGTTTGATCAACTGTTTTTGAACAGGCATGCCACATGACACAGATAAAGTATAAAATATAGTCCTCAGTGTTACTGAGAAAACTATCACTTCCAAAGGAAGAGGAGAAAAACTATCAAATTAGGCTTTGTGTATTAATATTTAGCATTCTGTTCCCAAAGCAGCCTTAGTGAATACTCAAAGGACTATATATTCTTATTCTGCCCATGGAGGTGCAATAGAATCTTCAGTGTATTTGTTTTCAAATGCATCAACTCAAGGGATGGAGGTTGTTCTCCTTACTGGGAGGCACAAGATTGGTCTCATACTGAGTTCTTTTGGGCTTCCCAGATCTTTCTCAGTCACTTTGACTTTGAGTATGCTACCAAGGGCACCCTGGTTGACTACCATGCCACAATCCCATAATCTAATGTTTACGTGGGTAGGTAGCAAACCCTCAAACTCTGCTTTGTTTCAAGAATTTGAAAGAGAAGTTTGGAGAGTCTTCTTCAGTTAAGTCAAAAGAAACATTGAATTCAAAATGACTTAGTTTTAACTTACTAGGCAGACTTCAAAAAACACACAAAGCATTCTGAAGAGGAAGTCTGGCTTTTTATTGGTAAGTTATAGTTTATTTTATCCATCATAGCAGATGAGCTGTCTCATTTAACCATTGGCCATAGAGTGCACGAGTGAATTCACACATAACCCCAGTAATTCTACCCAGTTAAAACAAGTGATTTAAACTGATGTTTATTTTTCCTTTTAACATTTGCTGAGAGCCAGTGTTTCTTTTGTGTGACTCCCAGATTCTATGGATTGACAACAAATTCACAATTAAAGGTTATCTTATTTTCTTAACTGTCTTATCACTTGTTCCAGGACCTTTTGGTGCTATTTGTGGAATACCCTGTAGAGTTTCTGATTGATATCCTCCTACTCCATTCCCACCTTTGTAGGGCAAGGAAGGGCAGAGAGTAGTACAGATGTCTGTTTACTTTGTAATAAAAGCAAACATCATCCATCTCTTTCACTGCAGTAACAATCTCAAAGTTATATGAAAAACAAACCATATCACCTACTTTGTATTGCTTACTTGGCCAAGGTATTTTCAGGAAAAATGTTGCTTTTGGTTACAAACCAGTGAGAAATGGCAAAAATAAATGAAAGAAAAGGAAATCTTCAAAAAATTATCCAAGAAAACAATGTAACTGAGAGATAACCTTCTAGATTGAAGTGACCAACAGAGAACTCAGCAGAGTGGATAAAAATAGACCAATACAGAGACACACCATGTGAAATCTTAGCACATGGAAGACCAAGAGAAGTTTTATTAAACTCCAGAAATTAAGGGTGGGAAAAGACTCATGCTCATGTGCAAAGAATCAATATTCAAATAGTTTCAGGCTGAAGAACCTGTGAGATACCAGAGCAAACCTTCAAAATTCTTCAATCTTGAATTTCATTGTCAATCAGACTATACATAAAGTGTAAAGATGGAATAAATACATTAAAGAGGAGCAAAGCCTCAAAAAAAAAAAAAAATTAGCTTTCCCGTGTACTGACCTAAAAGAAGATGCTGGCTGATTTGCTTTTAAAGTGATGTCAGTAGTCAAAACTAAGAGGGAACCAGTTAGTAGGATGTGATGGAAACATCAGGATGATGGAAAAGGGAGATTCTAGGATAACAATGTAAGCCAGGTGGTGGAAGGATTGTTCTGTCCCATTGAGCCTATGCATAGTGATGAGCAGGAGTTTTCTCACTTTACCAGGATCACGATCTTTTCCATCCTTATCTTATTTCACGTGTAGAGTTCCCCATGCCAACAAATGGTAGTTCATTAGAAGTCCTTGAACAATTCCTTAGATCAAAACCCAAGAATCATTACTGACACCTTCCTTCTTCCTCCCCTAAATCCAATCACTTGTTAAGTGCTCTCAATTTCCCTCTATTTGTATGTGTATATGGTTCTCTCTAAGTCTGTTGCTGTCTAGATCTCTTATAACTGAACTCCATTCCTCTAATTTTGACTCTGCCTCTATCTCATTTATTTTCCNTCCATATATATGTGTCAGTATGCTGTATTGGTGTTTTTCTTTCTGGCTTACTTCACTCTGTATAATAGGCTCCAGTTTCATCCATCTCATTAGAACTGATTCAAATTTATTCTTTTTAATGGCAGAGTAATACTCCATTGTGTATATATGCCACAGCTTGCTTATCCATTCATCTGTTTATGGACATCTAGGTTGTTTCCATGTCCTGGCCCCTCCCAACCTCTTCTCAGATTATTATATGATGCTTTTCTCCAAATGCTTTAACGAGTCATTAAAATAGAATGGTAAATTGTAAAAATGATTATATATATAGCTTTCAATGTCTACCTTATTGTTAATGTCTCACCAAACTGTAATACAAGATCAACATCAGAAATTGACAGATACAATCCAAAAACCTTATTTTTATATCGTCAGTCATAAATGTACATCTGTATATGTTAGTGTGTGTACCTGTATTTTTATGCTGTTTTATTATATGTGAAGCTCTATGTAGCCATCAATGCAATGTAGATACTTAACTATATCATTGCCACAAGATTCCTTTGTCCTCCTCTTTTATAGCCACTTTCAGGCCATCCTGATACCCTTGCCTAACCCCTAGCAACCACTAATTTCTATATTTCCATATGTATAATCATGTCACTTCATAAATATTATATAAATGGTTTCTGAATGGATCAAAGGTATGTATTGAAATTGACTTCTAACTTAGCCTAAGTTTTTTGAAGCTCCTCCAAGTTGTTGTCAGTAGCTCTTTTTTTTTTTTCTTACTTTTGAATAGTAGTCCATAAAGAAATCAACCCTGAATATTCTTTGGAAGGACTGTTGCTATAGCTCCAATGCTTTGGCCACCTGATGCAAAGACTTGACTCACTGGAAAAGATCCTGATGCTGGGAAAGAAAGATTGAGGGCAGGAAGAGAAGCGGGGGGCAGTGGATGAGATGGTTAGATGGCATCATCAACTCAGAGGACAAACTCTGAGCAAACTTTGAGCAAACTCTGGGAGATGGTGGAGGACAGAAGAGCCTGGCATGCTGCAGGCCATGGGGTTGCAAAAAGTTGGACACGACTGAATCACTGAACAACAACAGCAATAATCCTTGATTTAAATGTACCCACTGAAGGACCATCTGAGGATTTCCCAGTTCTTGGTCATTAAGGTGAAGAAAAAGTTGCTATTAATTTTCATGTATACACTTCTGCATAAACTTTTTAAGAGTTTTCTCTGTGATATGTGTCCCAGTCTTGTGGTAACTTTATTTTTCATATGAAAGTAACTGCCAGACTCTTATTTTCAGAGTGGCTGCACCACTTTACACTCTTGAAGGCAATGAATGAATAATAGAGTTTCTTTGTACATTCTCCAACATTTAAGGTTAACATTTAAAAAAATAGCTATTCTGATAGATGTATTGTGGTATTTCCTTTCAGTTTTAACTTGCGTTTCTCTAATGACTAAGAATGATAATTATAATGTTGATGATGATAATATTTTTCAGAGCTTCTTCTTTGAGAACTGCTGGTAAACTCTGCCTTTTTCATGCTCAGATTTGAACCCTGAAATAATGTTTAATATCTTTTCATGTGCTTATTTTTCATCTGCATATTCTCTTTAGTTAGATGTCTATATGTACCTTTTGCTCATTATTTGCTTTTTAATTAATGCTGAGTTTTCAGAGTTCTTCATATATTCTAAACACAAGTCCTTTTATTTGTGTGCAATTTGCAAATATTTTCCAATCTCATAATTTGCCTTTTCATCCTATTAATAGAGTCTTTCACAGTACAAATTTTTAACTTTGATGAACTTCAATCTATCAATATTTCCTTTATTTTTATTGAAGCATGGTTGATTTAGAATATGTTAATTTGTGCTATATACACATATGTACATTCTTTGTTTTTTTTCATTATGGTTTATCCCAGGATATTGAATCTAGTTCTCTTTGCTATACAGCAGGATCTTATTGTTTACTTTAGTGTAACCTCTGAGAGCTCTTTGCCTAATAATAGGTCCTAAAAATTTTCTCCCATGGTTTTTTTTTAGAAGTTTTTATAGTTTTCTGTTTCATATTTAAGTTCATGATCTATTTTTGAGATATTTTTTATAAAATGTGAGTTGTAGGTTAAGTTCACATTTTCCTTATAGATTTTTCCATAGCTTCAACATCATTTATAGAAAAACCAATCCCTTCTTCACTTGCTTTTGCTCTTTGTCAAAAATTAATTGAACATATATGTGCGGATGATACATTTCTATTCAATCAATGTCTCTATCCTTTGACCAGTAGCACACTGTCTTGATGATGGTAATTTTAACATTGGAAAGACTGATCACTTTCCCTTTATTCTTTTCCAAAATTGCTTTGGCTATGCCGGGATATATAATTTTGAAGAAAGTAGGCATATTCTACTGATACTTAAAACTAACAATGGAAATGCTGACTTGTAGTTGTATGTATAATATCAAGAAATATCACACTTTCAGTTTAAAAAATTGATATATATGATCTAAGAAAGAAATTTTTAAAAGCTATTCTTCCATTTCTAAGAATTTATTGTAAGGAAATAATCAGAAAATTGTACTCAATTGTACACTTAACTATTTAAATTGCAGTAGTACTTGTAATAGCCCACATTTTGAACCAAATGCTAACAGATCAGAGTTATTCAAAGTATGGTCCACTTTCAATTTCAGTAATTGTATTGTTCATCTCTGTTTATTCTTTCTTTCTTCTAGGTCCTTGTTAAATGTATTAGTTGATTTTTCATTTTCTCCATTTTGTTTTTGAGGTTTTGGACCATCTTTACTATCACTACTCTGAATTCTTCATTGTTGTTGTTGTTCATTTGCTCAGTCAAGTCCGACTCTTTGTAACCCCATGGACTACAGCACGCCAGGCTTCCTCATCCTTCACTATCTCCCGGAATTTGCTCAAATTCATGTCCATTGAGTTGGTGCTGCCATCCAATCATCTCATCCTCTGTCGTCCCCTTCTCATCCTGCCCTCAATCTTTTCCAGCATCTGGGTCTTCACATTAGGTGATCAAAGTATTAGAGCGTCAGCTTCAGCATCAGTCCTTTCAGTGAATATTCAGGGTTGATTTCCTTTGGGATTGACTGGTTTGATCTCCTTGAAGTCCAAGGGACTCTCAAGAGTCTTCTCCAACACCACAATTTGAAAGCATCAATTCTTCAGCAGTTAGCCTTTCTTATGGTCCAAGTCTTACATTTGTACATGAGTACTGGAAAAACCAATTTCTCCTAATCATGGTCTCCACTAAAGATACGTTTCCAAAATGCCCTCTCAGGGATGACTGAAACCCTATGGATGTGTTGCTGCTGCTGCTGCTAAGTCGCTTCAGGCATGTCCAACTCTGCAACTCCATAGACAGCAGCCTACCAGGCTCGCCCATTCCTCGGATTCTCCAGGCAAGAACACTGGAGTGGGTTGCCATTTCCTTCTCCAATGCATGAAAGTGAAGTTGCTTAGTTGTGTCCAACTCTTAGCGACCCCATGGACTGCAGCCCACCAGGCTCCTCCAACCATGGGATTTTCCAGGCAAGAGTACTGGAGTGGGTTGTAATTTCTAGATGGCCACAAATGCGTTCCTCATTTTCCTTTGCATAGCACTTTTAAAAGACTTAGCTAAACACCAAGGGAGGGCAACTGGGATATAAATATAAGTGAAAAAAGTACAAAAATAGTTCAGCTGACCCAACACAGGAGTTCTGATCCCACTTCAGCCAGCCCTTGGCTCAGATAGCAAATTCCAGCCCTGGAGCCTTGTAAGCACCATGACACAGGCTCTTTGCTCTTTAAGTCCCAAGTCAACTCTGCCAGGAAGGTGCCTCCTCTCAGTCCCACTGTCACCTCCATGGTCAAAGAGAAACACTCTCATGCCTTGCATAGCAGAAGAGGGCTCAAAAACTACTTAAGAGATAAATGAATGGATAAACCTTTCCAGTCAACCTTAAACCTGTCCTTTCAGCTCTGGATTCTGATCTGAAGATACACCACTCTTACTGATTACTGACACCAAATGATTTCTTCCTCCAGTGAGATACTTCTGCCCCTTAATTACTAGGGTGTGGCTTCATCTCCAGATTCATCTGATTAACAAAACTTTTTTTCATCTCTATTGAGATGTAATGTTTTACATCTCTACTGAGATGTAACAATGTGTAAGTTTAAAGTGTATAACTGACCATCTGATACATGATTTGACATGTTGCCAAATGATTATGGCAATAGTTGGTTTAATTAACCAACACCTAAACAATAACCATAGCATACCTGTAATGTCCAGTGCAAATGGAAAGTATTTCTACCTCATGTGCTCTCCTATA
This sequence comes from Neotragus pygmaeus, assembly GCA_006410875.1. NCBI lineage: Eukaryota > Metazoa > Chordata > Mammalia > Artiodactyla > Bovidae > Neotragus > Neotragus pygmaeus. Next base: position 1,870,185 of record SJYV01034183.1, read on the forward strand.
ATTTTTTTCAAATACCAATAGCTAATCTTTTCATGAGGGCTTACTGCATGCATTAGCCTGACAACCCCATGGTACAGATAAAACTGACAAAACGGTTAAGTAAGTTGCAGAGTGAAGCCTAAAATTTCTGTCCTACTCTGAAGCCTAAGCAGCTCTTAGTCATCATGTCATACAGCCTCCCTGACATTTCAGTAGTATATTTTTAAGTCTTCTGTAAGTTTCTTTCTTTTTTAAACAATTACGTATGTATCTATTTATTTATGGTTGCACTGAGTCTTTGCGGCTGTGTTCGGGATTCCTCTAGCTGTGGAGAGTAGGGGAAACTCTTTGTTGTGCTTGTACAGGATTCTCATTGTCGTGGCTTCTCTTGCTGCAGAGCACGGGCTCTGGTGCATGGGCTTCAGCAGTTGCAGCATGCGGCCTCAGTACTTGCGGCTCACAGACCCTAGAGCTTGTGGGCTCCAATAGTTGGGGCACATGGGCTTTAGCTGCTGCATGGCCTGTGGCATCTTCCCAGACCAGGGATTGAACTTGTGTCGCCCTATTGTCAGGCTGACTCCTATCTACTGTACCCCAAGGAAAGTCCCTTCCTTAAGTTTCTAGATGGCCACAGGGCAAATTTCATAGTTCCTATTTCTCCGAAACCTAAAACTCTTAACTCAAGAGACAAGCACAGAACTGAGGCTCAAGTTTACTGAATGAATGAAGGGGTTAAGTTACCGGCCGCACTCTCTGTTTAAGGTCCTGCTTGTCAGTGTTTCAGAGACTATCTTTGGTGTGGTTTGAAGCAAAGGAGTGGTGAACTTCAGGAAGAACAAGGCTAACTCTAAACAGAACTATTAGAGCCAGTGACAGAGAGGATGAAAGTTGCTCAGTCGTGTCTGACTCTTTGTGACCCCACAGACTATACAGTCCACGGAATTCTCCAGGCCAGAGTACTGGAGTGGATAGCTGTTCCCTTCTCCAGGGGATCTTCCCAACCCAGGAATTGAGCCAGGGTCTCCTGAATTGCAGGCAGATTCCTTACCAACTGAGCCGCCAGGGAAGAGAGTGAGACTTAATTGAGGGGATTTGATCCCCAGGATGTCCATCAACAAATGAATGGATAAAAAAAGCTGTGGTGCATATATGCAATGAAATGTTAGTCATAAAAAGAAATGCATTTGAGTCCGTTCTAATTAGGTGGATGAACCTAGAGCCTATTATACAGCATGAAGTCAGAAAGAGAAAAACAAATATCATATATTAATTCATATATATGGGATCTAGAAAGATGGTGCTGATGAACCTATTTGCAGGGAAGCAATGAAGTCACAGACATAGAGAGCAGACTTGTGGACACAGTGAGGGAAGGAGAAAGTGGAAGAAATTGAGAAAATAGCATGGAAATGTATATATTACAATTTATAAAATACTAGTCAGTGGGAGTTTGCTGAATGACTCACGGAGCACAATCCAAGTACTCTGTGACAAACTAGAGGAGTGTGGGATGGGAGGTGGGAGGAAAGCTCAAGAAAAAGGCGATACATGTATATACCTATGGCTGACTCATGTTGATTTATGCCAGAAATGAACAAAATATTGTAAAGCAATTATCCTCCAATTAAAAATAATATTTTTTAAAACTTAAAAAGTATGGTCTGCTTTCTAATCTTGGTATGCAACTTGGTTTTTAGTGAGTCTGATATGATAAGGAATTGAGAGTAAGCATTAAACTTACAAGGTTTCCCTGGTGACTCAGATGGTAAAGAATCTGCGTGCAATGCAGGAGACCCAGGTTCAATCCCTGGGCCGGGAAAATCCTCTGGAAAAGGGACTGGCTACCCACCTCAGTATTCATGCCTGGAGAATTTCATGGACAGAGGGGTCTGACGGTCTACAGTCTATAGAATCGCAAAGAGTCAAACACGGCTGAGTGACCAACACATGTTAAACTTCCGTAGCAGTTTGCCAAGATGATGTTGTATCTGTTGAACTTAATGATTTTTAAAAAGAAGCTTGCATTTTATGGTCTTTTTCCTTTTCTTTTTAGTTATTTATTTTTGACATTCATTTTTTTTCCTTTTTATATTTTTAACACCAAAAACATTTTGTATTGAGGTATAGCCAATTAACAATGTTGTGATCGCTTCAGCGGGATAGTGAAGGGACTCAGTCATACATATACTTGTATCCATTTTCCCCTAAATGCCCCTCGCATCCAGGCTGGCACATAACATGAGCAGAGTTCCATGTGCTATATTTTTGTCAGTTTTCCATTTTAAATATAGCCGTGTGTACATGACCTTCCCAAAGTCCTTAACTATCCCTTCCCCCTTGCAACTATGAGTTCATTTTCTAAGTCTGTGAGTCTTTCTCTTTTGTAAGTTCCTTTGTATCATTTCTTTTTGGATTCCAGATATAAAGGATGTTATATGATATTTCTCCTTCTCTGACTTAGTATGAAACTCTCTAAGTCTATCCATGTTGCTGCAGATGGCATTATTTCATCCTTTTTAATGGCTGAGAAATATTCTTTTATATATGCACATATATATATATTTATATACACATATATATATTTAAATTATATATATATACACACACATATATATCCACATCTTCTTTATCCATTCCTCTATGGTGTTCATGTTAATGGACATTTAGGTTGCTTGCATGTCCTGGCTATTGTAAATAGTGCTGCAATGAATATTGGGGTGCATGTCTTTTCAGGCTATGTTTTTCTCTGTATATATGCCCAGGAGTGGTATTGCAGGGTCATATGGTAGCTCTATTTTTAGTTTTTTAAGAAACCTCCATACCATTCTCTGTAGTGGCTATACCAATTTCCATTCCTACCAACAGTTCAGGAGTGTTCCCTTCTCTCCATACCCTCTCCATCATTTGTTGTTTGTGGAATTTTTTATAATAGCCATTCTGACCAGTGTGAGCTTTTATCCCATTCTAGTTTTGATTTCCGTTTCTCTAATAGCTATCGATGTTGAACATCTTTTCATGTGCTTATTGGCCATCTATATATTCTCTTTAGAGAAAAGTCTTTTCAGGTCTTTTGCCCATTTTTGAATGGGTTTTGTTTGTTTTAATGCTGTTAAGTGTCATAAACTGTAACTTTTGGAGACTAATCCCTTATCTGCCATATAATTTGCAAATATTTTCTCGCAATCTGTAAGTTGTCTTTTGTTTATTGTCTCCTTTGCTGTGCAAAAGCTTTTGAGTTTAAGTAGGTCCTATTTGCTTATTTTTGCTTTATTTCTATTATCCTGGGAGACAGATTTTAAAAGACGTTTCTGTGATTTATATTGATGCTCATTTTATTTGTCACAGAAGTAAAAAAGCATTGCAGAATGGAAATTCCTCAAAAAATTATCCTTTACCACAGTTAGTTTAAGAAGTAGTGATTAACCAGTGCTTCCTAGCCTGTATCATTTCACAGCACAGATGAAAGACTGATAATATTTGCATGGGTCACTGGAGTAAAATGAAGGGTATTTCACTGCTTTCTGGCTGGGGCTGGGTGAAAATATTATTACTTTATACCACATATTTATAATAAGAAAAGCATATTTCAAAACAGTTAAGTTCAGTTTAGTTGCTCAGTGGTGTCCAACTCTTTGCATCAATTGCAGCACGCCAGGCCTCCCTGTCCATCACCAACTCTTGGAGTTCACTCAGACTCATGTCCATCGAGTCGGTGATGCCATCCAGCCATCTCATCCTCTGTTATCCCCTTCTCTTCCTGCCCCCAATCCTTCCCTGCATCAGGATCTTTCCCAATGAGTCAACTCTTCACATGAAGTGGCCAAAGTATTGGAGTTTCAGCTTCAACATCAGTCCTCCCAATGAACAGCCAGGACTGATCTCCTTTAGGATGGATGTTGGATCTCCTTGCAGTCCAAGGGACTCTCAAGAGTCTTCTCTAATACCACAGTTCAAAAGCATCAATTCAAACCAGGAAGGTATTAATTGTTGAGCCAAATAAAATACTTTCTAATTTTTTTAATTAGAATTTTTAAATTTGAATTAGAATTTATCCTTGCGAAGGTGATTCTTTGCATCAGGACATGAGAGATGAATTTATACTTAAGGAGTCAAACACAGTTTCCTTTCAATCCCTCAACAAGTGAAACTTGGAAATTTCTTGCTTAAGAATGCTAATGATTTTTAACCCAATTAGTCTGTTTTCATATCAAGCATTTCAAAATATTGCTGCTGCTGCTAAGTTGCTTCAGTCGTGTCCAACTCTGTGCAACCCCATAGATGGCAGCCCACCAGGCTCCTCCATCCCTAGGATTCTCCAGGCAAGAATGGATGCACTAACTTGCAGAATGAGCAGGCATTGTTAGAGCTGTCTTGCTGCAGTTCCCTGAACCCAACGCTCAAAAGTCCCATTAAGAGGAAATGGACAGCATTTCCTGATATGTGGAACCAGAAATAAAGGATGGCACCTGGAGATGCCATTGCCAGGTTAACACACCTGGCCTCCCTTCCATTTGATTGCATCTTGCCACATGTTCCTGGGCACCTGGAATACAAACTCCTTCAACAGGTCTCACGAGCTCGGGGTCACAATGGGTGACCGTGGTGAGCTCAGCAGGTGACAGCTGAGAGCACTTCTTTGACCTTTGCACCATGATGTAATGGGACAGCACATGCTCAGGTCACTCATTCTGCTCCCAGCCTGCAAAGACCACAGACTGCGTCATTAATCACTGCCCTCCTCAGAGGAGCATCAGACAGGAAGAGGCAACAGAATCAAGTTCTTCCCGTTCTCTTGGGCACTGCCCAACTACTGTAAGGGCAGACCAGACCAACATCTCCTGGCTCATCATTTCATGTCTCTGCACATCTGTTTGGAAGCTCTGCACCAGGCTCTATGCTCTTTACGTGGAAAAAAATCTCCACTCTGCTCACTGCAGAACCACAATGTTCAGCACAGTTGTCTATTACATAGCAGATACTCAATAAAAACTTATAGAATGATGAAACTCCATCAGTACATGACTGGTTAAATAAGCATGATCTTTCCATGCAGTGAAATACTATGCAACCTCTATGATAAATGGAGTATGTCTTCCAGGAAATAGTCAATGAATAGCACTGGGTGCAAAAACGAAGCCGCCAAATAGTATGTTTAATATAACCCAATATACATCAATTATATATGAGTTTGTTTACACGTATGGAAATATGAATTGAACACAGATTTTAAATTTGGTCCTGTTTTAATTTTTAAAGTTCTTTCCTGTTGTTTTTCTTTAGTCTTTTCACAAATACTTATGTGAGACACTGCCTCACAGAGCAGTAAAGGTGAAGAGTTATGATTCCCACAAGAGAAAACAGAAATTGAAGAGCCAGTCCAAAGACTGAGCTTTGTTCTCCTTTTTGGTTGGTTCCGTTGTGTCTGAATTGAGCAAATACACAGTATAAGAGTCTGTATTTTCCACAGGTCTCCCACTTTATCTTGTTTGTGCCTCAAAATTATGACTCTTTGTTACTTCTTCTTGTCCCAAGGATGGTATATTTTTCCAACCTTATGCAAAAGTGCTTCCTTTTAAAGTTTTTCTGGGAAGACCCATGAGGGAGTCTAATCAATGCATGTCTTTGGACATTGCTGCCACTCTCTCCTCTCCTGTCAGGCATCGTCACTCATCCTGACTTTATAGAGCTCCATAGAAGCCTCAAGTGATGGGATAACAATTGTGTTCCTTAGTAAGGCAGTTTACACTTTCTTACCTTATGGAAGTTTTATTAAAACTGTTTTCATGGCTTTTACTTGATTGTTATTTTCTTAAATCAGAAGAATAAGCCAGAAACAAATTCAAATAAGAGAAATCATGTGTTTTTAGACTCACTCTTTATGTGTATGGTTAAAACTTGATTAAAAGGCACTCCGGCTCCACCAGATTCCCTGCTAATAATATTAGGATTCGCATGCATGCTAAGTCAGTTGTATCCAACTCTTTGCAACCCCATGGACTGTAGCCCACTAGGCTCCTCTGTCCATGGGATTCTCCAGGCAAGAATACTGGAGTGGGTTGCTGTGCCTTCCCCTCCTCCATCAAGGGACTGAGCCTGTGTGTCTTACTTGTTTCTTACATTGGCAGGTGGTTTCTTTACCACTAGCGCCACCTGGGCAGCCCAATATTAGGATATTATGGCCTAAATGGTCCCCTTTGTTCCATGCAAATAGATTTCTAGCTTCCCATATCAAGGGCTTCCCAGGTTGCTCTAGTGGTAAAGAACCCTCTTACCAATGCAGAAGACAGAGGAGACAGATTCGATCCCTGGGTTGGGAAGATCTCCTGGAGGAAGGCATGGCAATACCTCCTCTTTCTTGCCTGGAGAATCCCCATGAACAGAGGAGCCTGGCTAGCTACAGTCCATGGGGTCACAAAGGTAGGACACAACTGAAGCAAAAGCATTCATTCATGCATTCCTAAGCCAAGAGGCTCGCTGACATGCCTAGATATTATTTAAGTTTAAAACTTAAACCTCGGGTGTAGAATGCATGCATGCTAAGCCACTTTAGTCATGTCTGACTCTTTGCGACCCAATGGACTATAGGCAGCCAGGCTCCTCTGTCCATGGGGATCCTCCAGGCAAGAATATTGGACTGGTTTGCCACGCCCTCCTCCAGGGCATCTTCCCTCCCTGGTCTACTCCATCTCCTGCATTGGCAGAAATGTTCTTTACCACCAGCGCCACCTGGGAAATAAGCTAAAAGGCAGAAAGGCAAATGATACACCCAAAGACACACAGCCAGTGATGGAGTTTAGGCGATCATAACCTACTGTGTTGTTTATCCCACTTGTGACATTTTTTAAACTTACAAAATGATAATAGGATATACAGTGTTAAGTATGCAAGCAAACTTTTCAAATACAGTGCAGTTCAGTCACTCAGACATGTCCAACTCTTTGTGACCCCATGGACTGCAGCATGCCAGACCTCCCTGGCCATCACCAACTTCAGGAGCCTACTCAAACTTATGACATCATGTCAGTGATGCCATCCAACCATCTCATTCTCTGTCGTCCCCTTCTCCTCCTACCTTCAAACTTTCCCAGCATCAGGGTATTTTTCAATGACTCACTTTTCCTCATCAGGTGGCCAAAATATGGGAGTTTCAGCTTCAACATCAGTCTTTCCAATGAATATTTAAGACTGATTTCCTTTAGGATGGACTGGTTGGATCTCCTTGCAGTCCAAGGGACATTCAAGAGTATTCTCCAAAATCACATTTAAAAAGCATCAATTCTTCAGCACTCAACTTTCTTTATAGTCCAATTCTCACATCCATACAAGACTACTGGAAAAACCATAGTTTTGACTAGATGAACCTTCATTGGCAAAGTAATGTCTCTGCTTTTTAACACACTATCTAGGTTGGTCAGAACTTTTCTTCCAAGGAGTAAGTGTCTTTTAATTTCATGGCTGCAGTCACCATCTGCAGTGATTTTGGAGCCCCCCAAAATAAAGTTTGTCACTGTTTCCAGTGTTACTCCATCTATTTGCCATCAAGTGATGGGACCAGATGCCATGATCTTAGTTTTCATAGCATCATCTTTTAGGATTTGAAATAGTTCAACTGGAATTCCATCACCTCCACTAGCTTTTTCATAGTGATGCTTTCTAAGGCCCACTTGACTTTGTATTCCAGGATGTCTGGCTCTAGGTCACTGATCACACCATCATGATTATCTGGGCCTTGAAGATCTTTTTTTTATAATTCTTCTGTGTATTTTTGCTACCTCTTCTTAGTATCTTCTGCTTCTGTTAGGTCCATACCATTTCTGTCCTTTATTGAGCCCATCTTTGCATGAAATGTTCCCTTGGTATCTTTAATTTTCTTGAAGAGATCTCTAGTCTTTCCCATCTTATTCTTTCCCTCTATTTCTTTGCACTGATCACTGAGGAAGGCTTTCTTATCCCTTCTTGCTATTCTTTGGAACTCTGCATTCAGATGCTTATATCTTTCCTTTTCTCCTTTGCTTTTNATTCTTCTGTGTATTTTTGCTACCTCTTCTTAGTATCTTCTGCTTCTGTTAGGTCCATACCATTTCTGTCCTTTATTGAGCCCATCTTTGCATGAAATGTTCCCTTGGTATCTTTAATTTTCTTGAAGAGATCTCTAGTCTTTCCCATCTTATTCTTTCCCTCTATTTCTTTGCACTGATCACTGAGGAAGGCTTTCTTATCTCACCTTGCTATTCTTTGGAACTCTGAATTCAAATGGGTATATCTTTCCTTTTGTCCTTTGCTTTTTGCTTCTCTTCTTTTCACAGCTATTTGTAAGGCCTCCTCAGACAGCCATTTTGCTTTTTTGCATTTATTTTTCTTGAGGATGGTTTTGATCCCTATCTCCTATACAATGTCATGAACCTGTATCTATAGTTTTTCAGGCAGTCTGTCTATCAGATCTAGTCCCTTAAATCTATTTCTCACTTCCACTGTATAACTGTAATGGATTTGACTTAGGTCATACCTGAATCGTCTAGTGGTTTTCGTTACTTTCTTCAATTTAAGTCTGAATTTAGCAATAAGGAGTTCATGTTCTGAGCCGCAGTCAGCTCCCAGTCTTATGTTTGCTGACTGTATAGAGCCTTTCCATTTTTGGCTGCAAAGAATATAATCAATCTGATTTTGGTATTGACCATCTGGTGATGTCCATGTGTAGAGTTTTCTCTTGTGTTGTCGGAAGATGGTGTTTGCTATGACCAGTGTGTTCTCTCAGTAAAACTCTGTTAGCCTTTGCCTTGCTTCATTCTGTACTCCAAGGCCAAATTTGCCTGTTATCCTAGGTATTTCTTGACTTCCTACTTTTGCATTCCAGTCCCCTATGATGAAAAGGACATCTTTTTTTGGTGTTTCAAATACAGCTTCTTTGAAATGAATTCTTTGCATCAGGTGGCCATTTTGAAACAGGACAAAGATTATTCAAAAGACTGTTCAAAATAGGACAAAGTCCACATTTTCAATAGAACAAACATGAACATTTCTAAAAATAATCTTTCTACAAAAGCAGATCACATACATTACTCCAATAGCTCCCCCATACCATTCTCTGAAATAGATTTAGTGAAGATAACTAATTGTGGTTATTTTTTCCAGACTTTTGAATTTTAAAAAATGTAACTTTTTTAGTATAAAAGAAAATTGAGACAATTCAGAAAAGTATGGACACATAAAAAGCTTGTATAATCCCATCACACAAAGCTAATGACCATGAACATTTCATAAGATGTTTCTGTCAATTGGTTCTCTATATAGTTTTAATTGATAATAAATCATTAGCATTTTCTTGTAACATCAAGCATTTTCAAAACATGATCAAAACTGCAATTTTTCTTGAGAATGCTATTTTAAAAATTATTTTCTAGAAAGATATCTATCTATATATTTCTTTGCAAATATATTTTCTCAGATAGCTTATCAATTTTATGGCCTTTTGGAATGTAGAATATATTAATTTTCATGTAGTAAATTTAATGACCTGACTTTTTGTGCTTTGTTTTTCCCAGAGAATGACCTTTCCCAGGCTTGAATAAGGTAAATATTTACATAACTTTTCAACTAATCCTTTTAAGTGGTTTTATTTATTTATTTATTTTTGGTTTATTACATTTCCTTTCTCAATTTGTAATTTTATTCTGTAGCATGTTATGAAGTAAGGGTCTCCCCTTTTAATTTTTTTCTAAATTGTTAACCAGATTTCTCAGGGTTATTTGTTTAATAATCTAGAGTTTATTTAATACTTAGAAATGCCAATTTTTCTGTTTGTGTATATATTATATACACATAAAAGCATTAGCTCTAAGGTTCAGAGTACCAGCCAAAGAAGATTCCTCCTCCTGCATATTTTCGAAAATTTATTTTATTGAAGTATAATTGATTTACAATTTTGTGTTCATTTTCTGCTATACAGCAAAATGATTCAATTATGTTGTTGTTTTTGTTTAGTCACTAAATCGTGTAACTCTTTTGCAGCCCCATGGACTGTAGCCTGCCAGGCTTCCCTTTCCGTGGGTCAGTAATACTGGAGTGGGTTGCCTTTTCCTTTTCCAGGGGATCTTCCCAACCCAGTGATTGAACCCATGTCTCCTGCATTGGCATGCTGATTCTTTACTGCTGAGCCACCTGGGAAGACCCATTTATAATTTTTTTCATATTCTTTTTCATTATGGTTTATTACCAGGTATTGAATTTAGTTTTCTGTGCTATACAGTAGGACCTTGTGTTTCTCCAGCCTATATATAATAGTTTTGATCTGCTAATCCTAGACTCCCAGTCCATCCCTCCTGCATCCCCCTTCCCCTAGGCAATGACAAATCTGTTCTGTATGTCTGTGAGTTTGTATCATGGAAGTTCATGATTTTAAAGGAAAATAAGGAGGAAAAGTAGATGTTTTTTAACTTTAACCTCTATTAGGTCCTTATTTAACTCTGTTTTCATTTTCAATTCAGTCACTCAGTTGTATCTGACACTTTGAGACTCTGTGGACTGTAGCACGCCAGTCTTCCCTTTTCATCACCAACTCCCAGAGCTCGCTCAAACTCAAGTCCTTTGAGTCAGAGATGCCACCCAACCATCTCATCTTCTGTCGTCCCCTTCTCCTCCTGCCTTCAATCTTTCCCACCATCAGGGTCTTTACAAATGAGTCAGCTCTTCGTATCCTGTGGCTAAAGTATTGGAGCTTCAGCTTCAACATCAGCTCTTCTAGTGAATATTCAGGACCGATTTCCTTTATGATTGACTGGTTTGATCTCCTTGCAGTCCAAGGGACTCTCAAGAGTTTTCCCCAACACCACAGTTCAAAAGCATCAATTCTTCAACGCTCAGCTGTCTTTATAGTCCAACACTCACATCCATACATGACTGACTATATGGACCTTTGTCAGTAAAGTAATGTCTCTGCTTTTTAATATGTTGTCTAGGTTTGTCATAGCTTTTCTTCCAAGGAATGAACATCTTTTAATTTCATGGCTGCAGTCACCATCTGCAGGGATTTTGGAGCCCAAGAAAATAAAGCCTGTCACTGTTCCCACTGTTTCCCCATCTATTTGCCACAAGTGATGAGACTGGATGCCATGATCTTCAGTTTTTGAATGGATATGTAAATGTAAAAATAGATTATAGGTGATAGAGAACTGCACATACAATTCTAGCCATGATATGTGTGTGCGCATTCATATTTGTGTTTGTGTGGGCATCATATTTCCCCTTGTAAATACGAATAATTTTTTAATAATAGAAATAATGTTATTTATGAGCTTGAAGTCAATTTCTGCCTTTTAGGATAATGGGTGAAAAATTACTTTGGGCAGAACTTGCCTTTGTTCTACCAGGACTGTATGGTAAATACATATACCCTTTGGCAAGGTAATTATCTAGCACATGGGAGTCAGCACTCCCACAGTGGACCATGTAGCACAGGGAGAAAACTCATTAATGAGATGAGGAAGGAGTCACATTATGATAAGAGATAAAATGAAACTATGCTCATATTTGCAGTCTCATGATGGAAAGTTCAGCATCACATATGGTAGCTATATTAGTATGTACATTAAACTCATGCTCACATACACATATAATAGAGAAACATGGATGAAGACTAACTCAATGGTTCTTAAAATTAATGCCCACTGTAGATATGGATCTGCCTCAATGACAGAACATTCCAACAGTGAGTTGAGAATGTGCTATAGGAATCTCCATAATATATAAAGAGCTTTTTGAAATTGGAAAATAATACAAAGAACCCAATAGTTAAGTAAACAACGAAAAAATATAAATGACCTATAAACATATATGAAAACATGCACAAATATACCCAAAGCAAAATGTGTATTAATTAAAACTATACAAAAGATGTATCTGGATTTCCCTGGTGGTTCAGATTGTAAATAGTCTGCCTGCAATGGAGGAAACCCAGGTTCAATCCCCGGATCAGGAATATCTCCTGGAGAAGGAAATGGCTACCCACTCCAGTATTTTGGCCTGAAAAATCCCATGGACAGAAAACCTGGTGGGCCATGGATTTGCAAAGAGTTGCACACTATTGAGCAAGTTTCACTTTCACTTATAGATGTATTACTTTTCACTGATCATATGAGCAAAAATACAAAAGTCTCATAACAGACTGTTGGTGAAGCTCTGGGAATAACATATGTAGTTAATGAGGGACACAAACTTTTAAAACTTTGTGAACCCAGAACTTCCAGAGGTACAAGGATGTACAAGCTGGTTTTAGAAAAAGCAGAGGAACCAGAGATCAAATTGCCAACATCTGTTGGATCATAGAAAAAGAAAGAGAATTCCAAAAAAAATATTTGCTTCATTTACTATGCTAAAGCCTTTGATTGTGTGGATCACAACAAACTGTGGAAAATTCTGAAAAACATGGGAATGCTGGACCACCTTACCTGCCTCTNACATCTGTTGGATCATAGAAAAAGAAAGAGAATTCCAAAAAAAATATTTGCTTCATTTACTATGCTAAAGCCTTTGATTGTGTGGATCACAACAAACTGTGGAAAATTCTGAAAAACATGGGAATGCTGGACCACCTTACCTGCCTCCTGCAAAACATGTATGTAGGTCAAGAAACAAGAATTAGAACCGGACGTGCAACAATGGACTGGTACAAAATCGGGAAAAAAGTACATCAAGGCTGTATGTTGTCACCCTGCTTATTTAATTTATATGCAGAATACATCAGATGAAATGCCAGACTGGATGAAGCACAAGCTGGAATCAAATTACCAGGAGAAATATCAATAACCACAGATATGCAGATGACACCACCCTTATGGCAGAAAGTGAAGAGGAACTAAAGAGCCTCTTGATGAAAGTGAAACAGGAGAGTGAAAAAGCTGGCCTAAACTCAACATTCAAAAAACTAAAATCATGGCATCTGGTCTATCACATCACGCAAATAGATGGGGAAAGAATGGAAACAGTGAGAGGCTCTGTTTCCTTGGACTCCAAAATCACTGTGGATGGTGACTACAGCCTTGAAATTGAAAGACGCTTGCTCCTTGGAAGAAAAGCTATGACAAACCTAGACAACGTATTAAAAAGCTAACAAAAGTCTATTTAGTCAAAGCTATGGTTTCTCCAGTTATCATGTATGGATGTGAGAGTTGAACGATAAAGAAGGCTGTGCAGTGAAGAATTGATTCTTTCGAACTGTGGTGCTGAAGAAGACTCTTGAGAGTTCGTTGGACAGCAAGAAGATAAAACCAGTCAAACCTAAAGGAAATCAACCTTGAATATTCATTGAAAGGACTGATGCTGAAGCTGAAGCTCCAATGCTCTGGCCACCTGATGGAAAGAGCCAACTCACTGGAAAGACCCTAATGCTATGAAAGATTGAAGGCAGGAGGAGAAGGGGGTGACAAAGGATTAGACGGTTGGATGGCACCATCAGCTCAATGGACATGAGCTTGAACAAACCCCTGGAGACAGTGAAAGACAGGGGAACCTGGCATGCTGCAGTTCACAGGGTGACAAAGAGACAGATACAACTTAGCAACTAAACAAAAACATAAGCTTTTAAAACCCTGGAACATCAAATTTAAAATTGCATGTAGCAGATTTTAGTTTTATTTCTAACATCAAAATTTGAAACTAACCCAAATATCTACCAATAGTAAACTGCTTAAATGAAGTTTTTGATGTGCTGTGCAAAGGAATTTTAGGCTGCTATAAAAAGTGAATGAGTTTTCTATGTTCTAATTTGAAAAAATCTCCAGAGCATTGGAAAAATATATGCAAAAGAAAGTGTATAATATGGCATGTTTTGTGTAAAATGGGAAAAATTAGATGCTATATTCATTTGTATTTTTATATACATAAAAAACCTTGGGAAGTATATTGTAAGAGTAATGGAAGCTTTGATTTATGGGAGATGCATGGAAACTTAAAGGATGGGACTGGAAATAAGACATATCTTTAAAAATAAGTTTGTTAGTTTTTTAATCATGTAGTGTATTACATTTACAAAGAAGTTAATTTTTTAAGAAGCAGAATAAAGTGAAAGAGGAAGGTAATGAAAGGATAAAGAAAGAAAAAAAAAAGAAGAATAATTAGCCCATTCCAAGTACAGATGTCAGAGTAAAGCCAGATGAAATTAAAAGATGCTTACTCCTTGGAATAAAAGTTATGACCAACCTAGATAGCATATTCAAAAGCAGAGACATGACCTTGCTGACTAAGGTCCGTCTAGTCAAGGCTATGATTTTTCCTGTGGTCATGTATAGATATGAGAGTTGGACTGTGAAGAAGGCTGAGCGCCGAAGAATTGATGCTTTTGAACTGTGGTGTTGGAGAAGACTCTTGAGAGTCCCTTGGACTGCAAGAAGATCCAACCAGTCCATTCTGAAGGAGATTGGCCCTGGGATTTCTCTGGAAGGAATGATGCTGAAGCTGAAACTCCAGTACTTTGGCCACCTCATGCGAAGAGTTGACTCATTGGAAAAGACTCTGATGCTGGGAGAGATTGGGGGCAGGAGGAGAAGGGGACGACCGAGGATGAGATGGCTGGAAGGCATCACTGACTTAATGGACATGAGTCTGAGTGAACTCCAGGAGTTGGTGATGGACAGCGAGGCCTGGCGTGCTGCGATTCATGGGGTCACAAAGAGTCGGACACAACTGAGCGACTGAATTGAACTGAAGACCTAAGTGAAATAGAAATTTTTAAAATCTCAATAAACATTAACTGGATAAACAGGTAGGACTTAATGCACTTGAGAAGTGATTATTGAGGAAAAGTACCCAAGATTCTGAACAGTATAATTCTGTTGCTAAATTTTCTTAGAATTGACACTTAGAGAAAATTCTTCAGTAAATTTTTGAGAATTTACACTTGTATCCCTATGTTTGCAAATTTAGGGAGTTTGATGGGTAGTTCTGCTCAGTTTGGATCCCTGTTCAGTGGCCCTTATGGATGCAGAGCCAATTCTAGAGCCAGCTGGACAAAGAAGCAGGTTCTCTGTACCACCCAGATGATGAGCATAGCTTCCAGCCCCATCAAATCAGGAAGTCTTGCTAGAGGTGCCAGGCAACTGTGGAGCACATACTATAGCCCACTGGGGCAGGGAGCAAGTCAACAGTTCCACTCAACTTCTGATAGAGGCTAGAGGAGAAGACCCATCTGCAAATGCACAGAAACTAATGCAAAAATCATAAGGAATCAGGCAGACCTGACACCACCAAAGGAAACTACCAAAGCTTCAATAACTGATCCTGAAGAAATGAATATCTGAGAACTGCTTGACAAAGAATTTAGAATATTCATCTTAATGAAACTCAATGTACTAAAAAAAAAAAAAAAAAAAACCAGCTAGAAAAGGAAATGAAATTGTAACAGAGAAAAACAAACCTGACTCCATACTGGATATATTCTTTCAACTGTAACCTTTGTATTCTGTTGCCTGTGCTTAGTCATGCTGGCTTTGTATCTTCATAAAACAATGTTGTCTGTAGCCTGAAACAGGTGGGACTAGTGGTAAAGAGCCGGCCTGCCAGTGCAGGAGACACATAAGAGACTTGGGCTCGATCCCTGGGTCGGGAAGCTGCATGGAGGAAGGCATGGCAACCCGCTCCAGCATTCTTGCCTGGAGATTCCCATGGACAGAGGAGCCTGGTGGGCTACAGTTCACAGGGTCATAAAGAGTCGGACACGACTGAGCGAGTGAACATGAGCAAAGGCACAACCCAGGCACTTATAGAGGCATTGGGGAAAGAACCGGTGATGATCACCGAATTAATTAAACATACAGCAAATATTAAACGACTGTAAGAATTGGGCCTGCAGAAATTTAAAAATATTTTAAAAACAATAAGTGAAAAAGTAAAAGTGTTAGTCATTTAGTCGTGTCCGACTCTTTGCCACCCCATGGACTGTAGCCCACCAGACTCCTCTGTCCATGGAATTCTTCAGGCAAGAATACTGGAATGTGTAGCTCTTCCTTTCTCCAGGGGATCGTCCTGACCCGGGGATCGAATGCAGATCTCTCCATCGCAGGCAGATTCTTTAATGTCTGAGCCACCAGGGAATTGATTATAGCATTCTCATCTTATTCATAACTGTTTCCTCTATTTTTCAGGTTGAAGAAATATTGATCTGAGTGAAGTTCAGTATACCCTTCACTTCAAATTCAGTTTCCTTATTTTTTCTATTGGCTTCAGGTACGTTTAAAATTGTATTAAAATTGTACATGTAGAATGATCGTGATACTATAAAAGCGATCCTATATAGAGAGCTGGGATTACATACTATGCAAATTTATCATGCGTCCTTTCCAGCTTTTTCTTAGCATTTTTGTTCATAGTTTTCTCAATATAAATGTCCAGATGGTATTTGTAATGATGTTGACCAAATGCTAACACTAGTTATATTGTGGTGATGGGATTTGGAGATATTTTTATGTCTGCTTTGTACTTTTTTGGATTTGTTTGGATTTCCATAAAGAATTCATGTTCTTTTATTAAAATAATGAGACCATTATTTACAAGAAAAAGAAAGATACCATCTTGATAAATGCCAGAAGCCTTTCAAAACTGTGATCAAATTTAAAAGGAAAATGTTAAACTACACAACAGATAGAATTCTTGCAAAGGAAGAGTCATTTTCTTGCTTTCTCCAAAAACCAAAATATATCTGTAACTAAAAATAACTACCAGTCTGATGTTGTTCCTGTTTCTGAGATGGTAAATTAAAACTTTGTAGCTAGTTATGATGTTTCTCACACACTTAATTGGGTTGAACAATTTCCCTATGTGTGCCTTTGAGCAGAATCATAAAAGTATAAATTTTAGAAATAATTTCAGTTCAGTTCAGTTCAGTTCAGTCACTTAGTTGTGTTGGAGATGGGCAAAGTAAAGCTAAAGTGCTTACTGATTTCTTTTTTACAGAAAAATTCACCACTAAGTTAACCGAGAAGCTAGTTTTATGACCAGCTTTCTGAAATCAGCCTCTTAGCCACACTCCTACATTACATATTTCTGAGTTTTTCATACCGTAGATATGAATGTTTCATCAAATGAAAATAGTGTATCATCTGAGTATATAAAATTAATTGATTTTGTATTCTTTTATGTTTTCCTTTAGTTAAATCAAACCTTTAAAAAGCCACGAGACATAAATTCATAGGAAAGAAACTACTCACTACAATGTCGACAGATTTAATATTGGGGTGCTGGCATAGAAGGTGGTTTCTTTGGATTTTTGTTTGTATTTTTCAAATTTCCTATACTTAGATTTATTATTTTGAAACATTAAAGGAAAAAATTATGACTCAAAAGTCAGACATGAATTATTAGCTTTAAGAGAGTAGCTTCATTTTCCAGACAGGATAATGAGGCCATCCTTCCTCTACTAAAGCTAACAGAAACCTGGAAAATAGTTGGTGGAAAAATAACTTTTCAAATCAAAGAAACTGATCAGTGTACAAGGATCCTACAAGCAGCCACGTGGACTGACAGGGGAGGAAATGGATCATCTTATTTGGGGACATCAACTCACGAGCCTGAGTCATGGCTAGAGGCCTCCCATGAAGTAGCTGGAGCTGTTGTCACCAATTCACTTTTTTTCCAGTATGAGCAGAGGAATATTCATCTGTTTCTGTGGCGATGGAGTCTTTCACAATGTCCTTTGGCCAAGGAAATGTAACCACAGCCATAATGATTTCAGACTCAAACTATTTCAGCAGCAGCAACAGTGAAAACACAGCAGCGGCCAATTCCCAAATAAACTCATGTGAATGCTTCATATTAGCTAATTGTCAGGGGGGTTTTATGGGAAACCATATCAAGAATGTTGCAGAGCTTCTTAGGATGCTGTTTTTCCTTGCTTGGATCTGAAAAAGAAATGGAATGCCAGGGCAGAAGATTTTATGCATCAAAAGAGAGGGGGGGTAGAAAAGTAAGGGTTCTAAGGGGATCTTAGTCCTTGGCCTTGATGCTCATAAACCCTGTGACTGTTAGTGAGTCACCCCATCCCTGCCCACGGGTTTACTTCCCCTCCTACCTGTTTACTTCCACCATTCTACTCATTAGAAAGGATGATATGCTAGATAAATATTTCTCAAACTTTCTTCTGTGACTTTCACAACAGATGACTTTTGCATGTGTGACACTCTCCCATTGGCATATCCATATTTTGACATAAAAGAGAATCTGATGGGAAATAAAGCAAATAAGCTACAAACAGAGTAAGGCATAGAAAAATAGACCACAGGTTGTATTGAATTCCCAGTATGTTAGCCAGTACTCCATTCCTTCTTTACCACTAAAGAAAATATATCGGAATGCAAGTGTGAGAAGGGTGCTGTCATAAGGATAAATTTGGTTCCACACTAATTTATATGCCAGTAAATTAAGGATAATTTTCTTTGGGTACTATGAGTTTTTACAAATCAATAAGAAAAAAACTAACCATTTTTCTAAAGAAGGGTAAAATGAAAGTATTTTATTAAAGAAAAACTATACATGTCTATAAAAACATTAGAAATTCCTCAAAGTAATTCATACTTAAGAAATCAAAACTACTGGAAAAAAGAATGTATTAATTTTTTAATATTAATAATGCATGCATTTGTCTACAGCATGAGTAAACAGAAACTCCTGTGTAAAAATGTAACTGACTCAGCTTTTGGAAAGATTTTGACAACTTACACTAATATACTTAATGTATGTGTCTCTTGATTCATCGGTTCCTTTCCTAAGAATTTATCATTCAAAAACTTGCTGAATTGTTTGAATTATATATATATTTTTAGCAAGAACACAACTAGTTGTCATCTAATGAAAGAAGACTCAAAACTGAATGTGATAAATTTAGATTTAAGTTTTAGCTCATCTTGCTAACTATAGAAACATAAGCAAGTGACTTAACTTCTTTGATTCTCAGTATCATTTTGCATTTTATAAAAATATCTACCTTGCAGGAAAATTGCAAATATTAGATGAGAATAAATAGACAAAATTTCTTTGGTGATTTCAAATTATCAATAGTGATTTTTACCAACACCACCATAATTAAAATATCACAATTGCAACTACATCCTAGTTTATGCAAATAACCAAATATATTTATTTGACAGAAAGGATTCCTATCTCTACCAAAAAATTGCTTTGGAGTTGGTTGCTCCATATAAATTGTGTTCATCATATATTTCAGCAGTATCTCATAATAAAACACCAATTTAAGCAGTTTATGAATATACATCAACTAGAAAAAAGAATATATATATACCTAAATCTTTGTGAGAAGGATTTTAAATATAATACAAAAACATGACTCAAAAAATAAAATGTTTTTCTACCTGTTCCTGAACTGAAAAACATTGTCTCATGTTGGAAAAAGAAAGTGAATTGCTTTACAATTTTAACTTTAAAATGTTACTAAAACTTTACATCTACAAAACGTGACAATAATTTAAAGAACATATTGTATACATAATTGATATTTCATATACTGTGTTTTGTCTTGTCTTATTAGATGAGTTAGGTGCTTGCAAAAATATTATGCTGCAAATGAACTAAAGAACTGTTAATAAAAAAATAAAATGAATTGCTTTATATTAGAAAAACACTCTGTTGATCTTTAGAGCTGAATAGTGGAGAGCTTTGGTAAAAAGTAGCAGAAAGGAAGAATCTGCTTAAGAGGCTGAGTATGGTCTGAAAATGAATGAAACTGAGAACACTACTTCTTTACACGTATCTCAGTGTCAGAGGCTAAATTAATAAAGCGGATTTATGGATTTCTTGGAGATTCTGTAAATATTAAAACTAAATTAGCTCATGCAACAGGACACCTGGGCCACATTAAATAAGTGGAAACTTAATATGGCTCCACCCAACAGAGAATTCCACTGACTTAGAATCAACAAGAATCAACCCTCTTTGAGGGTTAATTTCCAAACTCTATTCTTTGGAATGAATGCTGGGCTGGAGAACATTCTTTCCAGGAAATATTTAACAGCTACTCTACACATGCACACACTTAGAGTGTTCTGTGATTAAAAGTGTTTGGGAAGCACAGTATGTTATAATTTCCCTCTTGAGGGTTCCTGATATTCATTGGTTTATAAACATTATGAGGATTCTTGCTAAAAAGAAAAGCTGGAAGGTATAACTTAGGCATTGCCAATCTTGCTGGAATCCAAAATTCTGTGCTCAATACATCTACTAAATTTCCAGAGAGCAGTAAAACGTGTGAGGTATGTTTAGGAGATAGTGTTGTGGGATTGTAAAATATGGTTGCATAAACAATATTGTGAAATGGACTGCATGTTATATTCAAAACCAGAGCTTTAGAATACATTGCCTCTAGAATTGAGGGTCATAAAAAATTTATCCTCATGGATTGACTTTTTTCTTTAGCTCTTAGAAGATAAGTTAACATAGAAAATAAGAAATGTGATCTCATTTGCTGTGTGCTCCATATCATACACTGCTCCAGGCAATGGGGATATAGCACTGAACAAAATGAACAAAAGCCTCTGCCTTCATATATCCAATCTACAAGAGATAAGCTACTGTGGGTCCTTCAAAGACAGCTGATTAAAACGTTACAAGACTAAAGATATTTGAAGTTTGCTAGACCTTTCATGAGTGAAGTGAGTTAGCAGTTCCCAAGCACCTATCATAGGTTTTTGCTTGTCTTTTGCCCATTTTCTTTCAGCATTTTAAAACTTTTTGGTAAAATATACATAACATGAATTTACCATCTTAATTCTTTTTAAATGGGCATTTCAGTAGTCAGTACATCCTTATGGTTGTACAACCAATCTCCAGAACTCTTCATCTTGCAAAACAGAACTTTGCCTGTTTTGAATCCATTTTATTTCTATACACTCTATAAGAATGAAAAAAAAAATTGTTTAAAAAAATAGATCTTGGATACTTTGTATGTGAATTGTATGAAAATCAAAAGCCTTTCATGTTATCTAATATGATAATTCTGATTGAAAATAATAGTTTGAAAAAGGTCTCCTACTTATAAATTTTTCTCTATAGCATTTACTTTCAACTACTTATTCAGATACACTGTTTATTGTGAAGCTTTTGTTTACTTAGCACTGGCCTACCACACAGGTGGGTCTGAAGGCACTTGGGAATGCATCCAGGATCATCTAACTCTAATTTACAGCCAACAGTATGATTTAGAAGTGTGGTAAAATATCAGCTGCCACATCAGTAATTCCAATTTGCTGCATTTAAAATTACAGCACTATAAATAAGGAATCAGCAATGCTGATTTTATCACTCTAACCAAGCACAAAGTGCAAGCCACAGCTGCTGCTGCTGCTGCTGCAAAGTCACTTCAGTCGTGTCCGACTCTGTGCAACCCCAGAGACAGCAGCCCACCAGGCTCCTCCGTCCCTGGGATTCTCCAGGCAAGAACACTGGAGTGGGTTGCCATTTCCTTCTCCAATACATGAAAGTGAAAAGTGAAAGTGAAGTCGCTCAGTCACAGAATACTACTCAAAGTCATAGGAAAGTGTATATACTAGGTGAGGTTCCTTAATATATCCTACAAACTCAGCCACTTTTAGGTTTTTTACTAAAATCAAATAAGTAGCAATTATACCCTTACAAAGCTCTTGAGAAATAATTGACTTAGTCAGTTATCGTCTACCCTCTGTTGTTGTTTAGTCATTAAGTCATATCTGACTCTTAGGCGACCCCATGGACTCTAGCCAGCCAGGCTCCTCTGTCCATGAAATATCCCGGGCAAGAATACTGGAGTAGTTTGCCGTTTCCTTCTTCAGGGGATCTTCCTCACCCAGGGATCAAACCCATGTCTCTTATTTTGGCAGGCATCTTTACCACTGTACCACAGTAAAAACCTGGGAAGCCCTTATTGAAATTAATTTGCTTATCGCTGGGAAAGATTGAAGGCAAAAGGAGAAGTATCACCAACTCAATGGACATGAATTTGAGCAAACTCCAGGAGTTAGTGAAGGGCAGGGGAACCTGGCACGCTGTAGTCCATGGGGTCACAAAGAGTCAGACAGGACTTAGGGACTGAACAATAGCATTGCTTGAAAAAGTTTTAAGATTATTTCTTAACAATCTCAACAATTTGTATTCTTTTCCAAATAGTTGATTAGATAGTAATGATCAAATCCCAACATTAAAAAAAAAATGAACAAAAGTTGTATATGTGACAGGGAGAGTTACTCAGTTAACCAGGTTGAAACTAAGGTCTCACTCATATCATTAACTTGTTTGATGAATTTACTTGTAATCAGGACTGATATTCATCAATTACTTACAAGTAGGGCTCTACTTGGAGCTTCCCTTGTGGCTCAGCTGGTAAAGAATCCGCCTGCAATGTGGGAGACCTGGGTTTAATCCCTGGGTTGGGAAGATCCCCTGGAGAAGTGAATGGCTACCCACTCTAGTATTCTGCCCTGGAGAATTCCATGGGCTGTATAGTCCATGGGGTCGCAAAGAGTTAGACACAACTGAGGGACTTTCACTAGATGCTAAGGCTCTACTGGTTGGCTGCAGGAGGGATCCTTTCCGGATGATGCTACAGCCCATTCTGATTCGTCTCTGACTATGCTCTTCTGTTTTTGTAATCACTTGGAGTGTCTCTTGGAGAAGGCGATGGCACCCCACTTCAGTACTCTTCCTGAAAAATCCCATGGATGGAGGAGCCTGGTGGGCTGCCATCTATGGGGCACAGAGTCGGACACGACTGAAGTGACTTAGCAGCAGCAGCAGAGCGTCACTACTGCTTATAATGTATAACTTCTCAATATCCCTGTTTCCATGTCTAAGTTAATTAGCTCAGTGGTTGGCAGTGAGTAATTGTTTGCTGTTTGTCTGCTTTCCTGCAACAGGAATTCACAAGCCACTTACTTAGAGATCTTACCATCATCACCACAGAACCTACCATCTATAGATCTGAAGACACGGATGAAATAAAATTTTGCTACTTCCTTCAATAAATGGGGACCCCCTCTTTATCTTACAGTGTTAAAAAACTTGAAAGTCCTAGTTGTTTTATAATGTTAGATTTTTTGGCATCCATCCTTGAAATGGCTTGTTTCAAATTTCATTTCCAGCAATCCAAGCTTTCATTAGTTATGGATGCTCCTGGATTTCACACGATAGAACTTCTTACTTCATCATGTTTGAGTTACTCAAGTCAAAATTTCTCTTCCTGTGACAGGGCAGCCACACTTTGTCCTGTCTGAAAGACTTTTCCCTGAATTTCTTTGTGTTACAAAATCATCTTCAAGCAGACAACCACAGACATTTGCAATTCCAGGCGTTCAAAAAGCTTTATTCACATTTAAGCACTAGAAAGTTATTACATTCCAACTCATTTCCAGTTCCCAGGCTTACTGAATTACTGACTCATGCTGACTCATAGATGGGTCTTATCCCTGGACGCTTCTTACTTATAACCTGAACCAAATTCTCAAGTAATTTCTTAAAGCGTTTTTTAAGAAAATAAAACATAAAGAGAAAAATCTATCGTCTGCAGCTTTGATATTTTGATTTCTGTACCTCATTTCCCAGAAATATCTCAGATGAGTCTGGAAAATGCCATATATATATGCATATATATATATATATATATGTACATGTATACATGTATATGTACATATATATATATCAGATATAAAAGAAAATGCTCTTTGAAATGTCATACCACTTTAAATAGTAAAATATTCACATATATTAGTTCATCTAAACCATTTAATGACCCTATTTTGCATGTAGAATATACTTCTGCTATCATGAGGAAGGCCTAGCTCTAAGTTTCTATCCTTGGGAATCATTCCACAGTTAGTGTCTCTAACCACATTCTAATGTTCAGAAACATCCTGATTAAAGTGCCTATTTACCTCTATCTATGAGTTTGAATTGACCCACATTCTGAAATCAACTGTGACCCAAAGCAAAAAGCATGAAGCTGACACTTGCCTAACTAGGTGCATGGTTGAGTGTCAACAATCAACCTGGTTATAGATGGGGGACAGGAACTATTATAAGAGCACATTCATCTCTAGCCCCTGGTAACCAGATCTTTACTTGAGCCACTTTTTACTATCCTGCTAATTCCATTGCTTAGTTAATTGCATACTTAGTTGCTTGGTCATGTCTGATTCTTTGTGACCCTTTGAACTGTAGTCTTCCAGGCTCCTCTGTTCATGCAATTTTTTCTGGGAAGAACACTGGAGAGGGTTGCCATTTTCTCCTCCAGAGGATGTTCTCAATCCAGGGATCATACCTATATCTTTTGTGTCTCCTGCATTGCAGGTGTATTCTCTAGTTTGCTCTGATGCCTAAATTGGGGCTTCCCAGGTGGCGCAGTGGTAAAGAAACTGCTGGCCAATGCAAGAGACTCAAGAGACGCGGGCTCATTCCCTGGGTTGATAAAATCCCCTGGAGAAGAAAATGTCAACCCTCTCCAAGACTTTTGGCTGGAGAATTCCACGGACAGAGGACCCTGGCAGGCTATAATCTGTGGGGTCACAAAGAGTTGGACACGCTGAGCAACTGAGCATGCACGCACCATGCCTAATATCAGCAATTCAATCTGTGCTCCTTGGCAAAAATGCAACAATGGATCAGTTTCTTAGGGAATTATGAATGTGGATGAGAATTTAAGTTTTACTTGCACCAAATTCTTAGTTGAATCTCTCCTTTACTAATAATAACAAATTCAATGGAGGAAAGTTTTCCATGTTAATATGCTCTCAGAAGGTAAAAACTAAACTAGTGCATGGACTTATCAGGGAATTAAATATTAAATTTTAGACATTGCTTACCTTACGCAGCAATGCAACATGCAGAGCTGTGGAAATACAGAATGAGTACTTTAGCAAGGAATTTTCTATTTCTGGTGGTGTTCACTCATTAATCCAGATGAACAATCAGGGAAGACTGATGATCCAATGATCATTCATCAGACCTCAAGTTTTTTGATGTCTCAGCAGTATTTGACACAGCTCATCACTATCATCCATTTCCCGGATTATTACAATAACCTTCTTACTGAAGTCTCTATTTCAAGTGCACCAGTTGGTCTAATAAAATTGCACAGTAATTGGACAAAATCTTGCCAAGGGCTAGAGATTGAACTGATGATTAGGCAGCAAGCTAATGAAACAGGCAATGGAAAGGCAATGGAATTAACAGACTGGTACAAAGTATCTCTCGTAAGGGTCTGAGTACCAGGAGCTGGGAACAGAAAGGCTGAATAGTAACCCCTGCCCTTCTGCTCCCAATAAACAAATAAGTGCCTCATATCTACTCATTGGGCTTCCCTTGTGGCTCAGCTGGTAAAGAATCTGCTTGCAATGCAGGAGACTTGTGTTCAATCCCTGGTTGGGAAGATACCCTGGAGAAGAGAAAGGCTCCCCACTCCAGTATTCTGACCTGGAGAATTCCATGGACTGTATAGTCCATGAGGTTGCAAAGAGTCAGACATGACTGAATGAGTTTCATTTAAATAAATCTATTCATTATTCTAAATTTTCTTGCATGGACCATTAAAATGTAATACCAATTAATCAAATTCTTTATAAAGACAGAGCCCATAGAAATTATTTGCGTGGGATGTCTTACAACCTAGGAGTGCTCCTGACTGAAATCCTGCATCAGTCCATATAACAGGACATTTTTTATTAGTTTATCTGCCCAGAGTGAGCATTTTGGCAAGTTCTATAACTCTAAAGAATCTCTTGATGAGAGTGAAAGAGGAGAGTGAAAAGTCTGGCTTACAACTAAAACAAGAAAAATTAAGATTATGGCATCTGACCCCATTATTTCATGGCAAATAAAAGGGGAAAAAGGTGGAAGCAGTGACAGATTTCCTCTTCTTGGGCTCTAAAATCACTGTGGACTGTGTCTGCAGCCATGAAATCTAAGACAATTGCTTCTTGGCAGGAAAGCTATGACAAATCTAGACACTGTGTTGAAAAACAGAGACATCACATTGACGACAAAGGTCTGTATAGTCAAGGCTATGGTCTTGCCAGTGGACACGTAAGATTGTGACAGCTGTTCTGTAAAGAAGGCAGAGTGACAAAGAATCGATGCCTTCGAACTGTGGTGCTGGAGAAGACTTCTGAGAGTTCCTTGGACAGCAAGGAGATGAATCTAGTCAATATTAAAGGAAACCAACCTTGAATACTCATTGGAAGGACTGATGCTGAAGCTGAAGCTCTAGTATTTTTGTCACCTGATGTGAACAGCCAACTCACTGGAAATTTTCCTGATGCTGGGAAAGATTGAGAGGAGAAGGAGAAGGTGATGGTCAGAGGATGAGATGGCTGGATGGCATCACTGGTGCAATGGACATGAACTTGGGCAAACTCTGGGAGATGGTGAGGGACAGAGAGGCCTGGCGTGTTGCAGTCCATTGTGTCTCAGAGTCAGATTCAACTGGGTGGCTGAAAAATAAAAATACACCTCTGGTACCTGCCCTGATGCCAGGAACACCACTATCTCAAGCTCTTCACATTTGCTGCTCCTAAGCAACTCTCCGACTAGGTATTGGGTTGGCCAAAAGCTTCATTCAGATTTTTCCATCAGCTGGTATGGAAAACTTGAATGAATTTTTGGCCAGCCTAATATCTACAGGTGTCATCTCGTACCTTCAGATCTTACTCAGATGCCATCTTCTCAGTGAGACTTTCTTCCCAACATCCTATTTAAATTGCATTTACCAATGCAATTATTTCCATTCTCTTTATCACCATTCCTTATTGTTTTTTTTCTACAGAGCCCTTATTGCTGTTTTATGTGTTTATTTACTTGTTTGTTATTTGTATCCTTCTACCAGCCTACAAGTAAGGATTTTTACCTATTTATTCACTCTTCTGCCCTCAGCTATTGATGAATATATCTGTTGAGTGAATTATGGAATATCAAATAAATGGGTGAATGAATGAATTATGGCTGCACTTCACTTAGAAGTTTCCTTTAACTCTGCTTCATAAATTTCCATGTGTAAAACCCAATGTGTATACTGATTTCTTTGAAATTACAGTGAACAACAAGTCTTTGACTGTGTGGATCACAATAAACTGTGGAAAATTCTGAGAGAGATGGGAATACCAAACCACCTNAGGGGGAGGTGGGGGTGGGTTGAAAGCCCACTCCCTAGCTCCCCGTCACCTGCAAGGCTGGGCTTGTTGGATGTCAAGTCCTACTTTCCAGAGGGACCCGTCAAGGGCCCAGAGGGCACGTCGCCCCGGGTCACGTCGAGGCCCCAGAGGGCACGTGGCCCCGGGTCAGCTCCGGCCCTGGGCCCAGGCAGAGCTGCCGGTCGTCCTTGTGTTGCAGGGGCAGTGACCGCTGCCGGCATTTTGTCATCAACCAGCTCCGAAACCGGCGCTACCTCATCTCAGGGGACACCCAGAGCCATGGCACCCTGGCAGAACTCGTGCGCCATTACCAGGAGGTGCAGTTTGAGCCCTTCGGGGAGACCCTGTCTGCTGCCTGCCCCCGGGTAGGTACCCCTCTTCCTTGGGGGCAGGGTGGGGGATGGGGCAGAGTACCCAGGCCAGGGGTGTCCACCACTGGACCACATGCCTTTCTTTGCCTTCTCTATTTCCTGCCACCCACGGGCACTCAGTGCAGGGTCCTGGGAGAAGGAGAGAGCATTCTAGCTGAGGCCTGGGACCTGGGGGTGATGTTCCTGGCTCTGGCCAGCAGTCTCTGGCAGGAGGCTAGAGGCCAGCCAGGGGTGTATGACCACACACTTGCTGTGTCTCCACCACCCCCAGATGGAGGACAATGATCTCTATGATGCCATCACCCTGGGCCTCCATCAAACTGACCCTAGCCTGGAACACCCACCAGAGAAGGCCAGCAGCCCCCCTGCCTCTCCAAAGCACCAGGTCTCCTTCCTCCACAAAAGGAGGAGCCTGGATGCAAGTCCCTGGAGTCTCTCCGAGGAGGAAAGCGTGGAGGTGAGAAGGATTCTGTGCCACTAAGGGTCAGGGTTGCTAGACCAGGAATGTGGGTGCCACGCCCACAGTCAGGCCTGGAGCGGCCACCCCAGCCAGCCCCTCAGGCTGCGGAAGCTGACTGCCAGGCCCTCTGGGAGAGGAGCAGCCCAGTTTGGAATCACCCAGTGGTTCACCCATGCCTGCCTCTGCTAGCTGGATTTGATTCAAACCTTGGCTTGGCCTTTCTGGCTGAGTGATTTTGGCCAAGTCACATAACCTCTCTTGAGTCTCAATTTACCAATCCTGAGGTTCCATTGAGGCTTGAATGAGGGAATGGATATACAATGTCTGAAAAAATCCCCTTGTAAACTATGGAGTGGGGTGCCTGTGAGTCAATACTTTATTGTCCGTAGCACCTTTGCAGGAGGGACTCACGGAGACTTTTTTTTTTTTAATGTATATCAGATCATAGATTGTTGAGGGCTTCTCCTCTGGTTTAAAATAAAATCTGAAAGCTTCACCAGGGTTCACGAGAGCCTCCTCAGGGGCCCTGCTCCCTCTCCTCCTCCTTCACTTTTCTCTAACCTCACTGGCCTTTGGATCTTCCTTAAACACACCAGCCTTGTTCCCACCTCAGGGCCTTTGCACTTGCTGACCCACTGCCTGGAATACTCTTCCTACCAGATGCCCACATAGCTGCTACTCTCGCTGCATGCCATTCTCTGCTTAGATGCCTTCTCCTCAGAAAGGACCACCTCAACTGTGGAAAATATCCCCTCTCCCACCTGCCCTTGTCCCGATCCCATTCCTCAGCTTTGTTCTTCTTCATGGTACTGATCATGAGCTGACAGTATATTATCTTGTGATACACTGGTATATGGGGGTGCTTCCCAGGTGGCACAGAAGTAAAGAATTCGCCTGCCAATGCAGGAGACGCAAGAGATGCGGGTTCGATCCCTGGGTCGGGAAGATCCTCTGGAGAAGGCTATGGCAGCCCACTCCAGTATTCTTGCTGGGAAAACCTGATAGGCAGAGGAGCCTGGTGGACTACAGTCCATAGGGTTGTAGAGAGTCAGACACGACTGAGCGACTGAGCATGCATGCTATTATATCATGTATTACATCAACCACATTAAACAAAAACAGCATAGTATGTTGCCCATCTCCAGGTTAGAATGTAAACTCCCAAGAGGTGGTCTTGCTCATTATGGAGCCCTTGGCACCTGGGACAGTGTCTACACAGTTCTTACTAAATATTTGTTGAATAAATACACAATTGAGGGACTTGAGGGTGGCCCATTCTGAAGGGGAAGGGAGCAGTAAGTGGGTGAATACAGGGGTCTCTCTCAGGGGCAGGGAAGAGAGCAGCAGGACAGGGTGATCTCCAGTGGGAGACAGAGCTCACACCCCAGTGCCAACGTAAGGACCATACTCAGGAGTCCTAGAACATGAAGCTGGCGGGGACCCCAAATGTCCACCAACCCCTGCACATATCGGTCAGGTAAATGAGTCCAAGGCCAGGGGCCTCAGCTTCTCTGAGCNATGAGATGGTTGGATGGCATCACCGAAGTGATGGACATCAGTGAGTAGGCTCCAGGAGTTGGTGATGGACAGGGAAGCCTGGCATGTTGCAGTCCATGGGGTCACAAAGAGTCGGACATGATTGAGTGACTGAACTGAGCTAAACTGAACAATGAAGAACAAGTCAACACTAGAGTTAAACATATTTTCAGCAAAAATTTCACAAAAGGTTGTGTTTTTTGGTCTTCCATTTTGTATAGAATCATCAGTTCATCAAGAAATCAATTTCTTTTGTATAGAATCATCACCCATTTCTTAAGACACTGGAAAGAAGCATTCAATTTCAAAACTATTTGTCCATTGTTTTTTGTCTTTTCTTAGTAAAATATACAACTTTAATTTTTCTATTTCTGATACTTATCTTGAATTAGTCAGCTTCTAGCTTTTCTCTTCTTCCGATTTTGGCCTGTGCTAAAGCTGAAACTCCAGTATTTGGCCACCTCATGTGAAGACTTGACTCATTGGAAAAGACTTTGAGGNTTAATTTTTCTATTTCTGATACTTATCTTGAATTAGTCAGCTTCTAGCTTTTCTCTTCTTCCGATTTTGGCCTGTGCTAAAGCTGAAACTCCAGTATTTGGCCACCTCATGTGAAGACTTGACTCATTGGAAAAGACTTTGAGGCTGGGAGGGATTGGGGGCAGGAGGAGAAGGGGACAACCGAGGATGAGATGGCTGGAAGGCATCACAGACTCGATGGACATTAGTCTGAGTGAGCTCCGAGAGATGATGATGAACAGGGAGGCCTGGCGTGTCGCAAAGAGTCAGACATGACTGAGCGACTGAACTGAGGCTGGTTTTCTTTTATTTCACTCTAATCCTGAAACCTTCCTAGATCATATTATGTTATGATTGTCATATCTATAGAATTATTTTTCTATTGTGATGATTTCAGAATACCAATTAATGATATTTTTAAGAAGGATATTTCTGGAGAACATGCAGTGTTATGCAATGGATGGACAACTTGATTAAATACTCTCTCATTGGAGGCAAAAAGCTACCAAAAATAATTTTATTTGATTCTGTCCTATTTGTTTCAGAGGATAAAGTGGTATTTTCAGTTCCTATGACTATTTTTAAAACATATTTTAGAGTGGTGGTAATAAAAAGCATGATGGACTTTTAGTGCAAAATTTGATTGCCATCTTTTTTTCCCCTTGGCATGGTTGGGGCTGACATAAATCAACTTTAAAAAACATACTATGACATTTTAAATTTAAGACGACTGTTAACAGCAAAATCTGACTTCAGACCGATTTGGGAACTAGGCTTGCAAAGAGGAAAAAAGAAACTTTTCAGCAAGAAAAAATATTTAATTTCTCTGTCTTTCCACTAATACAGTTTATTAATAAAGATGACTATCTCATATAATATAGTGCCAGTTTGTAGAATTTAAACTCTAAGCTTTTTAGGACATGCTCCTTTGCTCAGTTCTGGCCACACTGGTCTGTTATATGACCAATAGTACCATTTTGAAGACAAATGGACCACATCAATGGAGACATCTGTGACCCTCCATCAAGGATGATGAGATTTGACTATTCCTAATTATACTATTTTATGACCTAACCACTTAAAACTTGAATTAATAAATTTAGTTTTTAAAAGGTTAGAAAGTTGAAAGGGCAGTTATGTATACTATTATATCTTAGTAATAACTGTAGCTACTACTTTAGTATGCTGCTGCCGCTAAGTCACTTCAGTCATGTCCGACTCTGTGCGACCCCACAGACGGCAGCCCATTGGGCTCCGCCATCCCTGGAATTATTCAGGCAAGAACACTGGAGTGGGTTGCCATTTCCTTCTCCAATGCATGAAAGTGGAAAGAAGTGAAAGTGAAGTCGCTCAGTCATGTCTGACTCTTCACAACCCCATGGACTACAGCCTACAAGGCTCCTCCGTCCATGGGAGTTTCCAGGCAAGAGTACTGGAGTGGGGTGCCATTGCCTTCTCTGACTACTTTAGTGTAACAGTTAAGAATTTANCCCACAGACGGCAGCCCATTGGGCTCCGCCATCCCTGGGATTATTCAGGCAAGAACACTGGAGTGGGTTGCCATTTCCTTCTCCAATGCATGAAAGTGGAAAGAAGTGAAAGTGAAGTCGCTCAGTCATGTCTGACTCTTCACAACCCCATGGACTACAGCCTACAAGGCTCCTCCGTCCATGGGAGTTTCCAGGCAAGAGTACTGGAGTGGGGTGCCATTGCCTTCTCTGACTACTTTAGTGTAACAGTTAAGAATTTAGGTTTTGAGGAATTTTCTGGTGGTCCAGTGGTTAAGCTTCACTTTCCAATGCAAGGGTTACAGTTTCAATCCCTGCTCAGGGAGCTAAGATCCAAATGCCATCTGGCCAAAAATCCAAAACATTTTTTAAAAAGCAATGTTGTAGTAAATCCAATAAAAACTTTTAAAAAAAGAAAGAAAGAAAGAAAAGAGTTTAGATTTTGGTATCAGATTACCCTGCTACTTAGTTGTCATGTAGTCTCGGGTTAATTTTATAACTGCTGTTTATGATGTTATTGTTTTAATCGGGCTTCTCAGGTGGCTCAGATGGTAAAGAATCTGCCCACAGTGCAGGAGACGGGTTCAATCCCTGGGTTAGGTTGATACTCTGGAGAAGGAAATGGCAACCCACTCTAGTATTTCTGCCTGGAGAATTCCATGGACAGAGGATCCTAGTGGACTGCAGTCCATAGGGTCGCAAAGAGTCGAACACGACTGAGCTACTAACACACTTTCACATTGTTATAATTATCACTACTTTTAGTATCATCTTTCCAGGACTCTTAAGCAAGTTAGAATATCCTTTTCTATGCAATGTTTATCAAATAATAAGTTTTAGTAAAATATAAAATGTAGAAGTAGAGAACTCGATGAATTTGGAGTTCTGGAGTACCAGAGAAGCATCATGAAAAATGACCTACAATTTGTGGCTGGTGCTGGGGACAGAGAGCACCCTTAATTCAATATGGAGGGCACTACAGATATATCTTAAAGCACAACTTTGCTCAGTAAGTCCAAAATAATAATAAAGTTAGTTTTTAATCAAATACTAAACATCTCATTTAAAGGAAATGACTCTATATCTTTACTACATAAAATAAAATATTTAATAATTTTACAAAATCATGACATCTAGAGGATATCTGGGTAGTTCAGCTACCCAGGCTCATTCATTTCTTATTTTTAAAAGAGGCTGAAGGATATGTGATGATTTAGTCCATAGATTAGGGTCTCCAAAGCTTTTTTGCTTATTTACTCCTAAAGGAATATTGAAAATAACATCCTACACACTTTTAAAAGTTGATATTGATAATTTTTCAATAAAAGTTTAATTAGTTGTGAAAGATACAAATTCCAGCATATTGTAAATATTAACTTTTAAAATAAAGCCCCTGTAATACTCTTAATGTATCTCCTATAGTCTAAGTACCATGATGATTCAATACTCACTGTTAATTTTAATACCCACTATCATATTTACAAAAGCATAAACAATGTCTTCAACAGTCTTCAGCCTCATCTCTTTTTTTCATGAGCTGCAGTTTTCATCCTAGTTCCCAAATAGTGTTTTATCTTAATCTCATATAATTTTATGCTTGCAGATCTTTTACTCATTATTCCTACCTTTATTTAAGAAAAATATGTACATGCTGAAATTAAATTTCTTAAATTTTGTGACCAACAAATCTCTATGTATTGAAAAGAAAGTTCTTCTGTATTAAAAAGTCATTCCAACTGTTAGCTCATAATTGATCATAATGATATAAATATAAATTTGAAACAGAATTTCAATCATAAAGAGTATTTTTGGAAGTGCATTTGCTCTTAATTTGTGTTGGCTTATTCACTAATGAGTTAACACATTTATCAATCATATTAGTTTTTGCTAGATTAGACAGCATAAATTCTATTCTTATTTTTTGCTTTTATAGATTTACGGGCTGAGAAATTATGTTCACATACTAAGTAAATAAAAACACAAAGAGTTTTCCTTGTGCACTATCAATCAATTCTTTACATCTCATCCAAGTTTTGTGCCAAAAGCTACCTTGCAATCTTTCATCAAAAATATTTTTAATGAAGAATTGGCTGACGTTTTTATTACATTTTCCTTGAATGCTCTTAAAAGTAAAGAATTGCAAACCACCAAATTTGAAAAAAGGACTTCTTACCTATTCATTATAGTTACTCATTTTTACACATCACTCTCACCATTATTTCAAATTATCTCTCTTTATTTGATGCCACAAAAGTATTGATACGAGCTCCTGGGTAAGGTAGGACTGAATATTGATGAAGGGTGTGCCTTTATTATGCAGAAATGAGGGAAGAGTGATTTTTGAAGGGAATATTTGGACCACAGATGAGTTCTCATGGAAATATATTCTAGGAGATTAAATTTAGGAGTAATTTTTGAGGATCCAGTAACTGATTATATTAAAATTATCCACTAAAATTATTTCTGCCTTCTTACCGCATAGACAGTCCTTATATACCTGTGGGATACATGTATCCTAGTTTAAAGAATGCTGTTTTTGAAAGTCTCTGGAAAGAATAATAAATATTTAGAGAAGGATAAAAGTCCCTAAAATACTACTTGATATTTGGAAGAAAATGAATAAAATATATTATATAGAAATGGCAGTGTGTATGCATGTATGTATGTATGTATTTAAAGATACAAACATGGCACAGAGCCGAAGGTACAAAGTTTCCGTTGATCATTACAGCTTAAACCTGGATCCTTTAACACCCAGGAGATCTCTTCTATTTTGTAATTGCTCAATGGATTCCACCCATACTCAACCTGACTTACATTTTATATCACATGAGATGTAGTACAATGTTATTTTCTCAAACATATAAAAACAATACATGACTAAAATATATCATGCTTCCATTTCATTCTTGCTGTCTTTTCCAATCCAATTAAAAAAGGGTGTGTGTGTGTGAGTGTGTTGCAGAGGTGGGAGATGTTGAATCAAAATATTTATAAGTAAAATAGAAAATATGCTTCTAATTTTTTCCATCAGCTACTCCTATGTAAACTCTGATTTAATCTCACATTGATTATGTGATGTAACATATCTTTGGTCATACTAATATACTGTTTAATTGTACATTTTAAATGTGTAAATTTTATATACATGAATTACATCTCAGTAAAGTTCTTATAGTAAAAAAAAACAAAACTGCAGCATATTGGGGATGAGTAATATCTCAATAAAATAAAGATCACTGATAGATTTTGGCCCTAGCTTCATGCCTGGTGAGGCTACTTGAACTTGGAAGGTTGGGAGGTAGGTAAAAGGTTACAGAGTATGATTTCTTGGAAAGTAAAGATGAAC
Source organism: Neotragus pygmaeus (assembly GCA_006410875.1). Taxonomy (NCBI): domain Eukaryota; kingdom Metazoa; phylum Chordata; class Mammalia; order Artiodactyla; family Bovidae; genus Neotragus; species Neotragus pygmaeus. The sequence goes on from SJYV01034183.1 coordinate 1,905,053, forward strand.
AATTCACAAGCAGACAAGTTGAGGGTGTATATAAAAAAGAGAAAAGAAAACCATAGAACATTTCAACATATACTTTGAGATTATATAAAAAAGAGGGAGTTTCCAGTTGAGTCAGATATCAAAGATGTCCGCTGGAACATGGTGGCCCCACCAAGCATCTCTGGAAGCATTAGACAAACTCACATCTTGAATCATGAACACTGAGTCAAGGAGAACAAACAATTGGGTGAGAGGGAGAAATGATGACTGATGAAATAGAGTCATCAGTGAGGCCCTCTGCGAAGAGCCTCAATCTTCATTCTTCAGATGGAAATAGTACGTCACATGGAACTCCCTCATTAAAAAAAAAAAAAAAGAGTGTAGAATCAGAAAAACAGTGAATAATCAGTTAAATAGTGATTGTTCACGATCTCTGTTTTATATTACTGTTGTTCTTAGTGACTCCATGGACTGCTGCAAGCCAGACTCCTAGGTTCTCCACCATCTCCTGGAATTTGCTCAAATTCTTTCCCATTGAGTCAGTGAGCCCATCTAACCATCTCATTCTCTCCCACCCTCTTTCCCTTTTTCTTTTGATCTTTTCCAGCACCATTCCAATCTTTCCTCTTTTCCAAAGAGAGTTTTTTGTATCAGGTAGCCAAAGTATTGGAGCTTCAGCTTCAGCACCAGTCCTTCCAGTCCATATTCAGGGTTATTTTCCTTTAGGATTGACTGGTTGGATCTCCCTGCAGTTCATGGGACTCTTGAGTCTTCTCCAGACCACAATTTGAAAGTATAAATTCTTTAGTGCTAAGCCTTCTTTATGACCCAACTCTCACATCCATACATGATTACTGGAAAAATCATAGCTTTGACTAGGTGGACTTTCGTGCAAAATGATATCTTCGCCTTATAGTATGCTCTCTAGGTTTGTAATACCTTTTCTTCAAGGAGCGGCTATCTTTTAATTTCATGGCTGCAGTCACCATCCACAGTGATTTTGGAGCCCAAGAAAGTAAAATCTGTCCCTGCTTCGACTTTTTCCCCTTCTATTTGCCATGAAGTGATGGAACTGGATGCCATGATCTTCATTTTTTGAATGCTGTGTTTTAAGCAAGCTTTTTCACTCTCCTCTTTTACACTCACCAAGAAGAGGCTCTTTAGTTCCTTTTCACTTTCTGCCTTTAGATTACTATCATCTACATATCTGAGGTTGTTGAAATGTCTCCCAGCAATCTTGATCACAGTTTGTGATTCATCCAGCCTGGCATTTCACCTGATGTACTCTGCATACAAGTTAAAGAAGCATGGTAACAATATACAGCCTTGACGTACTCCCTTCCCCATTTGGAACCAGTCAGTTTTCTGTGTAAGTTTCTAACTGTTGCTTCTTGACACGCATAGAGGTTTCTCAGGAGGCAAGTAAGGTGGTCTGGTGTTCCCATCTCTTTAAGAATTTTCTACAGTTTGTTGTGCTTCACACAGTCAAAGGCTTTAGTGTAATCAATGAAAAAGAAGTAGATGTTTTCCTGGAATTCTTTGCTTTCTCTCTTGTCCAACTAGATAATTCCAAACTTAATACCCAAGATATTCACTGAAATTATAAATACATCCTCATATTTTAAAAAAAGCACTTCACGGAACGTTCCAAGTGGTGCAGTGAATTGATTCCTATTCAAAATAAATTACAAAGCATTTCAGGATTCTTACATTAATGAAAGAATCATAAAGAAACAACACTTTCCACACATCTGGCAAAGGTAAGATTTGTGCTTTATCTAAGCTGTCAAACTTAGATTGTCTCAACATTTGCACAATCTGGGCCAAGAATACAAATGAAGGCCTGAGTACCATATGTCTATTTGTTTAAAAGCTATAAATCAAGCCACAAACTCTTTAATAAAAGATGCCCCATCCTCTGACATTAATACACATTCAAAGCAATAAAATTAAAAATATGTGTAAGGCTTCACTAACAGTCAATGAAATATCAAAGACAGTATATGAAATCATTTTAGTTCATCTGTCATTCTATTGATGTTCTGGTGATATTAAAAGAATTTGAATCACTATACATTGTCACAATATAAAATTTCATGTAATTTCTATTCTATCATCACTGGCTATCTAGAGGATTAAAAATACCCTGTGAATGTATGTAGAACATAAAAACTCTGTACATACTTTCACTGGAAGTGTAAACTACAGTGAAAATAAAAGCAGATCATTGAAATTATTTTTATATGTTTATTTAAGTTTTTTGGAAACAAAATTATTAAGATTACCAGTAAAAATATTTGTAGAATATCACATTTTAAATCAATAATTTAAAATTAGCTGTGCTTTTTATCTAATTTTGAGTTAATTATTTTATCCTACTCTATAATTTTGCAAATTTTGCAAACCAGTGGCAAGAAAAGGTTAAGTACATTACACTAAGGTGATAACTCCTTCAAATACAGCCCTACAAATATCCATTGTAGCTATTTACTTTAAATTTTACTACATAATGCAAGTATCATAAGATTGTTTTTACCCTAAAAAATTTGGGGAAAATACACTAAACTTTGCAATATGTATGTATATATATATATATATACCCATATATATTTAAGAAATATATAATATATATACATACGAAATGAAAGAAAATTAGCTTTAATCACATTAAGATCTCTCACTGATAGTGACTNCCTAAAAAATTTGGGGAAAATACACTAAACTTTGCAATATGTATGTATATATATATATATATATATATACCCATATATATTTAAGAAATATATAATATATATACATACGAAATGAAAGAAAATTAGCTTTAATCACATTAAGATCTCTCACTGATAGTGACTTATCTAAGATCAGAGTTAGAGTTATGTCTCTGGGTTTCTAGTTCAATTTTTTTTTTAATCTTGCCTTTAAGAAAGTCCAAACAATTCCAATTAATCTGTTTCATAGTCACCAAATATCTATAAATAACAATTCAAAAATTATAGTGAAGATTGTGTTTACTTCCATATCAATTTCTAAGTCTCACTATCCCAGAAAATAACCAAAACTTAAATGATTTTTAAAATACCACAGATATACTTGTATCCAGAAATAAGCAAATTTTTCTGGGCTTGAGGGACAAAAGCAACATGTAATTATTTCTACCTCTAAATGCTTTCAAAATGGTTGTCATCCAAATGGTCTGGATGAGAAGTGAGAAACCCATTTGCACATTACATCTGCTCTGCACTGTCTCATGGATCAATTTCCTGAGAAGCCTAATCAAACTCAGCTTTTAATGTACATAGAGCTGTCACAGATCTCAGTCCACAAGCTAACCTGTGTTCAATAAGAACAAATAAATAGTTTTCTTGGCACCTCTAATGAATGGCACAAATGAAGTGATTCTCACTGTAAGTAAGAGATTGGCTGTCTCGTTTTGTAATGTCAAGACAAATGGTTCTTGGGAATCTTGTTTTGAGGGCCTAGAGTGCTGATAATGTTGAGAAATTCTGTCTTCCCCACACTGATCTCTTATTTCCCTTGTTCTTTTCCACTTTCCCTTAATGTGCCTTCCTCCCTACGTTTGTCTGCCATTCCTTCCATTCTTTCGTGTTCCTGAGTTCAGTTTGACAGCATATTTGCGTCACAGTGGTTGCAAGTGGTTGAGGACTCCAGGGACCCCACAGGCCAGCAGCCCTCTGGCCGTGTTCCCCAAATCCCTACTTCACTGTCTCCAGACTGCCACCCATTCTTGCCAGGGCTTCTGGTCACAGGGCTAGTAACTGTGTGTGCAGACACGCTTGCATGCGTAGCTGTTTCTGAATTACAGGCACATCATGAGTTCTTCTGCATGGTGTCAATAACCATCCAAGTCTGCCCGCAGTTTCCCCAAAGCAGCATTCACTCATCTCAAAAAGAGGAGTCAAGATTATTCTGAGACTTTTACTACATGGACATGTTAGAGAGGTAGTAAAAAATATTTTATTTGAAATAACCTTCAAAAGCCAACTTGGAGCACAGCAAGAAGGAATTAGACCACCACATAACTAGCCTTACTGGAACTGATTCCAAGAACATAAGAATCTTTGGGGAGGCAGTAAATTTTCTGGAAAAAAAAAAATCAAAGGTGGATGTGGAGAAGGGCAGGCAACCATGGGGAACTTAAACTTTCATCATCTTTATTATTTTGTTTTTGTGTATTAACTGTGCTTGGCAAGTGAAAAGTAGTTAAAGGTCTAATAACCGCGTGTGAACTTCACACACCTACATCTCTTGCAGTGGTTCTAGACAATATAGTACTTGGCACTGAGCTTAGTAAGTGGGTTTTAAACAAATATTCATAATGATTAAACAATATAGGGGAACACACTGTGGTAAGGAAAGCGTATTGTTGATGTCAAAGTATTCAGTCTATTACTATAATACTAGCAGCACATTTTTGTCCACATTGACTGTGGCCTTGGTCACAGGCTAATTTCTGATGCCTCCTTTTAAAATTATCATCCTGTGTGCCCTGGAGAAATGTGGAAACTTTGGGTATGTTTAAAAATTGACAAATTACTTCAGTTAAAACACAAACTCAGAAATGAAGAGTATAACTCCAATGTATTCATATATGTTAACAAAGAACAAAATAAACCACAGTCATTTTAATGATTTTAGTGACACATTATGAGCCCAAACTTCACTCTTCCCTTTATCACTTTGCCCTTACTGGCTGGTGGCAGCCGGGGTGGGGGCACTGTCTGCCAATGCCTAGGAGACTTGGGTTTGATCCCTGGATTGGGAAGATCTCCTGGAGCAGGGCATGGCAACCCACTCCAGTATTCTTGTCTGAAGAATCCCGTGGACAGAGGAGCCTGGTGGGCTACAGCCCATAGGGTCACAAAGAGTCGAATACAACTGAAGTGACTTAGCAAACATACACACCTTAGTGGCCATATATTTTCTTTTACTTTTGGTTAATTGTTGTATTTGTTGCTAAGTCATGTCCGACTCTTTTGTGACTCCATGGACTGTAGCCTGCCAGGTTCCTCTGTCCATGCAAGAATACTGGAGGCAAGAATTCTCCAGGCAAGAATACTGGAGTGGGTTGGCATTTCCTTCTCCAGGGGATCTTTCTAACCCAGGGATTGAATGTATGTGTCCTGCATTGGCAGATGGATTCTTTACCACTGAGCCACCAGGAATACCCTAATTATTATATACATGCATTTTAATTCAATATAATTATTATAGTATTCTGATTGACACATTTGTTTAGAAAAAAACTTTTAAGGTTTGAAAGATAATATTTTCATGATTTAAGGAGTATACACTGCACCCAATTTTTCCATAACACTGTATGTGGAGCATGAAAAATGACACATTTTATACCCTGATGAGACTAATACCATACCGAGGAAGAGAAAGGTACGTGAATATTTAGGTGAAAATGACTTAAGAATTATTGTCAGTCAAGGAAGTAGTATAGCTATCAAATAATAGGAGAATTGAAATGTGGAAGATGCAGTAGACCAGCCAGGCTGAGAATTTAGGTTGAAAGGTCACATAATGGTGATAGGAGAAATGACTCTGAGGCCAGATGGACCTGGGCTCAGAATCCACTTCTGTTCCTTAAGAAATCTCAGCCTGTCTTATTATGTATAAAACAAAGACAGTGATAATCCCTAATTTTATAGTATTACTGACAGGATTATGTGGGGTACTTAATGTAAAATTCTGGCTCATAAAAATAATTTAATACATGTTTTAGTAAAAGGAACAGTGAAAGCTAAGGTTATAAAGGAACTGTGACATATTGTAGACAAAAAATAAGGCCATCTAAATATTACACAGTTAGATACTATATATATGATGAGAGATGTCTCTATGAAGAATCTCCAATTTTATAAAAAGAAAAGAAAATATCTAAAGGCAGTCATGAAAATGATGAAGAAGGAGGATAAAAAGGAGATGAAAGGGAAGAAAAATAAATACAAAAGAAAAATGAAGAGGAAGATATGCCATTCAAAGAAATGTCTCATAGACTGACAAAAGGATTTTCAATGGTAATGAGGGAGCCAAGAGGAAATATAATAGAAGCTCTAATATTTTAATGGAAAATATATGTTAACCTAGAATCATGGCCCACAAACAACTAGCATCTGGAATTAGAATACAGAACTAAGATTTTTTCAAAAAATAGAATAAATGAAAAAATTAAACAAACTATAAAATAATATACTTTATGGAAGAGAAAAAATTGTCCCAGAAGGAATCAGGAATGTCTGAGATGCAAGAAGGATGGCAAGCAAAGAAACTGTTTAACACGTATGTAAATCTAAAGCAAGTATGTCAATTCATACTATTACTGCTTCTGATAATTATTATTGTTGTCATCATCATTATTAATTTGAATTTTTAGTGATGAGAGTGAAGATCTTAAATTTCAGCACTGACGTGTAAAGAGCTTGGTAGTTATCAGTCCTGTCTTTACTATATGAAAAAGCTGAACAAACTGAAAAATCAGTGACTTCCCTTGGGTCCAAAAAACAGTTCAGGTTTCAGGGGAAATCAACACCCTGTAAACTAAAAAGACAGATAATCCAGATATTCATGTGCTTATCTGGAGCAGAGGCTGCTGGAGACATAAACTGGTAGGAACACTTCAACAATAATTTTGATGAATCGCTAGAGGCTGACTTTGCAATAACCTAAGAATAAGAAACCCCTGGAGGCTGCAACCTTAGGTACTCTCCCACATTTTCACTAGTTTAACTCTAGTAACCTCATCAGATTCTCATGATGAAAGTCCTAGAAAGATACCCTCCTGGCTCTAGCAGGAAGAAGGGAAGAACAATCATTGTGAAACAGGTCTAGAGAATTCACCATTAAAAAGGTTTATTCTCTATGGAAATGATTTTGTTGGAGCTTTATTCCAACTCAAAAAATAACATTTCTCCTATTCTAGCCCCATCTAGATTTTCTTTTTATGTAAAGGTGAGAAAAGCTATATCATTTTAGAAATGCTTATGAGTCAAAGTCTAAAGACACAGATGGACTAAAAGACTGAGATTTAATCATTAGATTATAGAAGACTTCTTCTCTCACATTCCTGACCACCACAGCAATAGGGTCCTGGGATGATAGCCATGGATTGCAGTCAAAAAAGCTGTAAGATAAAACTTTCTCTGAAGAGAAGTGTAGGGCCACCCAAGACAGACAAGGTCATCATGGAGAGTTCTGACAAAACGTGGTCCACTGGAGAAGGGAATGGCAAACCACTTGAGTATTCTTGCCTTGAGAACCCTATGAACAGTATGAAAAGCCAAAAATATATGACACTGAAAGATGAACTCCCCAGGTCAGTAAGTACCCAATATGCTACTGGAGAAGAGTAGAANTGGTCCACTGGAGAAGGGAATGGCAAACCACTTGAGTATTCTTGCCTTGAGAACCCTATGAACAGTATGAAAAGCCAAAAATATATGACACTGAAAGATGAACTCCCCAGGTCAGTAAGTACCCAATATGCTACTGGAGAAGAGTAGAAAAATAATTCCAGAAAGAATGAAGAAATGGAGCCAAAGCGAAATCACCACCCAGTTGTGGATGTGACTGGTGATGGAAGTAAAGTCTGAGGCTGTAAAGAAAAATACTGCATAGGAACCTGGAATGTGAGGTCCATGAGTCAAGGTAAATTGGAGGAGAAGTGCTTAGGAAAGCCCAAAATCAAGAAGAGAGTCAAAGAAAGACAACAGAGGAATTTGAAGCCTTTGCACTAACAACTATATTGTTAAGTTGCTTCATTCATGTTGGACTCTTTGTGACCCTATGGACTATAGCTTGCCAGGCTTCTCTGTCCATGGGATTCTCCAGGCAAGAACAGTGGAGTGGGTTGCCATTTCCTCAACTATGGTAAGCATTAAACATATCCCAACTCTTAGCCAGATTAATACATTTTCACGCTGCTGCTGCTGCTGCTGCTGATTCACGTCAGTCATGTCCGACTCTGTGCGACCCCATAGACGGCAGCCCACCAGGCTCCCCAATCCCTGGGATTCTCGAGCCAAGAACACTGGAGTGGGTTGCCATTTCCTTCTCCAGTGCATGAAAGTGAAAAGTGAAAGTGAAGTCGCTCAGTCATTTCTCTTAGTGACCCCATGGACTGCAGCCCACCAGGCTCCTCCATCCGTGGGATTTTTTCACACTAAAAAGATTATTTACCACAATTTTGAGGGCTTCCCTAGTGACTCAGATGGTAAACAATCTGCCTGCAAATACAGGAGACCCAGGTTTGATCCCTAGGTCAGGAAGATCCCCTGGAGAAAGGAATGATTACCTATTCTAGTATTCTTGCCTGGAGAATTCCATGGACAGAGGAGCCTAGTGGGCCACAGTCACTGGGGTCACAAAGAGATGGACATGACTGAGTGACTAACACTTCCACCACAGTTTCTATTACTGATCTAAATGTTCAGCTTTCAAAAATATCAGAAGATAGGCCAAAAAGAAAAAAAAAAAAAAGAAAAACAAAACAAATCAAAACCTCTGAGTCTAAACATAAAAAGGAAGTACCAGAATCATATTCAGATATGATACAGATATTAGAATTATCATACTGAGAATGTAAAAATAGCATAATTAATACATTAAGAATTCTAAAGGAAAAAGTACACAAAATGCAAACAGAAATATGGAAACACTAAGAAAGAATCAAAAGGAAATGGTAAAAATATAAACAATGTAACAGAAATAAAGAATGTCTCTGATCTAAAATTGGACATGATCAAGGAAAGAATCAGTTAGTCTGAAAACTTATCAATAGAAATTTTCCAAGCTGAAATTAAAAAAATAAGATTCCACCATATTTTCTTTGTAAGAAAACCACTTTAATTACAAAATTCAAGTAAATAAAGGAAAATAAGAAGAAAACCATACCACACTAACACTTAACAAAAGACAGCTAGAGTAGCTGTATTAGTTTCAGACAGAGCAGAAATCAGAATAGGGAAAGGTGAAAGTGAAAGTCACTCAGTCGTGTCTGACTCTTTGTGACTCTTTGGACTCTATACTGTCCACGGAATTCTCCAGACCAGAATACTAGAGTGGGTAGCCTTTCCCTTCTCCAGGTATTCTTCCCAACCCAGAGATCAAATCCAGGTCTCCTGTATTGCAGGAGGATTCTTTACCAGCTGAGACACAAGGGAAGCCCAAGAGTACTGGAGCGGATAACTTATCCCTTCTCCAGGGGATCTTCCCAATCCGGGAATTGAACCAGGGTCTCCTGCATTGCAGGCAGATTCTTTACCAACTGAGCTATGAGAGAAGCACATAGGGAAAATTAACAGGGATTAAAAGANGGGAAGCCCAAGAGTACTGGAGCGGATAACTTATCCCTTCTCCAGGGGATCTTCCCAATCCGGGAATTGAACCAGGGTCTCCTGCATTGCAGGCAGATTCTTTACCAACTGAGCTATGAGAGAAGCACATAGGGAAAATTAACAGGGATTAAAAGGGGCCATGAAATAATGATAATGAGATCAAATCTCCAGAAAGAACTAAAAGTCATAAATATGTATACATCTAACAGCACAGCTTAACTACATGAGACAAAAGCAAAAGGTGATAGAGAAATGAAAATTGATGGAATTGAAAAGAGAAATAGACAAATCCGCTATTATATTTAGACTTCAACATCCAACTTTTATCAGGTGATAAATCAAGCAGGCACAAATTCAGTAAGAACAGAATTGACCTGAACGGCTTGATGCAATAGACATTTATAAACATTTAATAACAACAAAATATACATCTTTTTCAAGTTCACATGGAACATTGACTGAGAGACCAATTTCATAACTTTAATATGCAGCTTAACAGAGCTAAAAGAATAGAAATCATATGAAGCATGTTCTCAGAATTCAATAGATTAAAAGTCAGTAAGGGAAAGATAGCTGGAAAATACCCACAAAAATTTGGATATTAAACAACACTCCTAAATAGCTCATAGGACAAATAAAAAGTCTTAAAAGAAATTTTGAAATATTTTGAACTATGTAAAAATGAAAATACAGCAACAAAATTTGAGAGTTGCAACAAAAGCAGTGCTTAGAGAGAAATTTATAGCATTACATACATATAAGAGGAGAGAGACCTAAAATAAATAAGTAAACAACCTAAGCAGCCATGAAATTAAAAGATGCTTGCTCCATGGAAGAAAAATGATAGCAAACCTAGACAGCATATTGAAAACTAGAGACATCACTTTACTGACAAAGGTCCTTATAGTCAAAGCTATGGTTTTTCCAGTAGTCATGGATGGATGTGAAAGTTGAACTATAAAGAAGGTTGAGTGTTAAAAAATTGATGCTTTCAAAATGGGGTGCTGGAGAAGACTCCTGAGAGTCCGTTTGATAGCAAGGAGATCAAACCAGTCAATCCTAAATGAAATCAACCCTGAATATTCATTGGGAGAACTGATGCTGAAGCTCCAATACTTTAGTCACCTGATGAGAAGAGCCAACTCATTGGAAAAGACCCTCATGCTGGGAAAGATTAGGGCAAGAGGAGAAGGGGGCAACAGAGGATGAGATAGTTGGATGACATCACCTACTCAATGGACAAGAGTCTGAGCCAACTCTGGGAGATAGTGCAAGAGAGAGAAACCTGGAATGCTGAAGTCCATGGGGTTTCAAAGAGTTGGATACGACTTAGGATTTGAAATAGCTCAACTACAATTCCATCACTTAAACTAGCTTTGTTCATAGTGATGCTTCCTAAAGCCCACTTGACTTCACATTCCAGGATGTCTGGCTCTAGGTGAGTGATCACACCATCATGATTATCTGGGTCATGAAGATCTTTTTTATACAGTTCTTCTGTGTATTCTTGCCACCTCTTCTTAATATCTTCTGCTTCTGTTAGGTCCATACTATTTCTGNTAGTGATGCTTCCTAAGGCCCACTTGACTTCACATTCCAGGATGTCTGGCTCTAGGTGAGTGATCACACCATCATGATTATCTGGGTCATGAAGATCTTTTTTGTACAGTTCTTCTGTGTATTCTTGCCACCTCTTCTTAATATCTTCTGCTTCTGTTAGGTCCATACCACTTCTGTCCTTTATTGAGCCCATCTTTGCATGAAATGTTCCCTTGGTATCTCTGATTTTCTTGAAGAGATCTCTGTCTTTCCTGTTCTATTGTTTTCCTCTATTTCTTTGCATTGATCACTGAGGAAGGCCTTCTTATCTCTCCTTGCTAGTCTTCGGAACTCTGCATTCAAATGGGTATATCTTTACTTTTCTCCTTTACTTTTCACTTCTCTTCTTTTCACAGCTATTTGTAAGGCCTCCTCAGATAGCCATTTACTTTTTTGCATTTCTTTTTCTTGGGGGTGGTACTTTGCCCCAAAAGTCCATATAGTCAAAGCTGTGGTTTTTCCAGTAGTCATGTATGGATGTGAGAGTTGGACTGTGAAGAAAGAACACTGAAGAATTGATGCTTCTGAACTGTGGTGTTGGAGAAGACTCTTGAGAGTCCCTTTGAGAGCAAGGAGATCCAACCAGTCCATCCTAAAGGAAATCAGTGCTGAATATTCATTGGAAGGACTGATGCTGAAGCTGACACTCCAATACTTTGGCCACCTGATGCAAAGAACTGACTCTTTGGAAAAGACCCTGATGCTGGGAAAGATTGAAGGCGGGAGGATAAGGGGATGACAGAGGATGAAATGGTTGGATGGCATCACCGACTCAGTGGACATAAATTTGAGTAGACTCTGGGAGTTGGTGATGGACAGGGAGGCCTGGCGTGCTGCAGTCCATAGCATTGCAAAGAGCTGAACACAACTTAGTAACTGAACTGAACTGATATACATGCTGATAAAGAAAGTAGAAAATCAACAGCTTGGGTTTTGAAAAGTAGAGGGGGAGCAGAATTAGCTTTCACTATTTATTTATGCTTTGGGGTATTATTTAAATTTATGTTTATGTGTTGTGTTATCTTTATTTTTATATTTGTAAATATTTTAAAAATGAATTACTTGGGGTAGGTTGTGATGTTAATCTGTCTTAACAGTTATGATTGCTTTTACATTCCAAGAAAAGAATAAGGAGAACATTAATGTAACTCTCTCATAGTCCACAAGGAATGCTGCAGCCTAAGCTACTTGTCCAGACCCTGACTCATTTCCTAGCCTCCACATTGAGTTAATACAGCACATCCCAACAAGGAACTATAAGAAGAAAGTGAGCTATCCCTTGCTCGAAGACACTGAGTTTCTCTGCATTTGAATAAGCTCTGAGAATTCTCTGCAGCTTTTCCAGAGCTAATCAGAACTCTCCTCAACTCAGGTATCACTTCAATTCATTTTTTAAAATCAACACTAATGGACAAAATACAAGGCAATTAAGTTCAGGACTACATTTCTTTAATATTTAGGTAACCAAGTTAGTACAAACAACAGTTGTTGTCTTTGACTATTTGAATTTGCATCCATTCAAGCTGGGGTGACAGACTTGGGTTTTACCTTGTGTACAAATAGAACAGAGCCCATTTGATTCTAATCAAATGTCCTCCTGAGAGCTCCCTCTCCCTCTTCTCTTGTGTACAAGCCCTTCCTAGCAGAGGTTGATGTATCCCTATGGGATTTAGTGCAATATTTTGTCATTCTGATTGAAATGTGTGCTGTCTGGTCCCTATAGTTTAATTTAGAACAATTAAGGTTCAGGGTACATGAGCTGGCAAAGCACATTACAAACAATGGCTGCAGAATAAACTACAAATCAATCCACACTAAATCACCCTAAAAATCCCTGCCAGTGCTGCAGAACTATCCCCATTCCAGCCCTTCCTCCTCTCCCCCTCCATCTTCACCACAATAAGGAAATCTCCATTGTTCAGTTTAGTAATGATTTTGCAGAAGCATTCATCCTTCCAAACATAAAACTTCACAATCTTGAGCTGGGGTGAAGGGCAGATAAGAGAAAGATGCTAAAACAGGTGTAGCTCAATTCATAATTATTTTGCCCCACAAACAGGGAATATCTTTTCTGTTTCCCAACTCTGATATTGACACATTGTGGAAACATGTAACCGCTCTAGGTCAACTTAACTTATAGGAAATATTCGCTCTTTGGTTCATCTTCTTGTTTATTTTCACTCCTGACTGACTTCTTTCTTCCACACCCTACTATATACATCTACCTGATAAAGCTACTTAGTCAAAGAGAATCAACTATTCCTTAAAGGAATCTTCTACAACCTAACAGTATTCTATAAACTCACTTTCTGCATGTTATTATTTTATAAATGGAAGAGGGCAATGATAAGCAGTTCTTTCTATTGTTCCCTCCTGGTAAGGTCACTGCAGGACTAGTAAAGACCACATTTCCAAATGCCAAGGAAGTTATAAAGGTACATCACATGGCATCAAAATTTTAAATGTGTACAACCTTCCATCTAGCAATTCCACTATTAGATTTTTTCCCAATAGAACTCTTTTCTCAAAAAGGGAAGATAGGTATGTGAACATTTCTTGGAATGTTGTAAAGTGAAAAAATTATAACCAACTCAAATTTCTACCAAGAGGCCAATAAATACGATCCTGTGATAGAAATTCTGCAGCCCTTAAAGAGTGTACATCTATATGAACTGTTTCAGAAAAATTATCTTAAAATACAGCTAACTTTAAAAATGACTTATAGAAAAGGTTGAATAGTATGAACCCATTTTTGTAAAATGCACACATGTTAGTACATGTAGTTTTAAAATCAAGGACAATAGATACAAAATCCATAATAATTGATATCCCTCGGGTGGAATTTCAAGGGAATTTTTTTTTGGTATTAATTTTTTACAAGAAGTATACATTACTTTTCTAATCAGCAAATATATACTTATGTAAATATGAATATTTATTAGTAAAGCTTCATTTCTCTATCCATTCACCCTTCAACAGTTATTAAAAACCGGTTGAGGGGATATATATGTATATCTATAGCTGATTCATGCTGTTGTACAGCAGAAACCAACACAACATTATCCATTATCCTAAAGCAATTATCCTCCAATGAAAAATTTTAAAAATAATAAAATTTTTTTTAAAACCTGTTAACCTGCTAAGTAACGCTGTGGCAGGTTTTGAGAATATAACAACAAGACTTTGTAGAAGTTAAAGAAGTAGATGGGAAACACCACTCTTTATACCCCCTTTAGAACCCAGAATCTTGGATTGGCTTCCCAGTCAAGCAAGATAAAGAATGCAAATAACAACCCTGATCAATTCAAGTTCTTTGTCTTCCCCTGAATCACTTACTATGGATACACATAATGATGACAGCTGTCACTCTACAACTCAGGAGCTGGTCACTTAAGATCCCTCAAGCCTCTGGATGCTCAAATCTTCTTAGGGCTTACTAACAGTAGGACTATATTCATTAGCATCTATTCAGCACCTATTGCATGTTAGACACTGCACCAAATCCTATACTCACATTCTCTCATGTCATCCTCAAAGCAGCCTTACCAAATAGCTACCATCACATATATTATCTTTTTTTTCTTAACGTAAATGACTGGAGATATCTGCCATGGTCATCCAGCTAACACATGGCAGAATGAAGTAATGCATACAGCCCAAGTCTCCAGACCATTATAACAATGCTGGGCATAGAGCAGGTGCTCACACCAGGAGTGGTCACTGCAGTAGCTGGTAGTTCTAGTAATATTTGCTAAGCTGTGAAAGGAAACTGATGAAGCAAGGGAAAAACAAAACATAATTATGAGATTTTGGAAAGTCTATGCCAGTATCCTGTCAAACTCATGATTTATGAAAAGTGTCAATGAAGTATAAACAATTCCAGATGGGTCATTCAATCAAGCTCTTGATGGTGCACTTTCAGTGTTTGGAATCCAGTGGCTACTGAATAGAATACTAATTTCTTATGGGAGAAAACTTCGGACTGAATTATGTTGTAATTATGAACTCAGGAATCAGGCTGGCATATAAGCATGTCTATGTGCTGAGCATGTGTGTTGGCTACAAGACCAGTACTATTTCATCAAGCCCTCATTGAATGCAAGATGCTTTGGATGCAAGTTCAAACTCGATTACAAGATTTGAAATGTGAATTTACCTTTCAGTTTCCTTCCAGCGAGTGAGGACACTGGAGCTGTCTACCTCAAAGCATGATAATGTGTGGAAACCAAGGCAACAGGCAATCTTTGCTGGGTCTCCTGCTCTTAAGCCTCAAGGTTCAACTTCTTCCCAATTTCATCCAGTGAATAATCACCAAACAGCTATCATATGATAGAAACTATGCTTCATCACAAAGTCAAAAATGTACATCTCTGCCCTTAAGTAGCTCAAAATCTGGTCATGAAGTTCTGAACTCCTCCTAACAAGGAGTCTATAGATACTTTCCTAGAGAATACACATTTAGCATACCACTCCCTTCTGAAGAATCATTAAAGGCTGCCTATCTATTCTAAGACTTCAAATATAAAATCTAATCCAAAGTATGACCTCTCTTCTTGAACAGTTCAGTTCAGTGGCTCAGTCATCCAACTCTTTGCAACCCCATAGACTGCACCATGCCAGGCTTCCCTGTCCATCAACCCAGAGTTCACTCAAACTCATGTCCATAGAGTCAGTGATGTCATCCAACCATCTCATCCTCTGTCATCCCCTCCTTCTCCTGCCTTCAGTCTTTCCCAGCATCAGGGTCTTTTCGAATGAGTCATTTCTTCACATCAGGTGGCCAAAGTATTGGAGTTTCAGCTTCAGTATCAGTCCTTCCAATGAATATTCAGCACTGATTTCCTTTAGGATGGACTGGTTGGATCTCCTTGCTCTCGAAGGGACTCTCAAGAGTCTTCTCCAACACCACAGTTCAAACACATCAATTCTTTG
The DNA here is from genome assembly GCA_006410875.1 of Neotragus pygmaeus. Taxonomy (NCBI): domain Eukaryota; kingdom Metazoa; phylum Chordata; class Mammalia; order Artiodactyla; family Bovidae; genus Neotragus; species Neotragus pygmaeus. Next base: position 1,920,925 of record SJYV01034183.1, read on the forward strand.
GTGCTCAGCTTTCTTTATAGTCCAACTGTCACATCCATACATGACTACTGGAAAAACCACAGCTACTAGATAGACTTATTTTGGCAAAGTAATGTCTGGGCTTTTTAATATGTTGTCTAGGTTTGTCNATCAGAGTCTTTTCCAATGAGTCACCTCTTCACATGAGGTGCCCAAAGTACTGGAGTTTCAGCTTTAGCATCATTCCTTCCAAAGAAATCCCAGGGCTAATCTCCTTCAGAATGGACTGGTTGGATCTCCTTGCAGTCCAAGGGACTCTCAAGAGTTTTCTCCAGCACCACAGTTCAAAAGCATCAATTCTTTGGTGCTCAGCCTTCTTCACAGTCCAACTCTCACATCCATACATGACCACTGGAAAAACCATAGCCTTGACTAGATGGACCTTAGTCAGCAAAACAATGTCTTTGCTTTTGAATATACTATCTAGGTTGGTCATAACTTTTCTTCCAAGGAGTAAGCGTCTTTTAATTTTATGGCTGCAAATCACCATCTGCAGTGATTATGGAGCCCAAAAAAATAAAATCTGACACTTTATAGGAGTCTAAACACTACAGTGCAATTTCTATAACATAGTACATATTGACATTTTAAAATGAAACTGTTATACAGCACTCTTTTAAATGTGTTCAGTGCAAATATATACTTTTGAAATGTACCTCTTCATGAACCAAATAGGGTTTTTTAATGCTTTAATTAGTTTATGTGTATGTGGGTAAACATAATAAAAATCCTAGGGTCAGTTTTTGCGTGTTGTATGTTCAGTCACTCGGTTGTGTCCAATTCTGCGAGACCCTGTGGACTGTAGCCCATCAGTCCATAGAAATTCTCCTCTGTCCATGGAAATTCCCCTCTGTCCATGTAAATTCCCAAGCAAGAATACTGAAGTGGGCTCCTATTTCTTCTTCCAGAGGATCTTCACTAACCAGAGATTGAACTTGAGACTCCTGACTCTCCTGCATTGCAGGCAGGTTCTTTAATCTGAGCCACCAAGGAAGCCAGTCTACTATATTAATATTTTTTATTTTAATATTTATCAACTTTGAGAAACATTGTTCATGTAAATAATTAGAGGGTAATTGAAAGAATTGTACTAGAGCAATTTCATTTATTTCTTTGAATGTCTTATGAATTATATGTCAAAATGACATTGAAAGATCTAATTGAATTCCCAGATAATATATTATAGACCAGTATGACATTCATTTTTTTCAGTTTCTAGAATAGATTCCCAAATGATCTTTCCAAGAAGTATCAAATAACTATTAATTACATTAGTTATTCATTTCCACATTAAATTCAATTAACTCAGAAAACTTTGAAAAATCAAAGGGTTTTTCTGTATCAGATCTTTACCAATACAATGTTTCTGATAAAAGGTTTTAATTTTATTATGTGTATACAGAATCTTTTTTTCAAATCTTGGAGCTGTAGTAGTTAGTATATTCATCTTATGGAAAATATATACCTTATTATTTAAATTTGTAAATCAAACCCTCACTGTCATTTCATATATAATTATAATTAATCTTATTTTATTTTAGAAAAATACTTACTTTTTAGTTTAAGAAAAGTGTTAATAAAGTATTTTAAGAAGTACCATAAAAGCCACTGAAAATTGAATTGCATGATACACATGAAACATAGACTAGTAAAATCAGTAAAGATGTATAAATAATTTAACCAATTTATAAATTATAAATCCATTTTTATAAATTAGAAAAACAAGATAATATATCATTTTACTTTTTTCATGCTTAATTTGTAATGCTAAGCCAGTAACTAAAATTATTACTGATAGAGCATGATGTAAGATAAAATATATTTTTATGTGTGAGTACAATGTCAAATTCAAATGTCTGGCTTTTGAGAAAAAACAAAAGTTTATAATAAAAACTTGTAATAATGCCAATAATTTTGTACTTTTTTATATGCATTAGCTAGTAGGTAATAATGAAACATAATAAAAATTATAACATACGGTCTATAAGGCTTAATGGAACAGAAAATGTTAAATGAAGACAGTATAGAGAGTCCTTAAAAAACTAAGCATAAAACCACCATATGACCCAGCAATCCCACTCCTAGGCATATACCCTGAGGAAAGCAAAATTGAAAAGGACACATGTATCCCATTATTCATTGCAGCACTATTTACAATAGCTAGAACATGGAAGCAACCTAGATTTCCATAGACAGATGAATGGATAAAGAAGTTGTGGTTCATATACACAAAGTAATATTACTCTGCCATAAAAAGGAGTACATTTGAGTCAGTTCTAATGAGGTGGATGAACTTAGAACCTAATACACAGAGTGAAGTGAGTCAGAAAGAGAAAGATAAATATCATATTCTAACACATATATATGGAATCTAGAAGAATGGTACTGAAGAATTTATTTCCAGGGCAGCAATGGAGAAACAGACACAAAGAATAGACTTATGGACATGGGGAGAGAGGAGGGGAGAGTGAGATGTATGGAAACAGTAACATGGAAACTTACATTACTATATATAAAATAGATAGCCAAAGGGAATTTGCTATATGGCTCAGGAAACTCAAAGAAGGGTTCTGTATCAACCTAGAGGGGTGGGATGCGGAGGGAGATTCAAAAGGGATGGGATATATGTATACCTATGGCTGAATTATGTTGAGGTTTGTCATAAAGCAACAAAATTCTATAAAACAATTATCCTTCAATAAAAAATTTTAAATATTAAATGATTTATGAAATGAAATAGTCAACATTTAGTAAAGTTGGAATAATAGGTTAAAACTGTGATTTCATGAAATCAGTTTTGTTTACTTTATTGGCTAATGTACACTCAAATTAAAAGAAATTATGTATGAGTTTTGCCCATGGATCCTATTCAATGTATATGAGATAATCAAAGAACATCTAGTCAGTCATCTATCACTGATGCTGCACTGACATGTTGCAAGAGATTGTTTTTAAGAGAAAATAAAACATTTTGGAGATGAGTGTTAAAAATCTCTGAAAATAACTTGTGTTTAAATGTTTTTACACTTGGGTTTAAATGTTTTCAAACTTTTTTTTTTTGCATTCAGTTATTTCATTCTTATGCTTTCTTAGCATGGCTCTACTAGTACCCTTTCTTGAGAGCCATGCAATCTTTGACATTGTTTGTCTAATTTATTAAATGGGGTAGTTTCCACATCTCCCTTCCACTACGCGTCCAGATTCAAAACATCCTAACAATACCTTGCTGGCAATGCCTCATTTCAGCATTAAGAAACAGGTTTGTAAGACAGGAAATGAGGAGCAGGCTTANATTAAATTTATTAAATGGGGTAGTTTCCACATCTCCCTTCCACTATGCGTCCAGATTCAAAACATCCTAACAATACCTTGCTGGCAATGCCTCATTTCAGCATTAAGAAACAGGTTTGTAAGACAGGAAATGAGGAGCAGGCTTAAAGATATGTGTTCTTAATTAAACACAATAGTAAGTTTTTTCTTTGTCCCGCTGCTTGCCAATGGAGAGATTTTTTAATACATCTTGGAACATTAAAATGTCTGAAAGTTAAATGAACTGATAGATTCCCTTAATTGTATCCTTGGTGGAATATCCTTGGGAATGTCTTTTCCAACATGAATGCACTTATGATAGGATAGATGAGTTGAGGTAGGGAGTGATTTATTTAGATAGAAGAGTTGAAGAAAACTTTTTAGTCCAAGTTTCATCTGAACTGAAACAGGACACAGGAAAATGAGTAGAGATACTAAACGCTTGGTTGGTTGGTTTAGTCACGAAGTTGTGTCCAACTCTTGTGACCCCGTGGACTGTAGACGGCTAGGCTCCCCTGTCCATAACATTTTCCAGGCAGGAATTCTGGAATGGGTTGCCATTTCCTTCTCCAAGGGATCTTCTTGACTCGGAGATTGAAACTTGAAGACAATTTTAAGCAAAGAAAATGCAAACACTAAAGTCCTAAAATGAGTATGAACTTGGCTTGTTCAAAGAAATAAAAGGCTAGTGTGGATAGGAGGGAGATAGAAATTGACAATGAGCCTGGTGGCAGAAGGACACAGAAGTGACACAATCTAAGACCCATGTGTATAAGTAAGAAGTCTATTGAAGTTGAGATGCAATGAGAATCCACAGAAGGGTTTTTAACATAAGAATTCCCTGATCTGATTTACACTCTAAAGGTATAATTCTGAGACTCTTCAGTGAGAAGTAATGATAGCCAAGAAAGATAGAGAAAGGTAGAACTGAAGGTCACTTTGGAAGAATAACCAGCAGAATGTGCTGATGAACAGAATTTTCAAGGTATGCAAGGGGTAGAAATTGTAATTGATAACCTGGAATTTGAATTGATGTCAGGTCCAATTATTGAGATGNAGATAGAGAAAGGTAGAACTGAAGGTCACTTTGGAAGAATAACCAGCAGAATGTGCTGATGAACAGAATTTTCAAGGTATGCAAGGGGTAGAAATTGTAATTGATAACCTGGAATTTGAATTGATGTCAGGTCCAATTATTGAGATGGGAACTACTGGAGAATATACTTAGAGAATTCTATTCTTTCTTGGTATCCATTCCAATGGGCTTCTGCTAGGTCCTCTCTTTGAGCTCATGTCCCCGTCTATATTACGTATACAAAATCATGCTCTCCATATCATTGCTAGAACTGACAATCTTTTTGACTTAAGTTCTTGTGGTAGGCGTGTACCTGTATCTCATTATACTTGCATTTGCAATTCCCTGATTGTTTTGCCATTTGAACATCTATTATTAAAATGCTTGTTTTGTTATCCTATTGATCAGTTGAATATACTCCTTTATAAAAGATTTGTTTGTCTTTGCCAGTTTTAAAAATTACTTTATCTTTTTAAAAAATTGTTTTGTTCAGTTCAGTTCAGTCAGAGTCATTTCTGGCTCGTTGTGACCCCATGGTCCAACAGCACGCCAGGCTTCCCTGTCCATCACCTCCCAGAGCTTATTCAAAGTCTTGTCCATCAAGTTGGTGAGGNTAGTATTTGACCTTTGAAATAGTATATTAATGTTACTCTTTATTTCAATTATAAAAAATAATATTCAGCATTGGTTATCATGTGCCTTATTGCAATTTTATTTCATTAAAGGAGGAACATACATAAAGGCAAATTTTGTTCAATTTTCTTAATTAAATCCTGAAATCTTGGATATAATACTCATAAAAAAATATACCTGTATGCCTCACTAGTGGCCTATTTTGAGTATATCATTTTGCCAGCTATCTGCACAAATGCCTACACTTTAATCATGGGTAAACCCTTGAGTCAAAAAAAGAAATAAAGCTACACTGCAGTGGAATGACAACTGTTAAATACAAATTGCAACTCTATCACAAAAATAAAGATATCATTGATAAACAATTTTCCAATTAAAATGACAAGTATGAACATCAGTAAACGCATAGATTAAATTTTGACCAGAGTATAGGAAGATTTACTGGAAAATTAAATGACCTGAAGTGTTTTGTTGAACTGGAAATAAAGCAGTGGTCTGGAAGTAAGAAATGCAAATTCTACTCCTGGATTTATAATTTATTAACTGTGACAAAATCATCTACCTCTCTGGGGATCAATTTCTTTTCCATAAAAAATGAAAGATATAGATGATGTAGATGACTGCCAAGATCTTTCTATTTTTGGAATTGGAATTCCATGAACAACTTCTGACAGAGCAGCTCCAGAATGGGAAAGGTACAGGCCAAAAAACAGAGTGATAAGAAGCTAGAAGGAGCTATCAGGGCCTGAACGAACATATCATTTGGATAGAAGGAAATCTAGGTCGGCCCAGATTCATTTCCTAGCTTCACTGTAACCTCTCTGAATGACCTCTGGGAATTTTTGCTTTATTTTGATCTCCCAACTCCAGAGAGTTTTGAAAATTACATCAGATAAGAGTGGGAAAGCACCTTTCCTCTCTTGGAAAATTCCATAGTTTCTATAGTTCATAATCTAAATAGCTGCTCAGACTTTTGCTGTCATAGATGATATCGAAGATGACAAATTACTTCTCTATTTATCAGGCTCTAAAAGGAATGTACACACTTTGACACAGCCTGTGGGAAAATTAGAACTCCCTAACTGAAAGGAAAACAACTCTGAGCCTTGTAATAGTAAAGAAATATAGCTCTACTAAGGCATGAACATAAGACATTTGTCTTCAGTAGATGCAGATTTTACCAGGTTGGGTGAATTACAGTTGCACTGGAAAATTCCTTGGGAAACTTGGTACTTTTTCATTTTCTAAACAAACCATGTGAATACTTTTGAATATTTATGTCTTCTTTACACTTTTCCCCACTGAAATTCTATCTAAGATGAACAGTGACTTAATTAATTACATTTTTAAGATTATTGGTAAACACAGCCAATCCAAAATAAGTGTAACAATCGGTGAGAAAAATGGGTTCCAGGTTTAGGCTAACCTTGCCACATGGTATTTGCTAAAAAGCCTGTCTCTTAGTTCTGCCAATTTATCAAGGAATTATGCACTAAACCTGGAAGCTTAGTGGTCAGCGTTCTACCAAAGAAAAATGTTTTATTCTATTTTTAAAATGGGGGTGGGAGGTGGGAGGGAGATTCGGGATTGGGAGCTTGTGTGTACCTGTGGTGGATTCATGTCGATGTATGGCAAACCCAATAGAGTATTGTAAAGTTAAATTTAAAAATAAATAAATAAACAAATTAAAAAAAAAAGAAAAAAAAATAAAATATCAAGAGCATTAAAAATTATATCATGGTTTTTCATTCAATAATCTTTTTTTTTTTTTTTCTGTTTCTCTCTCTGGATAGTTGATTGATAGCTAGGTAGGTAGACAGATATGAATTCATTTTAAAATATAATTACTTAAAAAAACAATAACTTAAAAATCCTACAATCAGATGTTACAAATGCGTATAGCCATCTTACCACAAAGCCCCTCCTGTTTTCCACTTTCCAGAAATACAGAAGAAATGGAAGACAGGAGCCAAAAAAAAAAAAAAGATGACAGAACAAATGAAAGAAAGAGGGATTTTAATATGGCAGGAGGGGAAAAGGCAGAGTGAAAGATGAAAGAGAAATAAATGGCTAAAATAGGGTAGGGTAATGAGGCAGTAGGATGCTGCTGCTGCTAAGTCACTTCAGTCGTGTCCAACTCTGTGTGACCCCATAGATGGCAGCCCACTAGGCTCCCCCGTCCCTGGGATTCTCAAGGCAAGCATACTGGAGTGGGTTGCCATTTCCTTCTCCAATTCATGAAAGCGAAAAGTGAAAATGAAGTTGCTCACTCATATCCAACTCTTTGAGACGCCATGGACTGCAGCCTACCAGGCTCTTCTGTCCATGGGATTTTCCAGGCAAGAGTACTGGATGGGGTGCCATTGCCTTCTCTGAAAGTAGGATGAGTGATAACTAAATGTCTTGCAATTTTTCTTTCCATGCCTTCCTGCTTGATATTATGTGCCTAATTATTTTTAAGTGTGTTTTCTGATTATTTTGCCTCATAGGAATTGTTTCTTCTTCCACTCAACTCACAGTGGAGACAACAGTGGTGGTGGAGACAGCTTTTGATGCCACTCCCTCTTTCCTAGTCTAGTAGATCTTTAAGCAGAAGACAGGTACCTCAACTTCCAAAATGTTACAGTTTAGTTCAGTTCAGTCCAGTTGCTCAGTCGTGTCTGACTCTTTGCGACCCCATGAATCAGCAGGCCAGGCCTCCCTGTCCAACACCAACACCCAGAGTTCACCCAAACTCATGTCCATTGATTCAGTGACATCATCCAGCCATCTCATCTTCTGTTGTCCTCTTCTCCTCCTGCCCCCAATCCCTCCCAGCATCAGAGTCTTTTCCAGTGAGTCAACTCTTCGCATGAGGTGGCCAATATTTGAGTTTCAGCTTCAGCATCAATCCGTCCAAAGAACACCCAGGACTGATCTCCTTTAGGATGGACTGGTTGGATCTCCTTGCAGTCCAAGGGACTCTCAAGAGTCTTCTCCAACACCACAGTTCAAAAGCATCAATTCTTCAGCACTCAGCTTTCTTCACAGTGCAACACATGACCACACATGATAGCTGGAAAAACCATAGCCTTGACTAGACAGATCTTTGTTGGCAAAGTAATGTCTCTGCTTCTCAATATAATATTTAGGTTGGTCATAACTTTCCTTCCAAGGAGTAAGCGTCTTTTAATTTCATGGCTGCAGTCACCATCTGCAGTGATTTTGGAGCACCCCGAAATAAAGTCTGACACTGTTTCCACTGTTTCCCCATCTATTTCCCATGAAGTGATGGGACCAGATGCCATGATCTTCGTTTTCTGAATGTTGAGCTCTAAGCCAACTTTTTCACTCTCCTCTTTCACTTTCATTAAGAGGCTTTTTAGTTCCTCTTCACTTTCTTCCATAAGGGTGGTGTCATCTGCACATATGAGGTGATTGATATTTCTCCCGCCAATCTTCATTCCAGCTTGTGCTTCTTCCAGCCCAGTGTTTCTTATGATGTACTCTGCATAGAAGTTAGATAAGCAGGGTGACAATCTACAGCCTTGACGTACTCCTTTTCCTATTTGGAACCAGTCTGTTGTTCCATGTCCAGTTTTAACTGTTGCTTCCTAACCTGCATATAGGTTTCCCAAGAGGCAGATCAGATGGTCTGGTATTCCCATCTCTTGAAGAATTTTCCACAGTTTATTGTGATCCACACAGTCAAAGGTTTTGGCATAGTTAATAAAGCAGAAATAGATGTTTTTCTGGAACTCTCTTGCTTTTTTGATGATCCAGCGGATGTTGGCAATTTGATCTCTGGTTCCTCTGCCTTTTCTAAACCAGCTAGAACATCAGGAAGTTCACGGTTCACGTATTGCTGAAGCCTAGCTTGGAGGATCTTGAGTGTGAGATGAGTGCAATTGTGCAGTAGTTTGAGCATTCTTTGGCATTGCCTTTCTTTGGGATTGCAATGAAAACTGACCTTTTCCAGTCCTGTGGCTACTGCTGAGTTTTCCAAATTTGCTGGCATATTGAGTGCAGCACTTTCACAGCATTATCTTTCAGGATTTGAAATAACTCAACTGGAATTCTATCACCTCCACTAGCTTTGTTCGTAGTGATTACAATCACACGTTTTATCTTTTCTCTGTGTTCTGAGATTTGCTAGTACCTAGATCTATGTGCCTAGTGGTGAAATGAGTTTGATAGTCTTCATATAAGTAGATGCCATGACATATGCAATCTCTATATATTCTTATGAAAATACACAGAGGAATAAACAATGCAGGCGTAATGAGCTGAATCTATTTTATTGTTACCACTTTAGTTTATTTTTCTTGACTTCTATTTTACATGCTAGAATTGGCCTAGGGAAGAACAGGCAAAGTATAAGGAGACTTTAGGTCCCAGAGCTGACTCAATCCTTAACTATCTTTGAGAATTTACATACTCCTCAATGAACAGTTTGTTTTTAACATATAAATTGAAAATGTAATATTTTCGCACTGGTTTCTTTTTTTATAGGTATACAATAAAGTGATTCATTTATACATATCTGTTTTAGTTTATTAAAAGGTATCAAATACAGTTCTCTGTGCTATACAGTAGGTCCTTGTTGTTTATTTATTTTATATATAGTAGTGTGTATCTGTTAATTCCAAACTCCTAATGTATCCTTCTTACCCTGTTCCCCTTTGGTAACCATAAATTTGTTTTCTATATATATGAATCTTTTTCTGTTTTGTAAATAAGTTCATGAGTGTCATTTTTTTTAGATTTCACATATAAGTGATATCATATGATATTTGTCTTTGTCTGCCTGACTTCACTTTTTAGGATAATCTTTTGGTCCAAATATGTTGCTGCAACTGCCATTGTTTTATTATTTTCTGTTTTTTATGTCTGAGCAACTTTCCATCAAATGTGTGTGTGTGTGTGTGTGTGTGTGATGGTCACTCAGTCATGTCCAACTCTTTGTGACCCCATGGACTGTATAGCCCGCCTGGCTCCTCTATCCATGAGATTTCCCAGGCAAGAACACTGGAGTGGGTTGCCATTTCCTTTTCGGGAGGATCTTCTCTACCCAGGAAATAAACCCAGGTCTCCTGCACTGTAGGCTGATTCTTCAGTGGTTGAGCCACCAGGGAATCCTACATCTTCTTTATCCATTTGTCTGTCCATTGATACTTAGGTTGCTTCCATGTCTTGATTATTATAAATAGTGCTGTTATTAGCACTGGCATGCAAGTAATTTTTTTAATTTTAAATTTTTGTGTTTTTAGAGATGTATGCCCAGGTGGGGATTGATGGATCATATTTTCATATTTTAAGGAAATTCCATGGGCTTCCTAGATGGTGCTGGTGGTAAAGAACCCACCTGCCAATGTGATTTCAATCATTCGGGGAAGAACTCTGGAGTAGAAAAGGGCAACCTGCCCCAGTATTCTTGCCTAGAGAATCCCAGGGATGGGGGAGCCTGGTGGGCTGCCATCTATGGGGTCGCACAGAGTCAGACATGACTGAAGCGACTTAGCAGCAGCAGCAGCAGCATTTAAAGAAGTGTTTCAGTATATTTGGGTTTCCCCGGTGGCTCAGATGGTAAACAATCTGCCTGCAGTGCAGAAGGTTCCCTGGGTTGGGAACCAACTCCAGGTTCCCTGAAGAATGACATGACAATCCACTCCAGTATCCTTGCCTGGAAAATTCCATGGACAGCAGACCCTGGCAGGCTACAGTCCATGGGGTCACAAAGAATCAAACATGACTGAGTGATCAACACTTTGGTATAATTGTCCTCCCTATGACCCATTCTGCCTTGTCTGTAATTTTTTTTTCTCCTGGGAAATTGATTCCCAGTTCCCCCTTGTTACAATTCACTTTAGC
>SJYV01034183.1:1951420-1974564 GCA_006410875.1 Neotragus pygmaeus
AAGCAACTGACAAACAACTAATCTCAAAAATATACAAGCAACTTATGCAGCTCAAGTCTAAAAAAATAAACGACCCAATCAAAAAATGGGCCAAAGAACTAAATAGGCATTTCTCCAAAGAAGACATACAGATGGCTAACAAACACATGAAAAGATGCTCAACATCACTCATTATCAGAGAAATGCAAATCAAGACCACACTGAGGTACCGTTTCACACCAGTCAGAATGGCTGCGATCCAAAAGTCTACAAGCAATAAATGCTGGAGAGGATGTGGAGAAAAGGGAACCCTCTTACACAGTTGGTGGGAATGCAAACTAGTACAGCCACTATTTTGGAACTCTTATGTCATATACATTTTATTAAACTGGAGTCAGATTATTTGCATGCAGGATGCCTTGGGCTGGTCTACACCTGAAGAATATATTTTCTTTTCCCTTAACTAACAGAAGAGGGAAGTGATTAGGTGATGTGGAAAGCATTCACCTCTTTTCAGCATTTTTACTTGAGTATTCTCTGTGTGCCAGATACTACACTATCAGAAAGTATGGTGGTAAAGAAGAAAGTCCAGAGAAAACCCCTTTGCACTGACTAGCAGATCTAATTTCCAGCTCACAATTGTCTGGATGATCTTTGGAAAGTCTTAAGCCACCTGATTCACAGATATATCATACATGCAAAACCTTCTTTTTAAGGTTTTATGGGAACTGATTTTTGTTGTTGTTGTTGTTGCTATCATCATATGTGGCCACAAAAGTTTGGAATAATTTTTTTAACATTTCTATTTTTTTAACTTTAATTGTAGTGAAAATCACATAATATAAACTTTGCTCTCAGCAATTTTTAAGCACAAAGTTCAGTAGTCTTAAGTCTATTCACAGTGTTGTGTAACAGATCCCTAAAACCTTTTAATCTTGCAAAAATGAATCCCATCAAACAACAACTGCCGTTCCTCTTTCCCTTCAGCCCCTGACAGTCAATCATTCTACAGTCCATGATTTTGACTACTCTATATACCTCATATAAGTGTAATCACTCAGTATTAGTCTTTTCAACTGCTTTATTTCTCATCATAATGTGTTCAAGGTTAATCAAGCATCGTACCATGGGACAAGGTGTCCTTTCTTTTTTTAAGGCTGAATAATATTCCATCATATGTATATACCACATTATCCTTATTCATCAGACAAATGCACATGTAGGCTACTTCTACCTCTTGAATTTTTGAATGTACATGGGTGCTTAAATATCTGAGATCTTGATTTAATTTAAATATTTTGGGTATACATCAAAGTGAGAGATTGCTGGATCATATGATAATTCTGTTTTTAGTTTTCTGAGGAACTGCCATAGTGTTTTCCAAAAGGTCTACACCATTATACCTTCCCACCAACAGAGAACAATGGTTTCATTTTCTCCACATGTTTGCCAATAGTTGTTTCCTGGGTTTTTTTTTTTTTTTGATAGCATAAATCCTAATAAGTATGATGTAATAACACACTGTGATTTTCATTTTCACTTCTCTAATGCTTATGATGTTGAACATCTTTGCATATGCTTGTTGACCATTTGTATATCTTCTTTAAAGAAATGCCTACTCTGCTTTTTTGCCTTATTTTTAAATCTGGGTATTTGCTTATTTATTGTTGTAGGAGTTCTTTATATGTTCTGGATATTAACCACTTATCATCATATATATGTGAGAGTTTACTTCTATGTGTTCTATTCTGTTCCACTGGTTTATGTGTCTGCCTTTATGCTAGTTTCATATTCTTTTGATTATTGTAACTTTATAATTGGAGAAGGAAATGGCAACCCTGTCCAATATTCTTGCCTGGAGAATCCCATGGACAGAGGAGCCTGATGGGCTACAGTCCACAGGGTTGCAAAGATTTGGACATAACTTGGCACACACACACAACTTTATGTTTTGAAGTCAGAAAATATGAGACCTCCAACTTTATTCTTCTTTTTCAAGATTACTTTGTCAATTTTGGGTCCTTGAAGTTTTCATATGCATTTTAGGATTTTTTTCTTCTATTCTTGAAGGGACTTAGAGCAATATAACATAAAAATCCAAATTTTGGTGTGTAGTGAGGAGTGTTTTCTTAACCTCCTGGTTTACCCTAGCAAAGAAATCTGGTTACTTTATGCAGCGACTCAACTTCCTTTACTCACATTCCACCTCAACTCATCAGAGCAGATTCACCTCTCGTTTTATTTTATTTTTTTTTGATTTATTTTATTTATTTTTTTAATTTTTTATTTTTTTTATTTTTTTTACCATCAAAAATCATTTATGTGGAAATTAGAACTATTTAAAGTGTTTGTACAAATTTGCAAATAACAAAATACACGAGCTCACCAGCAATCATTATTCACACCAATGTGGGCCTAGTATAACAACTTAATCCACCATTTGTAGCTATGCAATTTCCCTTCAGTGGTTTACACCCTAGAAGAACTGTCCCATTTTACATTCTGTTTGTACCCTTTATTCTGATTAGCCAACCGTTTGTTTCTCCTTGGGCTGGCCTTGAGTATTATATTGAATGCTTCTACACAATTACTAATGTTTCACAAACCACCTAGTCACTAACACGCTGAAGCTTCCTTGATGGAAATTATACCTCATCACCCTGGCTTTGGCTCTAGGACACCAGACACTGTCTTTCCTTGAGAGTGTCACAAAGTAGGCTTCTAACGAATATAATGTGTGAGAAAGTCTCTTACTACACAGTGCAACACTCAAATGTATGATCAGCTAAACTGAGTAAACCTTGGCCCCTTTATCAGAACTTAGTTAAATCTGTGTTATGTCTGCCTGCAGCAGCATTGAAAGGCCTATTGTTTTCCTCTTCTATTGTGTTCAGTGGTGAATGGTTTGAGGTAACCTAAGAGGATGCATTGACCAAATGCCACAATGTAATGGCTTCCAAATGTGGTCAAGAGACTTTGAAAATTCAATTTGTTGTAGCTTGTGAGAGTAGTGAAAGTAATGAGTGAGTGAAAGTACCTGTGAGTAGTGAAAATGGCATCTCTGCTCACATTATCTGAAAATTTAGCTTAGCTTTGGTTATTTTGAGCACCTTAGTAAATCAGATGCATGATTTAAACGTGATAATGTTTTTATAAATATATATAAATTGTAATAATGCCTAAATGACAAATAATGTACTGACTAACAATAAAAAAGATTCTCTAGAAAAAGATCAGATACATAGAACCAGAGAGTAGAATGATGGTTACCAGGGATGGGGAGGTGGGAGAAATGTGGAGATGCTGGTCAAAGGATACAAAGTCATACTTGTGTAAGACAAAGAGTCTAGAGACTCAATAGACTATTACTATTTAATGACTACTACTATTACTATTTAATTACTATTTAAAGACACTGTGTTGCATACTGGAAATTTACTAAAACAGTAATTTCCTTGTACACTCATCACACACACACAAAATAATGGTAACTCTGTGAGAAGGTAATATGTTAATTAGCTTAACTCTAGTAGTCAGTTCACTATGTATATGTACCTTACACCATCATGTTTCACATGCTAAATATACAAAATTTTTATTTTTCAAATTTAATTTAATTTAAAAAATAGATTATTTTGCAGTAGAATTGCATCAGGTGTTTAAAAGTGTAAATAGACTTTAAAGTGAATTTGGAAAACCAGCAAAGCTGCTACTGAGATAAAGATTCCTGGGTTTGAATAAGAAACTCTCCCAGTTGCACAGGTAGACACTTTGTGGTAAGCAGATTCAAGGAAACTAGCATGCATCAAAAAAACTATAATTTGGTGGTACTCTACATATATGACTAATTATCACCTTAAACCCATGGCATTATTATACTATTTCACAAAGCTATTGAGGGGCACTGTCCTAAGATGGCAGAGGAATAGGATGGCGAGACCACTTTCTTCCACACAAATCCATCAAAAGAACATTTGAACGCTGACCAAATTCCACAAAACAACTTCTGAATGCTAGCAGAGGACACCAGGCAACCAGGAAGGCATTCCATTGTCTTTGAAAGGAGGTAGGACAAAATAGATAAAAAGAGAGATGAAAGAGGTAGGGACGGAGATATGGAGATCCGTCCTAGGAACGGAGTCTTAAAAGAGGAGAAGTTTCCAAACACCAGGCAACACTCTCACCAGCGGGTCTGTGGGGAGTTTTGGAACCTCATAAGGCAACATAACCAGGAAGAAAAATAAATAAATAAATAAATAAATAAAACCCATAGATTATGTGCCTATTGGCAACTCCCAGTGCTTGCATCTGCCACCAGCAAGAGGGGACTGAACAGGGAGGTGAGGACTGCATTGCTTACGATAAGGACCAGGCCTGAATGCCCTGAAGGCAATATGAACAAACTAATGTGAGATAGCCAGAGAGAGAGAGAGAGAAAGACAGAGAGAGAGAAAGAGAGAGAGAGAGAGAGATCTATCCTGAGAAAAGCCCTAACCTAAGGCACTGCCAGGCCCGCTCACAGAACAAGTGAAGAGAAAGTGAAGTCGCTCATTCGTGTCTGACTCTTTGTGATCCCATGACTATGGGATTCTCCAGGCAAGAATACAGAACAAAGGACTGAGAAAATACCACAGAAGAGCTAGCAGACTGTGGACAGGCCCACCCCCTACTGGAAACAGGGAGGCGGGCAGGGCAGCAAGAGCCAGAAATGGGCAATCTTGGCCCCTTTGAGGCATCCTCTACCAAACTGCAAGCAGGCTCCGTTGCTAATCAAGATTTGGGATTTTGGATGATTGACATCCACTGGGAGGGTCACAGCCAGAGATCAGCTCCCCAGAAGAGATACAAGCTACACCTGAGAAGCGGCGCCCACTGCACACCCAGGAAACTGAGGGACTGGGACCATGGAGGTGATAAGACACAATCCCCACCTGGGGAAAGTGCTCTCACCAAGCACCTGGTTGCCTGAGCTGCTTGGACCTGAGAAGAGCACAAAACACAGGCCAAACCAAGTCTGTGCCTTTGTGGATTACCCGAGAAGCTGAACCTGAGGGGCTTAGATCTAGGAAGTGCAAGCAACCCAGGACCAACCTCAGACAGTTCCTTGGCAGAGCAACCTAGAGACTGAAGTGTAGACCATGAAAGCACACACAGTGAGTGAGGGCACTGTGAGAACTCCCCACACACGCCAGTGATATTTGTTTGCAGTGTTCCTCCCTCCCCACAGCAAGACTGAACAAGTGAGCCTAAATAAGTGACCACCTTCACCCCCTTGTGTCAGGGCAGAAATTAGACACTGAAGAAACAGGAAAACAGAAGAAGCTAAAATAAACATAGGAAACCACTTTGGAAGTGACAGGTGCAACAGATTAAAACCCTGTAATTAGCACCAACTACATTGGAAGGGGCCTATAGATCTTGAGAATAAAAAGCGGGATCAAGGAACTATCTGAAACTGAACTGACCTCACACTGTCCACAACAGCTCAAGAGAAATTCCTAGATATATTTTTATGATTATCATTTTTTAATTTAATGTTTTTAAAATTTTTAAGTCCTCTATTACTCCTTTAACTTTCATTTTTATAACCTACTATTACCTTGAAAAAAAGACCCTATTTTTAAAGCAAACTTTATATATATGTTTTATAATTTTTGTGCCTTTGTCTTGTTTTTTTAATATTCTATTTTTGAGAGCCTAACCTCCACTCTAGATTTTTAATGTTTGCTTTCTTGTATTTGTTATCAATTTTGTAACTTCAAGAACCCAATATTCAGTACACACTTTTACTTGAGAGTGTGATTACTGGCTTGATTGCTCTCTCCCCCATTTGACTCTCCTTTTTCTCTACCAGGTTGCCTCTGTCTCCTCCCTCCCCCTTCTCTTCTCTGCCCAAATCTGTGAATCTCTTTGTGTGTTCCAGGCTGTGGAGAACACTTAAGGAACTGATTACTGGCTGGATCTGTCTCTCTCCTTTTGAGTCCCCCTTTTCTCCTCCTGGTCACCTCTGACTCCTTCCTCAATTTTCTCTTCTCTGTGTAACTCCATGAACATCTCTGAGGGGTCCAGACTGTAGAGAGCACATAGGGAATTGATTACTGGCTAGCTTGCTCTCTCCCCTTTTTGATTACCCCTCTTCTCCTCCTAGTAACCTCTATTTCCCTCCTCCCTCTTCTCTTCTACATGTAACTCTGTGAACCTCTCCTGGTGTCCCTCAAAGTGGAGAAACTTTTCATCATTAACCTAGATGTTTTATCATCGGTGCTGTATAGATGGAGAAGTCTTGAGGCTACTGTAAGAATAAGACTGAAAACCAGAGGCAGGAGGCTTAAGTCCAAAACCTGAGAACACCAGAGAACTCCTGACTCCAGGGAACATTAATTGATAAGAGCTCATCAAAAAGGCTCCATACCTACACTGAAACCAAGCACCACCCAAGAGCCAACAACTTCCAGAGCAAGACATACCATGCAAATTCTCCTGAGCTTCAATATACAGGCTTCCCAAAGTCACACCAAACCTAATGACACCTCAAAACTCATGGCTGGACACTTGATTGCACTCCAGAGAGAACAGATCCAGCTACACCCACCAGAACACTGACACAAGCTTCCCTAACCAGGAAACCTTGACAAGCCACCCATCAAACCCCACCCACAGCGAGGAACCTCCACAATAAAGAGGAACCACAAACTGCCAGAATACAGAAAGGCCACCCCAAACACAGCAATATGAACAAGATGAAAAGGCAGAGAAATAGTAACCAGGTAAAAGAACATGATAAATGTCCATCAAACCAAACAAAAGAGGAGGAGATAGGGAGTCTACCTAAGAATAATTCAGAATAATAATAGTAAAAATGATCCAAAATCTTGAAAACAAAATGTAGTTAAATAGCCTGGAGACAAGGATTAAGAAGATGTAAGGAGTGTGTAACAAGGACCTAGAAGAAATAAAAAAGAGTCAATATACAATGAATAATGCAATAAATGAGATTAAAAAAACACTCTGGTGGGAAACAACAAAATAATGGAAGTAGAAGACAGGATAAGTGAGGTAGCAGATAGAATGGTAGAAATAAATAAAGCAGAGAGGAAAAAGAATTAAAAGAAATGAGGACAATCTAAGAGACCTCTGGGACAATGTCAGATGCCCCAACATTTGAATCACAGGAATCCCAGAAGAAGAAGACAAAAAGAAAGGCCATGAGAAAATACTTGAGGAGATAATAGTTGAAAACTTCCCTAAAATGGGGAAGGAAATAGTCACCCAAATCTAAGAAACCCAGAGAGTTCCAAACAGGATAAACCCAAGGCAAAACACCCCAAGACACATATTAATCAAGCTAACAAAGAGCAAATATTAAAAGCAGCAAGGGAAAAACAACAAATGACACACAAGGGGATTCCCATAAAGATAACAGCTGATCTTTCAATAGAAACACTTCAGGAATGGCAGGGCATACTTAAAGTGATGAAAGAGAAAAACATGCAATCCAGATTACTATACCCAGCAAGGATCTCAGTCTAATATGAAAGAGAATTCAAAAGCTTTACAGACAAGAAAAAGCTGAGAGAAATTAGCACCGAAAACCAGCTCTTCAAAAAATGATAAAGGATTTTCTTTGGACAGGAAACACAGAAAGGGTGTATAAACTCAAACCCAAAACAATGAAGTAAATGGCAATGGGATCATACTTATCAATAATTACCTTAAATGTAAATAGATTGAATATCCCAACCAAAAGACAAATGCTGGCTGAATGGATACAAAAACAAGACCCCTATATATGTTGTCTACAAGAGAACCACCTCAAAACAAGGGACACATACAGACTGAAAGTAAAGCGCTGGAAAAAGATATTCCATGCAAATAGAGACCAAAAGAAAGCAGAAGTAGCAGTACTCATATCAGATAAAATAGACTTTAAAACAAAGGCTGTGAAAAGAGACAAAGAAGGACACTACACAATGATCAAAGGATCAATCCAAAAAGAAGATGTAACAATTATAGATATATATGCACCCAACATTGGAGGACCAGAATATGCTAACAAGTATGAAAGGAGAAATTTACAATAAAATAATAATAGTGGGCGACTTTAATACCCCACTCACACCTATGGACAGATCAACTAAACAGAAAATTAACAAGGAAACACAAACTTTAAATGATACAATGGATCAGTTAGACCTAATTGATATCTATAGGACATTTCCCTGAAAACTAATGAATTTCACCTTTTTCTCAAGTGCACATGGAAACTTCTCCTGGACAGATTACATCCTGGGCCATAAATCAAGCCTTGGTAAATTTAAAAAAGCTGAAATAATTCCAAGCATCTTTTCTGACCACAATGCAGGAAGACTAGATGTCAATTACAGGAGAAAAACTATTAAAAATCCCCACATATGAAGGCTGAACAATACTCTGCTGAATAAACAACAAATTACAGAAGAAATAAAAAAACAATCAAAATATGCATAAAAACGAATGAAAATGAAACATAACAACCCAAAACGTATGAGGCACTGTAAAAGCAGTGCTAAGAGGAAGGTTCATAATAATACAAGCATACATCAAGAAACAAGAAAAAAAGTCAAATAAATAACCTAACTCTACACCTAAAGCAACTATAAAAGGAAGAAATGAAGAACCCAGGGTTAGTAGAAGGAAAGAAATCTTAAAAATTAGGGCAGAAATAAATGCAAAAGAAACAAAAGCGACCATAGCAGAAATCAACAAAGCTAAAAGCTGGTTCGTTGAGAAAATAAATAAAATCGACAAACCATTAGCCAGATTCATCAAGAAACAGAGGGAGAAGAATCAAATGAACAAAATTACAAATGAAAATGGAGAAATCACAACAGACAACACAGAAATACAAAGGATCATAAGTACTATCAGCAACTATATGCTAATAAAATGGACAACTTGGAAGAAATGGACAAATTCCTATAAATGTATAACTTTCCAAAACTGAACCAGGAAGAAGTAGAAAATCTTAACAGACCCATCACAAGCAGGGAAATTGAAACTGTAATCAGAAATCTTCCAGCAAACAAAAGCCCAGGACCAGATGGCTTCACAGCTGAATTCTACCAAAAATTTAGACAAGAGCTAATACCTATCCTATTCAAGCTCTTCCAGAAAATTGCAGAGGAAGGCCAACTTCCAAACTCATTCTATGAGGCGACCATCACCCTAATACCAAAACCTGACAAACATGCCACACACACAGAAAAAGAAAGAAAGAAAGAAAGAAAACTACAGGCCAATATCACTGATGAACATAGACGCAGAAATCCTTAACAAAATTCTAGCAAACAGAATCCAACAATATATTAAAAAGATCATACATCTTGACCAAGTGGACTTTATCCCAGGAATGCAAGGATTCTTTAATATCTGCAAATCAATCAATGGAAAACACCACATTAACAAATTGAAATATAAAAACCATATGATTATCTCAATAGATGTAGAGAAAGCTTTTGACAAAATTCAACATCCATTTATGATAAAAACCGTCCAGAAAGTAGGAATAGAAGGAACATACTTCAACATAATAAAAACCATATATGAAAAACCCACAGAAAACATTATCCTCAATGGTGAATAACTGAAAGCATTTCCCCTAAAGTCAGGAACAAGACAATGGTGCCCACTCTCACCACTACTATTCAACATAGTTTTGGTCACAGCAATCAGAGCAGAAAAAGAAATAAAAGGTATCCAGATTGGAAAAGAAGAAGTAAAACCCTCACTGTTTGCAGATGACACGATCCTCTACATAGAAAACCCTAAAGACTCCACCAGAAAATTACTAGAGTTAATCAATGAATATAGTAAAGTTGCAGGATATAAAATTAACACAGAAAAATCTCTTGCATTCCTATACACTAATAATGAGGAAAAAGAAAAAGAAATTAAGGAAACAATTCAATTCACCATTGCAATGAAAAGAATAAAATACTTAGAAATATATCTAACTAAAGAAACAAAAAACCTACATACAGAAAAGTATAAAACACTGGTGAAAGAAATCAAAGATGACACAAATAGATGGAGAAATATTCCATGTTCATGGATTGAAAGAANTGTAGTCTTTGGGGCTCACCCTTTCTCTGGGATCAACAAATGTATTCTGAACTGACAGTTATAGCCTTTTTTCCCAATGCCATACTTAGTCCATCCAGTATTTAGGACTGACTGTATGAACTCAGCTATCCCTCCTTCCTCAGCTTACTCAGTTGAAAATATAAACAAAATTTCTGCCTCACTTCAATTTTGCAGTACTACTTATTAAAGAGAATATTACATTCAAATTGTAATAGCTAATTTTTTTTGATCATTTACCATGAGTCTGGCAGGCTTCTCATGTGGCTCAGTGGTAAAGAACCTGCCTGTCAAAGCAGGAGATGTAGTTCAATTCCTGGGTTGGGAAGATCCCCTGGAGAAGGAAATGGTATCCCACTCCAGTAATCTTGCCTGGAAAATTCCATGGACAGAGGAGCCAAGCGGGCTACAGCCTATGGGATTGCAAAAAAGTAAGACACAACTTAGCAACCAAACAACAGCAAAACATGAGTCTGGCATCATGGCTGAATTTTTAGTGATAATTTTTTTAAATTGTAATAAACGTAACATGAAATTTATTATCTTAACCACTTAGAAATGTTCAGTTCAGTAGTGTTAAATACATTCATTTTGTTGTACAGTCAGTCTCTAGGGCTCTTTAATTTTGCAAACCTCAAATTCCATTTCCATTAAACAATAGCTTCCCATTCTTTGATCCTCTGAATCCCTGACAACCTACCATTTACTTTCTGTCTTTATAATTTTGTCTACTCTATGTACTTCATATAAATAGAATTACAGTATTCATCTTTTTGTCACTGGCCTATTTAACTTCACATAATATCCTCAGAGTTGATCAGTGTTGTAGCACGTGTCAGAGTTTTCTTCTTTTCTAAGGCTAAATAACAGTCCTTTGTAAATAGATACCACAATTGTGTTTATCTATTCATCCATAAGGTTGAAAAAAGTCAAACACAATTGAGCAACTGAGTACACATGCATGCACTAATCCATACATGAACAGTTTGGCTGCTTCTGTTAATAGCTTTTGGCTCTTATGAGAAATGCTGCTATAAACATGATGTAAATTTATCTCTTCCAGACTTTTATTTTAGTTCTTTTGGGTTATACCCAAAAGTGGAATTGCTCAGTCATATGGCAATTGTATTCTATCTATTTTGAAGAATGATCAAGGACTGAAATCTTAGGATTTCATATTTCTTTCTCCCCTGCTTACAATGGACATTAATAATAGTAAATCATTGGGGAAAAAATCATAAAGAAATATTTACATAAGAAATGAGTTTATAAATCAAAATTGATAGCAACAAATATTTTTAAAGACTATATATCAAATATGTTGTATATCCCCTGGAGACTGTTGGCAATAAAACCATGGGATAAATAGATTATAAGTATGAGGCAGTATAGAAAATTCTATCTTCTTACAAACTAATCATGGGCAGAGTGGCAATACTATACCACAGACATGGTCAATGTTGATAGATTTAATTTTTTAAATCTGGCATTCCTGTCTGTTCTTGATTCCAGGGAATCAAGATTTTTGTATTGCTTCCCTTTGAACATCTATGCTATGAAAACTTGGACAGAAATGATAAAATTTTAAGTTTTATGAGGAGATGCTTTTGTTTGAATTGAGATTGAGGATATTCCTTGGAGAAAATTCCACCAGTTTTCAGGGAGCAAGTCTGTAGCCAGTCAGCACAGGAAGGGAAGTGCAGTGGTGAGTGACACAGGGCTGGTGTGTGAACCTGTCTTTCAAACTTTACAATCCCAATAGCCTCAAGCCAGACTCTGTCTAAGGCTGTGGTAATAGATGTGGTACACAAGGAATTCTGAGTCTTGCTAGAGCCCGTTAGTCTCATTTTTTCGCAAATCTGTATTTAGTAACTCACAGCCTTTGTGATTGGCCAGAAATTTTTAAGTGGCTCTGATGCTTTCTCTCTGGCAACTTCGGGAAAGTTAATTAACTTCTTTTTGCCTCAGTTTCCTTTCAGTAAAATATCTTCTATTTTTTATCTACTATTAATTCAAAATAGAAAAAAACTTACAGTTTTATCATTTCTGTTTAAGTTTTTAGAGTATAGGTATTTGGAGAAAAAAAAAAGTTTCTTTTCCTGAGTTTTAAATAACTGAACAGGAAACCAGATTTTTAAATTAAATTTGTCAGTATTACATCCTAATTACCTTCAAATATGCTATTGGCCTTCCCAGGTGGCACAGCGGGAAAGATTCTGTCTTCCAATATAGGAGACATGAGTTCAATCCTTGGGTTGGGAAGATCTCCCGAAGAAGGAAATGGCAACCCACTTCCATATTCTTGCCTGGAGAATCCCATGGACAGAGGAGCCTGGTGAGCTACAGTCAGTGAGACTAAACAACTGAGTGAAGTGCATCATTCTCTTACGGAATATGTACAGAAAAATGGATCAGCATAATCCAGAATCCTTTAGCTGATTTTTCAGCATGGGATCTTTAGTCATAAACTTTACCTAATCCCAATTCATTCCTTCCCTTAAAAGATCTGCCTTCCATCACTGGAGCCCAAACCCCAAACTCTACAAATATTTTCCTTTAAACTTTCCACTCTAAGACATGATTCAGGTACTATCTATTTGTTATTCTTCTTGTATGTGGTTGAGTCTGATCAACATCATTTGGTCACCATTTTTACCTGGTGGTCTTTTGGGGAGCTGAGAGTGGAAATAAGAAAGTCATAGTGTCATTAACAATGGTGAGCTGTTTATAAACTGTTGGAAATCTAGAATCTGTTTTTCCAAAAGAAATGCTATCCAAGTAATACTCTACTATTGTTTTTACTATAGATAAACATCTACTGAGTCCTTCTGTCTTCTATTTGTGTGTGCCTTTACATGTATTGCCTTTTAAAATACTTACGAAACCCTCCTCAGGTTATAGTACCAGATAGGAACCGGCTCATTTTCCTTCAGGTGACTGTTCTCCTGTCTCATCATTCTACAGCCTAGTCTTCCTGCAAACATGCTTGTTATCCCTACTCCTGCTAGGTATCTTGGCAATTGCCTCCTTTCACCATTACACTGTTCCAGTGAGTTTCTCAGTGCTGATATTCTCAAATTCCTCTCATTCAGTCCTACCTACTTTGGAAACGTCCTCTTGTTTATAAAAAATAGTAATAGTCATGATGATTGTCAAAGTTAAATTTTAAACATGTTTAAAAAGTAATTGTCATTCATATATGTATTTATGTGAGTGCTATGTCGCTTCAGTCATGTCTGACTCTTTGTGACCCTATGGACTATAGCCTGCCAGGCTCCTCTGTACATAGGTTTCTCCAGGCAAGAATATTGGAATTGGTTGCCATGCCTTCCTCCAGGGGATCTTCCTCACCCTGCATCTCTTATATCTCCTGCATTGGCAGATGGGTTCTTTACACATTAGGGTTACCTGGGAAGTATATATATAAGCATACCTGACAGTTTAAGCTCATTAATGAGGGAACCAATAGAATGAAAAACAGAAATTTTATATGATCAGTGAAGAAAGGTTCTGAAATAATATGGCTAAATTAGGGGCAAATGGGATTATGTTCTACAGAGCAATAAAACTGTGATTTTGAAGTCCTCAAGTCTGACAAAAGAAAAACAAACCATTGCATCTTATCAGTTTTCTCCAACTTAAATTCTATATTTCAAAGTTGTAAAGTGCCTGGATCCAAATCAATTCTGATTGCCATGGTGAAAATTCCATTTTCTGAGGGAGTCAGGTGTGTTGGATAGCACTTTGGCATAGCATTAAAAGGTTGCACAATCATCTTGCTGATTTATTTTCAAGTCAAGAATAGTTCTCTGTAACATCATAAACAAATTATTAAAGAATCTAAAAAATTTTTATTAGTAAATAAATATTGTTTAAGGGGAGCGAATTTATTAACTAATGTGAAATTTTAGCTGAAAATAAGGGTTTCATTTATTAAATCCCAGTGCTGGATTGTGCTACATCAACTTGGTGAGGCTGGGATTTATGTTTCACTGAAGCTCCTTCTCTGTGTGGCGCTAGATAGGACTTGGAAGGTAGAAGTTAACAGCAGTCATGATTTATTGATGGACAGTGGGATGAGTTACAGCGATGTTTCTTCATAGAAGTGCCCAACAGATCCTAGCTCATCCCCACTCCTTCCTGCTCTCTGATCAGCTTGCTTTCCCAACCAGGGGCCAGGCTGGGCAACAGCTGTTCCAGGCTCACCAGCAGATGTTTGGCAATGGTTCCTGGAGGTTAAAAGCCTCTTGGAGACATCTCTATGGCATCCTCCTCTGCATCTATTTCATTGTCTGGGCATGCTTAGTTTCTGTATTTGTCTTCAAGCTCTGACTTAGTCATCCTTGCCAGAGTTTTTGGCATGAACTGGTTAATGTCTGTGTCTGACCTCTACTTTCTGTTCCAGACCTTCACTTTACCACCTGTTCCCATATTTCTGTAAGATCTAAGGTCTGTGATAAATCTTTTACTCCCCAAATGTTCAAAGGAGCTCTGCTTTCCTGACTCAACCTTGACTAATGCATTCCTACTATTTTAAAGCTGTGATCTCTAATTTCAACCCACTCAAATATTTTCAACCACATTTTGACACAGAGTCTAATGACTAAAATGATAATGATGACCATAATATGGGGCTGTTGTACAGGGATGATCCAGAGAGACGTTGTGGGGTGGGAGGTGGGAGGGGGATTCAGGATTGGGAGCTTGTGTACACCTGTGGTGGATTCATGTCGATGTATGGCAAAGCCAATAGAGTATTGTAAAGTCAAATTAAAAAATAAATAAATAAAAAATTAAATTAAAAAAATATATTAAAACAATAATAATAATAGTAATAGCTAACACTTACCTAAGGAGGCTAGCATTATTGTAAATAATTTACTACTAAATGCTTATATATTTCTCAGTCTGTTTAAGCTCTACTTCCTTTCTCTGTTAACATCAGGTTGAAAGTATTCGTGATTGTGTAGTCATATACTTATGAAAGGATCACAGGGAAATCTAGAGGTGTAGTTAGATGAATGATGTGGGTAGCTAAATATAATCATTAGAGATTCTCTAAGATGTTAAGAACTATTGCTATAAAGAATCACAGGAAAATTTATTTGGACCCATAATGTTGTATATTGCAATCACGGCCCTTATTGTGAACTTGTCATATATCAGACACTTTGCAAAGGTGTTTATATATACTACCTCATATAATTCTGCCAATGACACCAAAAGATAGAGAAATACCATCTTTTTTATATAGGTGATAAAACTGAGACTAAGAAGAGTAACTTGTCCAAAGTCACACATTATGTATGCAATTATAATGGAGACTTGTAATTTTCTTCCTATATTCATTCTCTCCTATTACCAGACCTCTGAGTTTTAGCCAAACGAATATTCACAAAAATAGTGACTACATCCCTACAGTGCTTTGGAACTATGTATTGCCACTTGGCTATATATCTGACAAATGAGGTAAAAATAGAAGTGATGAAGCATGTATACTATCATGTAAGAAACGAGGCACTGGTCTATGTTCAATGCAGGATGCAGGATGCTTGAGGCTGGTGCACGGGGATGATCCAGAGAGACGTTGTGGGGTGGGAGGTGGGAGGAGGATTCGGGATTGGGAGCTCGTGTACACCTGTGGTGGATTCATGTCGATGTATGGCAAAACCAATAGAGTATTGTAATGTAAAATAAAGTTAAAAATAAATAAATAAATAAAATTAAATAAACTTAACAATGTACTAAGCCAAAAAAAAAATATTTACAAAGAATATAAAGTCTTATGAATCTTGCATCTGTTGCTCTGAAAAATAATTTAGAATTTTGTTAAGGCTGCTGCATAATCCATACGCATTCTTTTGGTTTTAAAGAACATCACATTGTACCAGAAATTGTTACTCATGTTTTTGTTGGTGAAAACATGGTTTGTTTCTAGTTTGGGACTTTTACTAATAAAATTACTATGAATATTCATTAAAAAAAAAAAAGAAAGTGATCCTAGAGGGAGAGACTATATTCTCTTATTTGCTTTCTTTCTTGACTGCTGTGATTCAGATATTCAACCAGCCATCTTTAGTCATGAGGTGACCTTGGGAATGGTGGTCAAGCTTAGTGGAGAATGATGCCATAAGTATCTTGAGTCATTAATACACTGCAACACCTTAGACACCTTTAGAACTTTTACCTGAATGAAAAATAAACTTCCATCCTATGTAAGCCACTGTTATTTGGGATTTTCTATAACATTCAACTGGATCTAATCTCAGTTAATGCAGTAATATAACTTTTTCTGTACACACACAAAAATAAACTGAGAAACCTTACCATCAATATCACCTTCATTCTTAGCATTTTTCCCCCTTGTGGTAGATTAGAAATTAGAAATATTTCTCTGTTATTATAGATTTCTACCTCAAGTCTGAGAACTTATATTCATCAAGAGTCCTTGAAAATGTCCTCAACATGACCTCTAATCAGGGTAATAAAAGTATAGAGCTATTGCTAACTTCTAACTCTGATATTTTTTCTGTAATAGCAGGTTGCTGGAAAAATGCATTACTCAGGATCTTGAAAATTAAATTGACTTCTACCTTAAGTGATGATCAGTTGAAAAATTGGACTGAATTACTTTTTACAAACCTTAAGAGCATAGCCCCAATGCATTTCAAAATATGTGTAGTCAAATTGACTAACTTGGCGTTTTTTGCTCTTCCTTTATACCTATGGGAGAGTCAGACAGGCTTGTTTTTGGCTTGACAACAAAAGTAAAGAGGTTACACCATGAGAGAATATTTTCTTAGAGTCATTTGAATCAAATAATAATGCCTAAAAAAAACTCTTGTAAATGTGTATTTGTGAATCTGAAGAGAGCAAAGCTAATACTCTATGTACCCAAGTTCAAAATAGTTTTCCTAGTTCTTACTATTCTTGGGGCCAAATTCCCAAGACTGTTGTTTTGGGAATTTTGTTTAGCAGCAAAAGTTGCTAAATTCAATCTCAGTGCCAAAAGTAGTGGGCCTCCAATTAACCAATAACATTTATTTCTCCTGAGCACGCAGACCTTAACAAGCCTTGTGAGTTAATACACAATTCATGACAGAAGCATTTAGACCTGGATGAGGGGAAATAAACTATGTTAAGAACTGTTCTGCAATGCCTGTATAGAAGTATTTAAGGTTTGGGATTTTAAGGTTTAGTGAGACAATCTCTCTATAAATTAATTCCCCTGGACTTCTAGATAACAATATTTCACCATTAGAGCTTCATCTGGCCATGAGTATGTCTTTTGTTTAAACACTCTTGAAATGAATAGCATGCTAAGTATGTCAACTCCTTTCTAAGTATGTGCATCAAAAGTAGGTTGTAAAAGAATGAGGGACATTGAGCTACTACAGTGCCTTAGCCCTCCCCAAAGCAGGCAAGCTGGAGTGATGTTTAGTTCCCCAGGAGCATTAGAAAGGCATTTTGTACCTGTGGTTGTATGTAAGAAAAACAAAACAAAACAAAATAATAAGCTAGCTGCAAAAAGGGAAAGTGATGTAATTAGAGACTTGTTTTTCCTACTGACTACCATGTAATGTTCAGGTTGCAAAGCTGGCATTTTAAATCAAATCAGTTTACGTCTCATAATACTCTATTGAAGTAAGGAAAAAAAGTTGTGAAATTCTGTTGAAAATTAAAAAAATAAATAGTTCAATCAAATGAACAACTACTTTTGTGATTTCAGAATGGTTTTATCAATATGTTTTCCTAAATTTACAATTGAGCAGATTTTTTGGCATCAGAGGCCAGGAAAGGAAGACATGAAGTTGGCTGTGTTCTTCCTTGAGTGGGAAGGGAGAGGGTGAAGACAAATTTAGCTGTGTAAATCGTGCTACAAGGAATTTTGTACCAGTATATTTGTCCCACTTACTATACAGAACTTCCTCCTTTCTTGTTGTTGCAGGTAGCCATGTTATCTTCTAGATGGAACCAAAATTTCCAACAGCTTGGAATCCATTTTCATTTCATTGGGGACAAACTCAAAGACACATTTCTACTTTGACTTTCCAGGCCCCTTTTAAAAAGTCATCTGCAATAGAGACTAAAAATATAATCCAATGAACGTCTTCTACTTCCAATTTAAAATACTAGAATTTATTCACAACATAGAGGAAATGTTGAAATAATCTTAATAGAACTTGGCCAAACAGTGATCCCACTGGGAAATCTTTTTCTAAATCCTGAATCCCTTCCTTTGGTACAGATTCAGAATGTATGGCTGAGTCCCTTTGCTGTTCACCTGAAATTAGCATAACATAATTAATTGGCTATATTTAAATACAAAATAAAAAGTTTACAAGAAAAATATATAAAAGAAAGCATCAATGGAGCCAGAACTCAGTGTCTGTTAAGGATCTAAGTTGTTCAAATGAGAAGTGTATTCAGGTACCAGTAGTTTTCTTCTTATTTTCACAATTTTTCCTATTATTCTGAGATAAAATAAGAATCTAATGGTTTGTTTTTTGGAGATATAAGCTCTCTTCTTATAGTCCCTTCCCTATGAAAGCAGATAGCTCTGTAATTGGACATTTGACTTAATAGAGCTACTGCTTTTAATGTAGTAATCCTTGCAAATGAAAATTGAGTTAAGAGAGACTGTCTGGAATGGAGACTCCAAAATAATGAGTAACAAATACACAATAGATGACAGGACCCAACAGTCCAGCAGTGTGCACTTGTCTTCATTTTGAAAATTCTGTGTATGTTCACCAATAATTGAGGAGTCCAACCAGGGATATAACAAAAATAACCTGCTGGGAATTGTTTCCATGTTCCTGAGCTTGAGATCACAGCCCAGTGTCCAGCCTCTTCATTACTAGAGAACCATATGGTCTATTTCTATAGTAAACACATCTTTAAGAACATGAGAAAGGAGTCCATATTGGTAAGGATTTAGGCCAAATTATACTGGGAAACACAATACAAATATTTCTGAGTGATTGTGTTATTTTATTTTATTATTGTATTTAATAATTTATTTTTATATCAAAATTACTGCTACTATAGCAGGTGACAGTATGCTGGATTCAACTCAGATATTTTTGAAAAAATAAAAAAGAATCACCTCAGATTTTTAGCAAACAAAACTATTTTCTGCCTTCAACTTATATGAATTTATTCACTTGAATGGTTTCCCAAATATCTTTTATATTTTTGTTGTAAATTTTGTAGAAACGTGCATTTTAGAAAATGTATATTACAAAAAAAAAGAAAATGTATATTCCTCATCAAATAAGAGAAGAAAAATATGCCCCTTCATTTTACTACACATATAAATCTCCTACATCTGCAGAAAGATTTACCTGTTCTCTCATACTCAGAAGTAAAATATTTGTTGTTTTTTTCAGATTTTTATTTTTATTGAAATATAGCTGATTTACCATGTTAACTATTCTGCACAGCAAAATGATTCAGTTAGACATTTATATATTCTTTTCCATTATGGTTTATTATAGGATATTAAATATAATACACTATGCTATACAGTAGAGCCTTGTTGTTTATCCATTCTATATACAACAGTTTGCATCTTGTTGTTGTTGTTCAGTTACTCAGTCCTGTCCAACTCTTGCAGCCCCATGGACTGCAGCACACCAGACTTTCCTGTCCTTCACTATCTCCCAGAATTTGTTCAAATTCATGTCCATTGCATTGATGATGCAATCCAATCTTCTCATCCTCTGTTGCCTCCTTTTCCTGCTGCCCTGTCTTTCCCAGCATCATCATTTTCAGTGAGACAGCTCGTTGCATCAGGTGCCCAAAGTATTGGAGCTTCAGCTTCAGCATCAGTCCTCCCAATGACTATTTAGGATTGATTTCCTTTAGGATTGACTNCTTTTCCTGCTGCCCTGTCTTTCCCAGCATCATCATTTTCAGTGAGACAGCTCGTTGCATCAGGTGCCCAAAGTATTGGAGCTTCAGCTTCAGCATCAGTCCTCCCAATGACTATTTAGGATTGATTTCCTTTAGGATTGACTGGTTTAATATCCTTGCTGTCCAAGGGACTCTCAAGAGTCTTCTCCAGCACCACAGTTCAAAAGCATCAGTTCTTCAGTGCTCAGCCTTCTTTATGGTTCATCTCTCACATCCATACATGACTACTGGAAAAGTTCATAGCTTTGACTGTACAGACCTTTGTTGGCAAAGTGATGTCTCTGCTTTCTAATATATATGCTATCTAGGTCTGTTATAGCTTTTCTTCCAAGGAGCAAGTGTCTTAATTTTATGGCTGCAGTCACCATCCATAGTGATTTTGGAGCCCAAGAAAATAAAATCTGTCACTGTTTCCATTGTTTCCCCATCTACTGGCTATGAAGGAATGGGACATTTAGACATGGAAGCCTATGTCTTGGCTATTATGAAGAGTTCTGCTATGAATTAGGGGTGCACGGATGTTTTTGAATTATAGTTTTGAGCAGAAGAGGAGTTTCTGGATTATATGGTAGTCCTATTTTTTTTTCTTTTTTTGAAGAATGTCCACACTGTTTTCCCTAGTGACTGTACCAACTTAAGTTGCCCCCAACAGTGTAAGAGGGTTCCCTTTAGAGATGAAATACTAAAAAAAAAAAAAAAGATTTTTTGTAAAGGATTACAAAGGATCTAGACCTTGGAAGACTGGTTCAACAAAAATGAAACAGGTACTCCATGATAAAATTTTAAAAGTTTAACCATATTACCAAGTCTAGACTTCATCTATTCATAGAGGAAAACAATTTTCTTTCATGAATATAATAAGTAACAAATGTCTTCATATCATCAGGTACTACCTTGCAAAATTCAGGAATAAAGCTGTTTGTGTTCGGGAGTCATCAATTTAAGGGGCATGCTAGAGTTTTCTTTTCTTTGAAAGACTAGAATTCAATAAGAAACCCATCTTCTTCTTATTGTTGCTGCTGTTGGTATTGTTTCACTGTTTGAACTTAACTCAGGATATACTGATTGTTCTATTTACAAGAAGAAGTTTCTACTTATCCATGATGTCAAAGGGGGCAAAGTGTTATTTTTCAATTGGAAGTATTCAAAAGTTTTATATTATTATTTGAGGAATTAAAGAAGAGAGAAAAGAAGAAGGAAGTCCAGAGTGGTGTGAAGAAAAGGAGACCGCCAAGGAAATGAGGCAACAATTGGCATAATCATTCAGCATTATCAGAAATATAGACTAGGGAATAAACACAAT
Organism: Neotragus pygmaeus; assembly: GCA_006410875.1. NCBI lineage: Eukaryota > Metazoa > Chordata > Mammalia > Artiodactyla > Bovidae > Neotragus > Neotragus pygmaeus. The sequence continues at coordinate 1,972,740 of SJYV01034183.1, forward strand.
AATATAATCCCCTCTGAAATTCCATGATTTGTGAGAGGGTAGATACTTCTTACAAAATTGGGCCTGGAAGCTCAAGCTTGTTATTTGGGTATTAATAAAGAGGAATCCTGGGGCTTCCTTAGTGTCTCAGATGGTAAAGAATCTGCCTGCAACGCAGGAAATGCAGGAGACCAAGCTTCGATCCTGGAGTTGGGAAGATCCCCTGGAAGAGAGCATAGTAACCCACTCCAGTATTCTTGCCTGGAGAATCTCACAGACAGGAGCCTGGTGGGCTACAGTCCATAGGGTCGCAAAGAGTCAGACACAACTGAAGTGACTTAGCATGCACGCAAAGAGAAATTCCACTGGAGTATTTCAGTATATTTAGATATTCTACGCTCTGATTTCTGAAGTGACAAGCTCTTAGGATAAATGAACATATGTGCAACATTTTTAAAAAGATAGTCCTCCTAACTTTGTTCTTTTTTAGTTAAAACATGTGTTTTAGTGCCAGACTTTTGAAGATATTCTCTTTAGCTAAAGGGAACTTTGTACACTATAACAAGCCAAGAAGTATATGGCATTTCTGGAAGGTGAAGGAAGGGTTTTTTATTGTGTTTCATGTTATCTTACATTTTTAAAAAATCAATATTATAAATTAAAAGTTGTCCTATTCAAAAATTTAAATTCTTTTTTAGATGAATTGTCCTCATGTACATTTTTCAAGTTACCACTCAAGGATGGCATCTTCCATCTCTTTAAATAGAACTGACCATTTCTTCTTTTGAACCTGTCACTGGCATGGCGTGAGTCCATAGCTAATGAGGGGACTGTCACACAGTATATCAGCTGACATAATCTCTTGCTGCTTACCCAAAAAACTCTCAGTGACTTAACACAATCTACTGGACATCCATATGGAGTCCATCACAGTCCAATGGAATGTTTCCTGAGGAATATTCTACTCAGTGATTCTAAGACCCAACTCCTTCCGTCTTACAGTTAGGCAATCGCCAAGGCCTTTGCCTGATTCTCAGAATCTGGCTAGCAGATGGAGGAAAAGGAAGATGTCATCATGCAGAGAGAGATTTTATAGCCCAAGCCTTGAAATAGCACTCCAATTCCCAATGATATTTCATTGGCTGTAACTCAGTCACGTGACAAGACCAAGGAAAATGGAATTGCAAGGGAAGATGGAATTTGTAGTTTGTTTATCCGGAAAGAAAAATAAGCATCTGTCTAATCTCTGCCAAAAAGTACATATCATTAACTAACACGCCTTGCTTTTTCTGAGGTGTATATATTTAACAATTTTGTATAAAATGATTTCAATTTCTAGGATCAGAGACACATCTGTAATCATATCCAAGAACTAAAAATGTTCCAACAATAATTACACTGTGTTATTGCTGCTGTTTTGAATATTCTCACCCTTAGTGAAAGTGAAAGTGAAGTCACTCAGTTGTGTCCTACTCTTTGCGACCCCATGGACTGTAGCCTCCTTTAATATACTCATATTTAATAAAAGGAAATCTGGCTCTTCTTAATGTTCAAATTATCAAAATTGTATGCATCCATGTCAGCCCTATGTATGTTTCCTTTGAAACAGGTTCAGGTAAAGTTCGCTTTGTCAGAAAGCTGTAATGGTTTCATGCATTAAATAGCCTGATTTAAGAGTATGAGCGCTAGTGAAAGCAGCAGCCCTGTTTATCATCACCTTTGGACTGGTTTTGCCACGGTCTTGCTGGAAGTGTTTTTGAAAGCTCGGGATTCATTTTCTCCAGTTGTCATAGAGATGACCCTCCAGTGCTGTGCTGTGTACTGTGCTAAGTCACTTCAGTCATGT
>SJYV01034183.1:1979465-2021554 GCA_006410875.1 Neotragus pygmaeus
ATGCAGGGTACATTATGAGAAATGCTGGGCTGGATGAAGCACAAGTTGGAATCAAGACTGCCAGGAGAAATATCAACAACCTCAGATATGCAGATGACACCACCCTTATGGCAGAAAGCAAAGAAGACTTAAAGAGCCTCTTGATGAAAATAAAAGAGGAGAGTGAAAAAGCTGGCTTAAAGCTCAACATTCAGAAAACGAAGATCATGGCATCTGGTCCCATCACTTCATGGGAAATAGATGGAGAAACAGTGGAAATAGAGGCTGACTATATTTTCTTGGGCTCCAAAATCACTGCAGATGGTGACTGTAGCCATGAAATTAAAAGACGCTTACTCCTTGGAAGAAAAGTTAAGACCAACCTAGATAGCATATTCAAAAGCAGAGACATTACTTTGCCGGCTAAGGTCTGTCTGGTCAATGTTATGGTTTTTCCAGTGGTCATGTATGGATGTAAGAGTCGGACTGTGAAGAAAGCTGAGGGCCGAAGAATTGATGCTTTTGAACTGTGGTGTTGAAGAATACACTTGAGAGTTCCTTGGACTGCAAGGAGATCCAACCAGTCCATTCTGAAAAAGATCAGCCCTAGGATTTCTTTGGAGGGAATGATGCTGAAGCTGAAACTCCAATACTTTGGCCACCTCATGCGAAGAGTTGATTCACTGGAAAAGACTCTGATGCTGGTAGGGATTGGGGGCAAGAGGAGAAGGGGACGACCGAGAATGAGATGGCTGGATGGTATCACTGACTCGATGGACGTGAGTCTGAGTGAACTCCGGGAGTTGGTGATGGACACGGAGGCCTGGCGTGCTGTGTATCATGTGGTCACAAATAGTTGGACATGACTGAGCGACTGAACTGAACTGAACTGAAGAACTCAAAGTAAATGTAATATTCTTTAAAAAAACAAATTTTTCCCTTTCAAATATCAATTTTTTACATAATATAATATGAAAATGGAACATTCTTGTCACTGAAATCTCTTGATTTTGATTTGGTACTAAGTGTAAATCAAATGGCATTTTTAAATGGGCTCNAAAAAAACAAATTTTTCCCTTTCAAATATCAATTTTTTACATAATATAATATGAAAATGGAACATTCTTGTCACTGAAATCTCTTGATTTTGATTTGGTACTAAGTGTAAATCAAATGGCATTTTTAAATGGGCTCTCTTAGTCACATGTCATTAAAGAGTACTTACGTTTCTTAAAAGTGATTTGCCAGTAGGTGTGTCATCCAACAGAAAAGTGTGCCTTAAGTGGATTTGTTTCATATTTTATTATTTACACCACAATATCTTTCTAAATCCAAGAGTCTATGAAGTCCAAAATGCATTATATAGATTTTTCAAATGTGAAATGGCAAGAGAGTCTTATCATTAACTATCATGAATCTATCATAGAAGTCAAACACTGTTAAAACTTAAAATCTACATGTCTAAAGAGATGAACATGTGTAAGCTAGGAAAAATCCGTCCTAACAGAGTGGAGTGGTTTTCGAAGCTGCCTAAAATGTTTATTTTCTTTTCTCAAAAACTGCTACTGCTTAACCAGAAATATGTATTTCTGACTCACACTGCTTTTCAGTAAGAGATGATTTACTTTAGGGGAATTTATCATTGTAGGTAGAAACAAGAGATGTGCAACTCTTTTACATGTCTGTACAGAATCTCATCTAGGTGCAGTAGACGGAAGATACTTAGTGACTTACTACATCAAATAAGTGTAGACCTTGTGTAGTTTGAAGATGCTAAACAGAAGTACAGGAGAATAGAAGAAAAAACAAGAGACTGGGAATCAGAAGTCTGCCTAACTGGATTCTGAGCTTTAGTTTTTCTCACCTGTGAAATCAAAGAGATCATAAGAGGATCTACAGCTTCTCATACAAATCCATTCATTCCAAGTCAGTCTCACATTATCAACTCTATTTGGGTCAACTGAGACTACGGAGAAGGGACAAGAGTAAAGAAACAGACCTTTTTATTAGATTAAGGCCACAGTTTTAGATCTTCCTAGCAATTTCCCTTTGTGACTAGCAGAGATTCCTAAAGAAAGTCCATTGCACCCCGTAACAAACTTCAGTTTCACGTAGGAGTTTCAGCTACATAATATATGTTAAAACTCTGTTTATATTCTAAAGATACTATGGACTTTATCAAGTTCATCTATTTACAATTAGCATTCAAATCATAAGTGGTAGCTTGGTTTGTAAGTTGCTACAGAAGCAACACTTTTAGAACTGGCCATTTTGTAATGATTCTAGGGGCAGATTATGTTGTGCAGATAATATTTATTTTCTTCATTTATTAAGTCCTTATTTTTCAAGTAATGGCAAAGTTAGATGAGTAAAACATGAACCAAATCTTAAAAAGTAGATCATATAAGGAAACTTGAGAGGTTGAATGTAAAACCCATTCGATTGTTATGTACAGACACCGAGACAATTTATAGCACTAGTAAAAACAATCTACATCTTCCTTTAATTTGTGTTAGAACTCTTGCTCAGTGAACTGATACAAATATACACGAACACTGATGATGTATGTCTAAGTTCATCCCTTGAGAAATTAGACTTCAAAATAAAAGAAGACTTCCCTGGTGGCACAGTAGAAAAGAATCTATCTGCCACTGCAGGAGACAAAGTTTTGATCCCTGGTCCAGGAAGATCCCATGTGCCATGGAGCCACTAAACCTATGTGCCTCAACTACTATGCCAGAGTGCTGCAACTACTGAAGCCCATCCCCCAAGAACCTGTGCTCCACAACGAGATAAGTCACTGCTATGAGAAGCCTGTGAACTGCAAGGAAGTGTAGCCCCTNGCCATGGAGCCACTAAACCTATGTGCCTCAACTACTATGCCAGAGTGCTGCAACTACTGAAGCCCATCCCCCAAGAACCTGTGCTCCACAACGAGATAAGTCACTGCTATGAGAAGCCTGTGAACTGCAAGGAAGTGTAGCCCCTGTTCACCTCAACTAGAGAAAGTCTATGCAAAGCTACAAAGACCCGGAACAGTCACAAATTTTTTTTTTAATTTAAATTGATAAAAGAATACAAACCAGAAAAGAACGTTAAAAACAATGACTAACTGATAACAAGGGACAAAATTAAAATAAAGAAACTGTCTTGGATCTGTATTCAAAGTTTCCAGAACATTCTTTTGTTGTTTTATTAACTTCATCAATTTTATTCTTTACTGAATGAAATAAGTAAGGAGCATGGATATATTGTCACTGAAGTTCAAAAGTATGAAGAGGTCAAGCCAGGGTTGAACTTAATTGTCTTAGTGTGCCCTTTAGCTTCAGAATTTGTCATGGTTATAGTGAATTTACTCCCATATTAATATTAGTGAGATATGAAAAGTCATAATGCTGAATTCAATTCAGATGCTTCAAGAAACATTATCATCAACTTTATAGCAAAGTCAAATTAGAATATTAGTCAAATAAGTAATACAAATCATTATTTTCTTACAATTCAACAATAAAATTAAATTTTCTTTCTTAAATTCTTTGATGTGATGGTCAGGAAGCTAAAGTTCCACATAAAACAGTAATTAGATATCTTCTCTTTTTTTATCACTGATCTAATGTACAGAGTGTCCAGTGAATAAATTCAATAGTCTCTGCTCTCTTGAATTTACTCATCAAACACCTTGTACCCAGCAGGTGCCACACTCTGTAGTCAGGGAACCTGGCCACAACTGTAGTTTAGCACTCNTGTTTCTTCCATCCCATTTCTTATGATGTACTCTGCATATAAGTTAAATAAGCAGGGTGACAATATACAACCTTGATGTACTTCTTTTCCTATTTGGAACCAGTCTATTGTTCCATGTCCAGTTCTAACTGTTGCTTCCTGACCTGCATACAGGTTTCTCAAGAAGCAGGTCAGGTGGTCTGGTATTCCCATCTCTTGAAGAATTTTCCAGTTTATTGTGATCCACATAGTCAAAGGTTTTGGCATAGTCATACCTACAATTTTATAGTTTCATTATTTACAGTTGGAGATTCATAAGTGATGGATTAGTTTATACTGTTTAGGTTTCCAAAGGAAAAGTGATTAAAAAGTATTTTTTATTTAAAGGGGACTTTTTGCTGGCTCAGCAGTAAAGAATCGACCTGCCAATGCAGAAGACATGCGTTTGATCCCTAGATTGGGAAGGTCCCCTGGAGAAGAAATGGCAACCCACTCCAGTATCCTTGCCTGGAGTGTTCCACGTGGGGTCTCAAAGAGTTGTGAGAATTTATCACACTTGGAAAAAACCTAGACCATTCTTCTATGACATTTTCTCATTCATAAAAGTATTTACTCAATATCAAATAACTATATAGAAATAAATTATAATGTATGTTTCTATCACTTCCCTATTTTACTCTTCAGATGAGAGTATGCAACTTAGAGAGCTTTTTTCTTTCAAAATTGTAAACACATGGTTCTTTCCTCAAATAACCTTTATATCATATTTTAATATCTATAAGGCTCCACACTAGATATAAATGGGATAAAAGGTGCTATTTTCAAGTCTCTAAGAACCCAAAATGCACCATAAAAATGACAACACACACACACAGAAATGTAAAGTCTAATGTGCAGATACAATTTCATACATGGAACTGACAAGCAGGATTTTGGAACTAGACCTTGAAGATCCTGCCAATTTCAATAGTCAGAAGTTGCATAAGGAAAATCATTCTAGTATCAGATCCCTGAGAAGTAATTTGGGGTCTGATGAAGACTGTTGGGCTGATATGAAGTATTCATGTAAGGGGACTATTAAAGTAAAGTTGGAAAAGGTTGAAAAAAATTTAGTGGGGAGCCTTGGTTACTCAGTCAAGGGGTCTGAATTTTGTTCACTGAAATTTGAGGAAACATCAGGTTTGGATAGGGGACTCTAATGACCTGGCTGTTCTGTATATTTTCTGTCTTTATCTCTTACCAGATTTCCTCTGTTCCAGCCATACTAGAAAAGTGAAGTCGCTCAGTCGTGTCCAACTCTGCAACCCTGTGGACTGTAGCCTACCAGGCTCCTCTGTCCATGGGATTCTCCAAGCAAAAATACTGGAATAGGTTGCCATTTCTGGCTCTTCAAATGCATCAAAGTTCTCCTGCCTTATGGCCTTTGAACTTGCTGTTTAGCGCATCATTACTGCTATGTTTTCTCCTGGGATCTTTTCTTAGCAGGATCCCTTACTTCACTGTTGTACCTATTCACCATGCTCCTCAAATAAGGATGGATCAAAAATATCACTTTCCATACCACTATTCTATACTTTTATGATTTTCTTTGGTTTTCTTCATAACATTCATATTTTCTTCTTAGACAGGACACAAGAATTTTGTTGTTGTTTTACTTCTCTGTCTCCCCTACTAGAAGGTGAAAAAGAAGCTTCATGCAGCATGAACAGCACAGCTCTATCCATCACGTTTACTTCAGAGCCTGGAACGTAGGTGAAAAGTAAAGAATGTTCAACATGCATTATTTAAATAATTAATAACATTTTAACTAAGTAATTAAACAATTGAAGGAGAACTTTAGGGACATTGGTATGAATATGGGAATCTGTGACAGTAATCTAGACAAGAGGTAATAATTGACCAAGAATAAGCACCATGGGGATAAAGTGAAAGTGAAGTTACTCAGTCGTGTCCAACTCTTTGCGACCCTGTGGACTGTAGTCCACCAGCCTCCTCCGTCCATGGGATTCTCCAGGCAAGAATACTGGAGTGTGTTGCCATTTCCTTCCACTGGGGATAAGGAGAAACGAAATGGATGTAAAGCTTGATTTTCCTCCCTGGACTCAGAATCCTTATCTGTAAAACAAAGATTGTTGAACTAAAATTATGAATACAATTTTTCAGTATATTAAAAATAATGCCTCCCTCAGGGCCAAACTTTAGTCAGGCTTACTGGCCATTACAAAAGAATCAGGTTCCCTAAATGTGGGTTCCCTCTCCTGCAACCCACCCTATTGCACATGCAGGCATCCCTTGGACCTCCTCACTTTGCCCTGTAGGAAGCAAGGCTTGGGGAACCTAAGCAAAAATTAATACTCTGATTACTGCTATTACTGTGGTTAGTAAGTTGTCATTTGTCTGTGATCCAAGCTTCTCATGCCTTCTGTCAACATCCATGGGATCTATTAGTTTGCAAGTAGGGTAAAAGCTCAAATCCCCCAGGTGGCACAGTGGTAAATAATCTGCTTGTCGATGCAGGAGATGCAAGAGACATGGGTTCAACTCCAGGGTTGGGTAGACCCCCTGGAGAAGTGAATAGCAACCCACTCCAATATTCTTGCAGGGAAAATTACATGAATAGAAGAACCTGGTGGGCTACAGTCCATGGGGTCGTGAAGAGCTGGAGACAACAGAACATGGGCACAAAACAAAACACCACGGTAAAACCTCAGAGTCGTCAACGTTCTTGGTAGGTGCAAAATTCACTTTATAGGCATCAGTTATTTCAGTATACAAACTATTAGAAGATGAATTAATTAACAAGACATTTAAAATAACATGAAAAGCATAACACAGTGATATATTTAACAAAATATGTATAAGACTTTTACACCAAAAACTAGTGAAGCCTTATTGAGAGAAATTAAAGACCTAAAGAATGGAGGGAGGTTCCATACTTGTAGATGTGACAGTTTTCTCCCTCATCCCCAACTCTATTATTTGAATCTGTGGAATCGGAGACAGAAACAGTCTATATCTTCCATGGAAGGTATCGTCCCTCCCATCTTAGGGACAGCATCCTGATAAGACTGTCTATTAGCTGCTATTTCAGAGGCCCTAAGAAGAGCATGTCTGGTCACAGTAGCTCCCTCATCTTTCCAATGAATTCCTTTTCTCTTTTTATTAGCTGTAGTCAATTTCTAAAGAACACTATCTGGTATTTAAAAAAAGAAAAACTTAAGAATCAGGATTTGTTGGTACAATTCTTTTTTTTAGTTTATATTTCTTTATAAAAGAGCATTATTACTGAAGAACAAGAACCCCCCAAACCTAGACCCAAAAGAGAGGATGAGCACAAACCCAAATGATTGACCAAAGCCACTAGGGGTTTCGAAAAGCCCTCTTATCGCCTATAAAATGGTGGTGGTCCCTGTCCGACTCATTTCATAGCAGCAGTGTTCACACTAAATCTCAGATATGCAAAAGTTTTGCAGAGAAACTCAAGTGGTATGATTAAAGCAGCTTAAAACACCAGAGATGAAAATGAAAGACCCCAGGCTTGTCACAAGAGATTCATTTTGAAAAAGAAGATGTAGGAACTTCTGGAATTCTGCCTCCATCCTTCCATTCAATCACTCATGGGCAAGGACAGTGTGATCTTGTCAGGATCCTATGGTACAGTGCCTCTAATGCTTGGAATATGTTCCATCAGTTAAGGGTCATTTTTTCCCTTCTTTTCTAGCCTGCCCCTGACAGTATTCATCACATGTAACCTCCCTTAGAATTTTTAAAAGGACAGCAATTAATCTAACTTCCAAAGGTGATTATGAAAAATATCAACAAGAAAAAGAACAGGCCTGGAATTCAAAACAATATGGAATTTAGAAGACATCAAAGACAAAAATAAATCCAACTAAACAGGGCCCCAAGGAGTTCCCTTTATTCCTGTAGGCTTTCCCATTCCAATCCCATAAAAATGTTTTGCACATGCAATAGCTAGCAAATAATTAAAGGATGCAAAGCTTCCAAAAATGAAAGATGCTCAGTTGACGAGGTTGATGACTGAGTCGCGTGAGCCCCTTCCTGGAGGAGCCCATTGTTTGCTCAGCCGCAGCACCAGTTCAGCTCAGTGCCCCAGTGTTCTAGACCAGAGGCTGGTAAAAAGCCTCCCTGAGCATGTGAGTGGCTGGAGTGACTGATTGGGAGGAGAGAGCTTACTCACTCCCTCTGCACATCCTCCAGCCTCTTTACTATCAAATCCTGCTTCTGTTCCATAGAAGCACCTGATAGAACTGTTGCATTGTTGTGTTTTAGCAGATGAGTTTATCAACCATGACTAGGTGGAAAATTCTAGGCACTTTATACTTGTAGGTTTCACCACGGGACATCAGCTTGCTGTTCAGGAAACAGCAATGGAGGAGCAGCTCTTCCTCACATGCATACAGATCCAGGATGTGTTCCAAGTTGACTCAGACATAGAGGCCAGATCCACAGTTGAGAAAGGGGATCTTCAAAACCTTCACTTGTTGATAATGCACCTGTGAGAGTTAGTGAGCAGATATACTTTTTCAATCTGTTTTTTGTGCTGGAGCAGCCAACGTGGCTTGTCCTGGGTGATGCCAGAAATGCTGCAGAGCTCATGGCAGAGCCTACCTCCTTGTTGTGGGTATACAGAGCACCTAAGCCAAAGCAAGAGATGCTGAAATCCTTATTGGTGCTGACTGATTGATCTCATGAATGTTGTTGAGGTCAGACAAACTTTCCATGCCCAGAACCTTTTCATGTTCATCCAACACAGACAGCATGTAAACCTCATCTATGATGACATGTAGGTTGTATCTCTTGGCAAATTCCAGGTATTCCTTCAGTGAGTCTGGGAGTAGAAGTCATCCAGAGGATTCTGAGGCTTAATTATGCTTATTCTCCATAAGCATAGCCTCAAGCAGAGCTTTCTCCAACTTGTACAAAATGTGCTGGAAAGCATGGGTATTCACATCAGTGGACAAGCATCAGCTCAACTTTCACACACAGCTGGAAACTGCAGAGAAAACCACCATAGAAGGGAGTGAGGAGTCAGAAAGGCCTTAATTGGATCACACAATACTGTGGCCAGCATGGAAAAGACAGAGCAACAGCCATTTAGAAAAACCAAGTTTTCTGGATCAAAGTGGGCACCTTCCTTGCAGTAGAAGGTCAGGAATGGGGTCACTTCTTCCTCAGAGATGACTGCCCTCTCTAATTGGGATCTTGCAGTAGGATCTCTTCAATGCAGTTCACATCATTCTGACTTAAGATTTCAGTCATTATATCAGTACACAGCTCATGCTTATCAGTACCAGGGTTAATGAAACCCAAAGTATTCTTGTCTTCCTGGTATTTGTCTCCATGGCAACTCTTGTTATCCTAGAAGTTGGAGTGGTACAAGGCAGAGATGTCAATCTTATGGTTGCATAGGTCAAGGCTGACAAATGAAGCTTCAAAATCTCTCAGTTGATGAACTAGGAGGTTGGGCTACCTGGATGATGGGCTTACTGCCCAACTCTGACATCACTCCTAGAGTCCTGGGAAGGGCAAGACAGTTTGTTGGAGCTCCAGGCCACCCATGGCCCCAGACTGTAGGAGGTAGACAAGTTGACAGATTAAGTGGTCCAAGAGAGATTCCTGCTCCTGACTGGCCTGATTGTTCCTTTGCTCTTCCAGTGTTGGGTTCTGTTGCAAGTGGTTGGGTATCAGCTGTATGTTATGTTCTTCAATGATCTACTATAAATGCACCATCATCTCCATCAGCTGGCTATGAATGATCTGGTTTCTGAGACCCTGGCCCCTCACTGGGCCACAAGGCATGTGGAAAGTGTCTGATCAGTGATTCATGCTCTGGGTATTTGCATTGGCCTCTCAGGCTGGCTAGAACTTTTGCCTCTGTTTCCATTCCTCTTTCTCTGGTCTAAGATCCTCATGCCTGATGAAATTATCTTAGACCATCAGGGCTTAGAGATCTCTCCAACACATTCATCACACTAAGCTTGATTATCCATATTTTTAATTATATTAATCCTAATTAGTTTTAAGTTGTAGATATTTCATTGTAGTTTTTTGATTGGCATTTCCCTATTAACTAATGATGTTGAATATTTTCTCATGTGCACATTGGCCATTTGTATATTTTCTTAGGATAAAGGTCTATTAAAGATCATTTACCCACTTTTTAATTGAGCTTTCTGTCCTTATAGTATTGAGTTGTCAGTCTTCTTTATATATTCTGAATACAGAATATGATTTGAAAATATCTTCTCCCATTCTGTAGGGTTTTTTTTTTCTTGATTATATCATTTGCAGGACAAACTTTTTAATTTTGGAGAAGTCCAATTTAGCTGTTACTTTCTTTTATATCTTTGCTTTTGGTGTGATATCAAAGAAACCACTGTCTAAAATTAATGTCATGAAGGTTTACTCCTATGTTATCTTCTAAGAGTTTTCTAAAGATGTAGTTCCTGTGTTTAAGCCTATGAGTATTTTGAGTTCATTTTTGTATATGATGTGAGGTAGATGCCCTCATGTGAATATTTCATTGTCCCAGTGTCATTTGTTAAAAAGATTGTTCTTTCTTCCAGTGAATTATCTTAGTACATTTGTTAAAAATAAATGCTTCATTAATGTAATAGTTTACTTCTGGACTCTTAAATCTATTCCACTGATCTATATATCTACCCTTATGCCAGTACCACACTGTGTTGATTACTGTAGCTTTGTAATAAGTTTTCAAACCAGAAAATATGATTACTTTAACTTTGCCCTTTTTCAAGATTAGCTTTTGCCATTTTCAGTTCATATCCATGACTTTAACCTACTGAGAACACATTCTTCCAATTTGCTTGGTTTTAGACTTCTTTTAAATCCTTCCTCAAATGCCAGAACATTCTGCCCCTTTGTTTTCAAGCATGTTGCCACCTCTCCAAATTTTCACTTATGTTAGTCAACAGTGAGTGCAAAGAGTAGCTGGAAATCAAGGACAGGATGGAAAATATGGACTTTTAAAAGTAAATGACAGATTCAGGTCACCAGAAAGTCTCTGAATAGGATGTTGTGGGAACAAAGTGACTGTCATGGTGAAAAAAATTAGATCATAAATTTTAGAATAAATTCCCAAAACAGGTTCCATGTTTTCCTCTTCCTTATGTGGACAGGGAAGATTGTATTGACTAAGTTAGTCCATTTTCTCAGATTCCTCCAAAATGAAATAAAGCTGTGCTGTTTCTCATGTTCTTATTGCAAACCCTGCCTGTTGGCCTTTTGTAGTTAGTGTTCTTGATATTTTTTATATCTGTTAGAGATTAAGCACTGCATTCCTTAATTATGCTCAAGGGAAAAAAAAATTGCCATTTAGAGATGCACATATAATAAGAGGGTTAAAATAAACTTGTCCATATATGAGGGTTTCTGAGAATACATGTCTCTGTTTCAGCACTTTGCATAGTCACATCAGACCCAGTTGTTTGTCTAAAGAAAGTTATTGCTCTCATTTTACAAAAGCATAACTGAAGTGCCAAGAGGTAAATTGAATTTCTTAGATCATTGAGCATGGCAGGGACCAAGCCAGTATGAAAGTTCAATGTACCAGCCTCCTGGGGATGCTGTTAAGGTTTAAAATGTGTCCTCCAAAAGAATATGTTGAAGTCATAAGCCCTGGTACCGGTCAACATGACCTTATCTAGAAAGGGGGTCTTAGTAGATGTTAAGTTGAAATCATTAGAATGAGCCCTAATCAAACATGACTGGTATCACTATGAGACGAGGATTGTTGTGTGACGACAGAAGCAAAGACTGAAGCAATGAAACTGCAAGCCAAAGAATGCCAAGGATTGATGGCATTCAGAAACTAGGAAGAGTCAAGGAAAGATTCCCCCCCTGCCCCTGTAGATTTCATAAGGAGTCTGTCCCTGCCACCATCTGGATTTTGAACTTCTAACCTAGAAATTTGAGACAACAAATTTCTATTGTTTGATACCATCTAGTTTTAAATACTTTGTTATGGCATACCTAGAAAATTGATACAGACAGTATTCATTCCTTGACACAGCACTTTATTTTTATTTATTTATTTAGCACTTTATTTTTAAATATTTTTATGTGAATCATTTTTTAAAATCTTTATTGATTTTTTTTACAATATTGCTTATGTTTTATGTTTTGGCCACAAGGTATGTGGGATCTTAACTCCCCAACCAGGGATCGAACCCACACCCCTTTCATTGAAAGGGGAAGTCTTAACCATTGGACAACCAGGGAAGTCCTGACATAGCACTTTATAACAGAAAGTCAGAGCCTTCTCAGAGCACCAGAGGGTGCTTCACAATTAAAGAACCATTCCCTACCATTTAAACACAATTCCCCTGCCCTAGGACTTCCCTGGTGTCTCAGATGGTAAAGCATCTATCTACAATGCGGGTGACCTGGGTTCAATCCCTGGGTTGGGAAGATCCCCTGAAGAAAGAAATGGAAATCAACTCCAGTACTATTGCCTGGAAAATCCCATGGACAGAGGAGNCTTGTGTGTCTCTCTCTCTTTTTTTTTTCTCTTTAGTTGGAAATCTCTGCTAGTATTTATGTCATTCTCATAGCTTGTTTTTCTATAAGTAGTTGTAATTTTGGTGTATCTGTAGAAGAAGATAAGCTCAGGATCTTCCTATTCTGCCATCTTGTTCCATTCAAATTGACTATTTAAATTAAACTCATAAATACATAATACTAGATCTCAAACTTCTTCAAATTATATACAGAAATTATGATTTTTGGTGAATATGTCATTTGAAGGCCACTAAAATTGATCTAAACAGACATGACAGTCTTGCAACTTCCTGAATGTATTGTAAAATGGGAAGTTTTATGGATGTATCCTTAACATTCTTATGCTTACAACTTTTCCTAACCAAGGACATTAGTTTAAAATAATAAGTAAATTTGAATAAAATATGTGCTTTAGTTAAAAATAATACTTAAATATTAGTTTGTTAATTGTAACAAATATATAAAGTAATTTGTTAATAGGGGAAAACGGGTGCTGGTCTATGGGAACTCTTTAAACTGCCTTTGAACTACATGATGATTTATATAATTATTACTGCATGTGAAAGAAAAACTTTGAAATTAAAATTAATAAAAATTGTTCTTCCATCAAGTATGAACAAATTTGACTGTGCTTTCAACTGAAAATGAGTACACAAAGAAAAATCATTTCCATGAAGTCACTTTAATTTTTTGGAAGTTAGAAATTGAAAACAGGCACAGTAATGTTATTTATTAGTGTAACAGACCGATATGTGGTTATACATATTTATGTATTTGTTTCAAAACATGAATAAATGTAATTTTAAAATATCAGCCCTTAATTTTTTATTTCATTATGGTTGTATTTATTCTATTTTTCATGTTTTTATGGTCATAATTATATATCATTAAAATATATTTATAAGGAGCAATAACAGAATTTTCATTATCATTTCTGGCCACTGTTATTTGCTTAATTTCATGGTTAGTGTCAAAAATAGTTCATCGTGTAGAAGGAGGCAGGTAAGGTGGCCTGATGTTCCCATCTCTTTAAGTTTGTTGTGATCCATACAGTCAAAGGTAATACATTAAATTAAAAAAAGAAGTAGAGGTGAAGGTATATGTACAGCAACTAGTTTATTTTACAGAGATACCAGGGTGGCCAAAGTTCTATATTTAGAAAAGGATATTTTTCTTTCTGGTTTGTTTCCAGCAAGTATTCCTCTCATGTACATTCTTTCTTCACACAATGCAGGACACTGGTTGTCAGGATTTCTTTTTCCCACCATAAACACGTGACCTTATCACTGCTTTGGTGTGGGAGTTGGGAGAAGGAGGACAGAAAATCTCAAACACAACCCTAAGTATATATTAGAATTTCTGAAATATAGTATGTAATAAAAAATGATCCGACAAAGACTTATGATTCTCTAATCAACTCTATCTCCAGGGATATGGCCCCATCCTCTTACAATCTCAATTTAGAATCCCTGATATAAAGAACCTTCCATTTATTGGATAAATATTTAATAGATATAAGATGGAAAGAGATTTGTGATATTGTACAGGAGGCAGTGATCAAGACCACCCTCAAGTAAAAGAAATGCAAAAATGCAGAATGGTTGTCTGAAGAGGCCTTACAAATAGCTGTGAAAAGAAGAGAAGCTAAAGGCAAAGGACCAAAAGAAAGATATACCCATCTGTATGAAGAGCTCCAAAGAATAGCAAGGAGAGATGATAAAGACTTCCTCAGCAATCAATACAAAGAAATAGAGGAAAACAATAGAATAGGAATGACTAGACATCTCTTCAAGAAAATTATAGATACCAAGGGAATATTTCATGAAAAGATAGGCACAATAAAGGACAGAAATGATATGGATCTAACAGAAGTAGAAGATATTAAGAAGAGGTGGCAAGAATACACAGAAGACCTATACAAAAAAGATCTTCATGACCCAGATAACCATGATGGTGTGATCACTCACCTAGAGCCAAGCATCCTAGAATGTGAAGTCAAGTGGACCTGAGGAAACATCACTATGTACAAAGCTAGTGGAGGTGATGGAATTCCAGTGAGCTATTTCAAATCCTGAAAGATGATGCTGTGAATTTGCTGGACTCAATATGCCAGCAAATTTGGAAAACTCAGCAGTGGCCACAGGACTGGAAGAGGTCAGTTTTCTTTCCAATCCCAAAGAAAGGCAATGCCAAGGAATGCTCAAACTACCACACATTTGCACTCATCTCACAGGCTAGCAAAGAAATGCTCAAAATTCTCCAAGCTAGGTTTCAATAGTATGTAAACCGTGAACTCCCAGATGTTCAAGCTGGATTTAGAAAAGGCAGAGGAACCAGAGTTCAAATTACCAATATCCATTGCATCACTGAAAAAGCAAGAGAGTTCCAGAAAAACATCTATTTCTGCTTTATTGACTATGCCAAAGCCTTTGACTGTATGGATCACAACAAACTGCAAAATTCTTCAAGATCTGGAAATACCAAACCACCTGACCTGCTTCCTGAGAAATCAGTATGCAAGTCAAGAAGCAATAGTTAGAACTGGACATAGAACAACAGACTGGTTCGAAAGTGGAAAAGGAGTACATCAAGGCTGTATATTGTCACCCTGCCTATTTAACTTCTGTGCAGAGTACATCATGAGAAATGCTGGGCTGGAGGAAGCACAGGCTGGAATCAAGATTGACAAGAGAAATATCACTAACCTCAGATATGCAGATGACACCACCCTTATGGCAGAAAGTGAAGAGGAACTAAAAAGCCTCTTGATTAAAGTGAAAGAGGAGAGTGAAAAAGTTGGCTTAAAACTCAGCATTCAGAAAACTAAGATCATGGCATCTGGTCCCTTCACTTCATGGCAAACAGATGGGGAGACAATGGAAACAGTGTCAGACTTTATTTTGGGGGCTCCAAAATTACTGTAGATGGTGACTGGAGCCATGAAATTAAAAGACATTTGCTCCTTGGAAGAAAAGTTATGACCAACCTAGACAGCATATTAAAAAGCAGAGACATTATTTTGCCAACAAAGGTCTGTCTAGTTAAACCTATGGCTTTTGCAATAGTCATGTATGGATATGAGAGCTGGACTATAAAGAAAGCTGAGCACTGAAGAATTGATGCTTTTGAATTATGGTGTTGGAGAAGACTCTTGAGAGTCCCCTGGACTGCAAGGAGATCAAACCAGTCCATCCTAAAGGAAAACAGTCCTGAATATTCATTAGAAGGATTGATGTTGAAGCTGAAATTCCAATACTTTGGCCACCTAATGCGAAGAACGAACTCATTAGAAAAGACCCTGATCCTGGGAAAGATTGAAGGCAGGTGGAGAAGGGGGTGACAGAGGATGAGATGGTTGGAGGGCATTACCAACTCGATGGACATGAGTTTGAGCAAGCTCTGGGAGTTGATGATGGACAGGGAAGCCTGGCGTGCTGCAGTTCATGGGGTCGCAAAGAGTCAGACACAACTGTGTGACTGAACTGAACTGAATCGACCATATATTGTATCCCTTGTGGCTTAGACAGAAGCTAAGAAGAATTAGATTCTTCTGTGAAGAATCTGCCTGCAATGCAGGAGACCTGGGTTAGATCCCTGACTCAGGAACATCCCCTGAAAAAGAGAATGGCTATCCACTCCAGCATTCTTGCATGGAGAATTCCATGGACAGGAGAGACTGGCAGACTAAAGTCTATGGAGTCACAGAGTCAGATTCAACTGAGCGACTAACACTTATTTTATCCAGGCTGGGTGTATTTGTACCATTAGTTCATCACATTACTACTATTGCAGTCTATCTCTGGGGTTAGGTCATCTTTTGGCAGTGCTGGGTATTTTTGCTCTATCTCAACCCCATATCTTTAACAGCATGCATGATTTCCAAGTCCCAGGACATTGCTGTCTCATGCCGAGCATTACCTTGTTTCACTCTTAAAATTCAATGTCATCTTCTCACCCCTTGGTGATTTACAATATTTGAGAAGGAAGAAGAGGAGGAGATTTATTCCCCAAAAGCTTTAAAAAAAAATTTTCAACTATTCAGCAGGATAAACAGGATTTTGCCTCATTCATAGCTTGTAGTCCATTGATCTCATATTCTTATTCACCAAGCTTAGATATAAAGGTAGCCCATAGTTCTCAGAGCTTCCCTGGTCGCTCAGGCAATAAAGAATCTGCCTGCCTTGCAATCCAGGACACCCTGATTCAGTCCCTGGGTTGAGAAGATCTCCTAGAGAAAGAAATTGACAACCACTCCAGTATTCTTGCCTGGGAAATTCCATGGACAGAGGAGCCTGGCAGACTACAGTCCATGGTGTCACAGGAGTTGAACACAACTTGGAAACTAAACCATCACCATAGTCCTCAGATTTTCAAGGATAGTAATACTATTTTCTATTTGGCCCTTTAAGAATACTCATCATTTGCTTATGTTGTGTCCTCATTTTTTGTGCAAAATATAACATTGTTTTGTCTACATATCTACCTACACAACATCTTATCAAATTCAAGAAGGAAATTTTAAGTTTCCTTCATAGCCTCATATACTTAATATTTTAGTTCTTCCTTATGAAGTTGTTTTTCTAATGTTTCTATTATTCCCATAGCTTTCCTTGTGAGTGCATATTTATTTAATCAATAAAACAACCAGCTAAGAAGTTAAACTCAGAGGGGAAAAAAATCACCAAATCCCATCAAAGCATTCAGTGGCATTCTTAGACCCATCAAATGGGCCCCATGTGTCCTTCAGCATTTGGAGTAACAAAGTGACCCTAGGCTCTGACAAATATGGACACAGTATGTTCTCTTAAAAGCCTATACATTTTGTTCCCACTTCATCTATTCTTACCGTTAATGAATTGTGTTCCAGAAGTCTATTAATTGAGCTTGTTTTGATTTATAATGTCTTTTCCCAAAGAAATGTGATGGGTGTGTTCCCAGGCTTGCCCACAAACTGTTTAGTCTTAAAGTGTTATATCTAAGGGGACTTAAAAGATCATCTAATCCAGCTAATTTAAATAAAAAGTAATATTGCTGAAATTGTAATTACAGTTGCCCCCATAGAGTCTTTGGAGGCTTTCTTGAGATCAAGGCTGTGATGTGTCCTGTGTCCTGATGGAGTCAGTCTATTAGGGATTGTTAGAAGACAATGTCCAAGGACTGTACCAGGAACTGGGCTTATCCTGGGAAAATCTTTCCAGCACAAAGAGCATCTCTAGCTTTGTAGATCCAGTGGGGGAGGGGCACTAGCAATAAAGCATCACTGAACTCACCCCCAGGGTAGAGGTGTCTCTCCAGGAAGCAGGAATCTCAGTCTAGAACTTCTCTACATAAACTAGTTTTTATCTATTTTACCAATAGTTTTCTTTGACTGACTTAATTTTACACTGTGGTTCTCTTGAGCAAGTGATGAGGAGAAATGTCACCTTAACTGCCACCACCACCCCATGCTCAGCTCAGTGAACTTGGGGTGACAGGAATGTTACCCTGGGAGTTTGGACAACCTCATGTTTATTTCCCAAATGCCAGGACTCAGGGTTATTTGCCGCCTATGGACTATATGCTAGAAGTCAGGCTTCACTCCTGAACAGTAGAATCCCAATAAGGCAAAATAATATTTGTAAATAGCTTCTTCCTAGCAAGAAATATTCCAGAATAAGATTTATTCCAGTTTTTGCTTTCTTTTAAATCATATCTCTTTTAGAGAATCACACCAGAAAAATCTCATCTCCTTTACCCCCATTTTAAAAAAATTTTATTAAAATGTAGCTGATTTACAGTGTTGTCTTAATTTCTGCTATTCAGCAAAGCGATTCACTTATACACGTGGTATGTGCAACTGTGTACATGCTTAGTTGACTCCATGGAATGTAGCCTGCTAGACTCCTCTGTCCATGGGATTTCCCAGGTAAGAATACTGGAATGGGTTGCCTTTTCCTTCTCCAGGAAATCTTCCTGGCCTAGAGATCAGGCCCACATCTTCTGTATCTCCTGCATTAGCAGCTAGGTTCTTTACCACTACACCACTTGGGAAATCTGTTTTATATATATATATATATACATATATATATATATATATACATTCTTTTTCATATTCTTTTCCATTATGGTTTATCACAGGATATTGAATATAGTTTTCTGTGCTATACAGTAGGACATTGCTGTTTATCCATCCTGTATATAAGAGTTTGCATCTGCTGATCCCAAACTCCCAATCCTTCCCTTTATCCCTCAGCCTTGGCAGCCAACCACAGTCTGTTCTCTCTGTCTGTCCTTCACCCTTATTTAATGTCACTTACTCTCCCCTAGGATTACAAGGTCCAGCATAAAGAATTACTGTCCTGGGACAAATTAAGATTTCTTCTGCAGAGAAAATAAAACCCCAAATTCATGGTATCTTATTTGGTAGTCTATAGAGTATTATGATATTATGAGCATGTAACTAGAGACTTTTTACTTCTTACTACTTAAAAAGGTACCCTAGCAGATAATTCAGGCTAATACAAATTCTGGAGACTGATCCAAATCTTTGTTCCACTAATGTAATAGCTTGTAAACTTGAGAGAGTTACCAGATCATGCCAAGTCTTAGTTTTCACCACTAGTGAAATGATGATAATAATAGCACCAAAACTCACAGGCCAGTTTTAAGAATTAAAAGAGAATATATAAAAAAGTTTATTAGGGATAAAATAAGTTATAGGATATATTGTACAGTTTGGGGAATATAACCAATATTTCATAACTAAAATAAAGTATAACCTTTGAAAATTCTGAGTCTATATTATACTAAACAAGTGTGCTATTTGGTACACCTGTAACTTATATAATATTGTACACTAAGTATACTTCAATTTTTTAAAAGGCTGCAAAAAATTAAAATTTAAGTTAAAGAGTATGTAAATAGGCTAGCACAATGACTGACACCAGAGTAAATACTCAATGAATATGTAATTTTTACTATTGTTAATATCATTATTTCTGACATTAGTTTTATTTAAATCTGATCTAATTCTTTAGATCATTTGACTTCCTATTTGATTTGCTGTAACCATGTAAATTTTAGTCATATTTATATAAAACAATCTCTCCAAGCTTACTACAAGCTATTTTTAGATACATTTTCATCTCCTTAAGTGGTATTTTGGCAATGTTCATTTATGTCTCTGATTTGTTCAAATAATTTTGAAAGGGCAGCTTCCTTCTCTTTTTCTCCCTATTCTCCACTCAGTGTGATATTGTTGTGAACACAGGACTATGTCACGATCAACACCAACATCAACAAACACATAAATGTTTAACATCAGTTCCTGGAACTTTTCACTACCCAATAAGTTCATGGAGGGCAAGGATGATACTTTATTAAATTTTCTCTTTTTCTCTATTCCCTCACCCACAAAATGTAGGTAATCTTTTCACCTAACAGATGATCATTTAATGCCTTGTACACAGCAAATCTTTCAAATCTTCCAATATAATTGTCCACTTATTATTGTGCCTTTTTCCCTCCCTCCCATTAATTGCTAAAGATTTTAAAGATGTGTTTGAAGTGAAGATATATTACCTCTGTCACTGCATATTTGTCACTTCATTGCAGAGCTGTTTTTTTTTCAAGTCAAATATCATAGAACATAAGGGAACACACACATACTTGAGAGGAATTTAGTATTCTGAGACTGTTGCTTGACACTGGGCTGTGAATATCATCCAAATAGTACATTTTGTGCTGTCTGCTGTAGCATAATGAATTGAAATGTACAAGACTGAACAATTTCACTAGAGACACTACTGTCTTAAATAGTTGCCATTATTTATACTAATGTGGCCCAAAAAAATGGTTGTAAAAGATCTGAAGAGGCACATTAAGTGACAATCACACAGCGTACCTTGCTTTTGTTAAGTAAACTAGAAATCAGTGGAAAGATTTTTAACAAAATTTACAGGAAGTAGGGATCTTAGATGCTTTTCAGACGACTTTTCTGCAATTGTTATGACTTTTCGTATTTTTCACTATTAAATACACATTTTTAGTATTGAGGCAGTACATGTAATTGGCTTTCTTTTAAAGAATGCTGGAATATTACTCATCATTTCAGAATGAAAACAAGTAACATATTTCTGATATTAAAGTTTATACATTTTTTAAAATTTGTGGGTTTAGTTCCCTTGAGGAAATTTTGTGCTGACCAATTAAGAAAGCAAAATAGCTATAATTTTTTTCTATTTATATTTGCTGTGTCAAGCACTGTTTTTAGCATTTCTTTCATGAAATCTAATAGGAAGAACACTTTCTAGAATCTGGAGTACTCCTTAAAAAGCTATATATGGTATCATTGGTTTATCTACTTGGTTATTCTCTGCCCTTGTCGTGTTTCCTTACCTTATGAACCCTGGGCTTGGTCATTTGATGTGCTTTGGAATATGAAAAATGTGACATTTATCACTGTTGAAGATAAACACCAGCTAAAGCAGTATTATTACTCAGTAATACACTCTTGCAATAGGGAAAAGGGTCCAACCTCAACTTTGCAAAGGTAATGGGGCTTTTAAGGACGAGTGAGAGAGCAGAGATTGAGCATAGCTGGGGAAAGGAAAACTTAAAAAAGCAAGAAAGATGTCAGTTACTGTGACCAGGTCATTTGGGTTTGTGCTGCAGGGGGTCGCTAAGAGTCAGACACGACTGAGCAACTTCACTTTTCACTTTCATGCGTTGGAGAAGGAAATAGCAACCCACTCCAGTGTTCTTGCCTGGAGAATCCCAGGGACGGGGAAGCCTGGTGGGCTGCCATCTATGGGATCGCACAGAGTCAGACCCAACTGAAACGACTTAGCAGCAGCAGCAGCAGCAGCTGGTGCTTATCTGAAAGAGAAACAAATTACTGTATCTTTATGACAGGAGGTAATGATATATGAAGTTAGGCTCTTATCTTCTCAAGGGGAAAATTAGCTAGAGTCATGAAATGTTTGCATTTCAAAGAGCTGGCTCTCAGGTCTGGATGAGATGGTTCTGGTTGGTGGAAAGGGCAGAGAAGGGATTTATATTCACAAGTTTTCTCAAGTAACTCCTCTAAGAAGGAATTCAGGAGTCAACCTATCACCAGGTTTTACTCTGGAATGAACAGGAAATTTTCCTGGCAATACTGAACTTCCTTAGGCATGCAATTTGAGAAGGTCTGGGGTCATCAAAGATGTGTGTGGGTTCAAGGAGGGAAGAAGGGTGTGCTAAGAATCTGATGTATTATAAGTCAAGTTTAAGGCCTACTGGAGAAAAAGGCTCTGAAGAATTTGACTGGAATTAAAATAAAGTGTCTTTGCCATCATGATATCCAGAAGAAGCTTTACATACCACAGAATGACTTGTATGTGGCCCTCTTACTCTGGTCTTCAATTGTATATTCCCAAAAGTAACTACCAAAATGTACATGGAGCTGAGTCCAGCCCAGCAGAATCCAATGGAGATCTGAAAAGCTACTAGTAGAGCTAAGTAAAGTCCAACAGAGCTCAAAAAGGTCTAAAAAAAAACCCAACAGACACCAGTGGTGCCAGTGAAGTCCAATAGATTCCACTAGAGACCAGGAGAGTGGCAGATAATCACAGCAAGCAATGAATGCTGTTTCCCACATGCTATTGTTCACTAACATAGCAAAGTGTAAAAGTGTTAGTTGCTCAGTCATGTCTGACTCTTTGAGACCCCATGGACTGTAGCCTGCCAGGCTCCTCTGTCCATGGAATCCTCCAGGCAAGAATACTGGAGTGGGTAGCCATTCCCTTCTGCAGGGGATTTTCCCACCCCAGGGATCAAGCCTGGGTCTCCTGCATTAGAGGTAGATCCTTTACCGTTTGAGTTACCAGGAAAGCTGACTGATAAACCAAGAATAATTGTCCTGGAAAATACTTAATCACCTCCTCTTTCTCTGCTTTTCACTGAGACATGGAAGATGAACTATAGCTACTCATGCCCAAACGGATTCAATAAAGCAAAGGAAATACAACTGTGATTAAGTCAGCTCTGTTTGCCTCCTAACTGCTCCAAGTAATGCACAAGATCCAAAAAGANAGTCTTTTCCAATGAGTCAACTCTTCGCATGAGGTGGCCAAGGTACTGCAGTTTCAGCTTTAGCATCATCTCTTCCAAAGAACACCCAGGGCTGATCTCCTTTAAAATGGACTGGTTGGATCTCCTTGCTGTCCAAGGGACTCTCAAGAGTCTTCTCCAATGAAGAGGCATTACATGCGATTGTTGTCGAAGGTATTTGCAGACTTGGAGAAAGTCTTTTCCTTGAAGTGAAGATGTCCATCATGGGAAGCCTTCCACTGATGAAGAAGGGAGTGCTCCACAGACCCAGCAGTTAGACTGATTGTGGAATTCAGTGTAGGAGTGAGCCCAGAACAGGAACCCCAAATGGCAGACTCAGGATTTTTGGAGTCAGCAGAAGTAGGCTCATATGGATTATCAGGCCTATCTTTTGGCTTGTCCAGACAGTTCCTTATGGAAGTAGATCAGGAAGAAAGTGGGCTAGGGGCTTCAGTAAGCATGGAGTAAGTTGTCCCAGTATCTAAAAGGAAATCGATGGATTGGCCCCCCACAGTTATTAATACCTGGGGTTCCTCAGGTGTAATTAGGATGGGAGCTTGTGTGGGGACTCCCAGGCACCTTCAGTCCTGATTGTCTTGAGAGTCCAACCCCTGAAACCTACACCTCTGGGGGGCAGTCTCTCTTCCAGTGTGGTCTTTTGCAGAGGGACCTGGAGCGGGTGCGGCTTAGATGCCTGAGGGCAATTCCGCTTGAGGCGCCCCTCGTTTCCACAGTAATAGCAAGCCCATCTCTTTTCACCTGGGTCCCTCTGGGCATTTTTTTTTTTTCCAGGCTGTTTAAGAATGGTTCTCATTGTGAGGACTTCTGCCTGTTCCTTTGTCTTTTTTCTGCCTTTCTTTTCCTCATATTCCCTACCATAATAGACTGTCTGAGCCAGTTATAACAGATTATCTAAAGACTAATTTGGTCCATATGCCTGTTTTAATTGTTTATGGTGGATATCTGGAGCCGACTGAGTGAGAAATCTATTTTTTAAAATCACTTTTCCCTCTTTTTCCTTTTTTGGGATCAATCTCAGTGAACCTGCGAAAGGCTTCTCTCAGTCTATCTAAGAATTTACCAGGAGCTTCCTTCTCCTCCTGTTCTATGTTTGCCAGTTTGCCAAAGTTTAAAGGCTTAGCACACGCCTGCCTGAGTCCTTCAAGAATACATCTGACAAAATGACTCTGGTCCCATCTTCCTTTAGCTGTGTTGTAGTCTCAGTCTGGTTCTGTAATTGGGATGGCCTGATTTCCAGTGGGAAGGGCGGCTATCTCATTTTCCCTCTTACCTACTGATTCATTACCAAGCCATTCATCTTCATAAGCAACCACTTTTCCCAAAACTCGACTCTTTGAGTCAGGAGTCAGCGTTTGTCCCAAGATATACATCACATTTTTCCAAGTAAGGTCATAAAGCAGAGTAACACCTTTAAAAGCTCTAATATATATTTTTTCTGGGTCCTCTAAATAGTCTCCCAGATCATCCTTGATTCTTTGTATTTCTTGATAAGAAAAAGGCTTATTAACACTCATAGACTGATTATTTCTCCCAGTGGATGCTTCATGAAGAGGCAACAGCTTGTGTGGCTGTTCCTCAGTCTCTGGCTGCGCTGCACATATGATCCCAGGGATAGACTGGAGAAACCTGCTTTTCTTTATCTCTTTGTCTCCTGTCCTCCATCTCATCTAGCAAAGTAGGAGGACAGGAGGGAGCTGAAGGAGTCACACCCAAATCTATACCCTTAGGACATAAGTCTGGCATATTTTGCAGAGNTGGAGAAACCTGCTTTTCTTTATCTCTTTGTCTCCTGTCCTCCATCTCATCTAGCAAAGTAGGAGGACAGGAGGGAGCTGAAGGAGTCACACCCAAATCTATACCCTTAGGACATAAGTCTGGCATATTTTGCAGAGAGAAAAGGGGCAAAATATAGGCTATTTCTATCCATTTCCCTTGTTTTCTACAGAACCGGTCTAATTGTAAAACAGCATTATACTTAAGAGACCCTCCAACTGGCCACCATTCGCCATCCTCCAACAGATACCATGGCCATGCAGTATCACATAGGAAGACCAAGTGTGTCTTCTTTAAGCCCTGGGGATTAAACCTATCCCAGTTTTTCAGGATACAGTTCAAATGAGTGAGGCTGGAATTGTTAGCTCCCATCTGTATAAGAAAAATAGCGACCAGCATCATCTTTCTACCAGAAGCATCCCTCCTTGCTCTAGATGGGAGTGTAGACAGATTTTACACCAAAACTTTTCTTTCCTGGTCAGACTTAATCTGTCCCTTACCGACGCAGGTGCCATACACATCCCTCCCGGTTCTACCACTGAGACGGGATGGGGATGCACCAGGGGTAAACCTGACGGCATCCCTAACTGATGTCCAGCTCTTCACCATTACCTCTGATGCCACCCGGGGTACAATCAGAATAACCTTCTGGAATGCTTCCCAGGCTAAACCACTGGGGGAAACATTCATCACCTGAGTGCCTGTGCATGGTCTTGAGTATATTCCTGACCACAATAAGACCAATACAACATAAAACTGAGATGTTCCTTCCAAGCATCACCACACCAATGTAAGAGTCTCCTCTGGTCCACTAAGAGCAAGTGCTACCAAAGGGGGGAAAAAAAAAAAAAAACCATTGTAGTTCCAATCTGAGTAACCTTTAACCTCAGAGATGCTCTTGTAGCTAAAGCTCCATCTAACTTCCAAACTTTTGATTCCTAGCGAGGCTAGGCGCTTCCTGACTACCAATCCAAGTTTGGGACCTAAGTCATAGTACACAACAACAGCATAGATCATAAGTCCCTTGAAAGTCTATGATCCGATAGATTAGGTTCAGTTCAGATCAGTTCAGTTCAGTTTAGTTTAGTCACTCAGTCGTGTCTTTTTGCAACCCCATGAATCGCAGCACACCAGGCCTCCCTGCCCATCACCAACTCCCAGAGTTCACTCAAATTCACGTCCATTGAGTCGGTGATGCCATCCAGCCATCTCATCCTCTGTTGTCCCCTTTTCCTCCTCCCCTCAATCCCTCCCAGTATCAGAGTTAGTACTTCTAATTTCCAAGGAGTTATGAAATGGTCAAAGAGAATGAAAAATTTGACGGGGAAAGAAAAGTTCGGTCCATATGCTTTGCCCATTTCTGGTCGGTTCCCAAAGGAGATGTTGGGTGCCTCTTGGCATTGGCAGGTCGGTATAAACCCCTGACAAGTTTCTCCCATAAGCTGTATGAGGTCACCGCAGAACCGCAGAGCAGGGCTCCTCATTTGCCTCATGCAGGGCTTTTCATTCATTCATGCAAGCACACCGTAGAGTTAGTAAAGTACAGCAGAAAACTTGTTCACTAGGAGAACAAAGAACTAGAGCTCCAAGCATCCTTACCTTGTCCTGAAGAATCCTGGATGAGTCCCCAAGATTAAAGCTTGTTGCTGAATCACGCAGAGATGCCAGAATTCTTGGCCTCTGGAGGAGAAGAATTCAGTCCAGGGCCAGAGACAAGGCTTGATTGCTCAGAGCTTTTGTGTAATAAAGTTTTATTAAAGTATAAAGAAGATAGAGAAAGCTTCTGACATAGACATCAGAAGGGGGTAGAGAGAGTACCCTGCATGCTTTATTTTTAAGCAGTCAAAATAATTTATTAATTGAGACCAAATGAATGTCAAGATCACTTTTGTCAGACAGATATATTATCAATAACTACCTTGCCCCTTTTCTACACAGACTCTGGGACCAANTAGAGAGAGTACCCTGCATGCTTTATTTTTAAGCAGTCAAAATAATTTATTAATTGAGACCAAATGAATGTCAAGATCACTTTTGTCAGACAGATATATTATCAATAACTACCTTGCCCCTTTTCTACACAGACTCTGGGACCAACACCTATTACAAGAGCACTGAAGAGTCTTGACGTTGCTACCTTCTCCAGGTTCCCTGGCCCCACTTAAACAGAAAATGCTGTAAAAAGTAGAGTCACAATTAGCAGCCCTGGTGTGTCATGCCCTAAAAAGGGTTCTCAGAATAAAAATTATTCCTCCTCAAAGATGGATAAGACTGCTCATTGCCAGAGAATTACTAGAATACATCTTTCTTTTCCTATTTCCCATCTTCCACTAATGATAACCCTTCCACAATCCTTTTTGGTGAAAGCAACAGAGTAAACATAAGAATATTTTAATTTCTCCAAAGATCATAGTCTTACCTCTAAAGGGGCTTGGACTCACAACTCTAAATCTTTGGGAAAGGAATAAACTAGAAATATATCTCAAAATGAAAAGTGCAAACTGAGACTGTCAATAGTAACATGACTGAGCTGTTCAATAAAAGTTTGTCTGGAAAAGGTAAGACCAAACCCAATAAATATTATTTTATCAAGATATTCATGCATTGATTACTTGGGCAAAGTATTGTCTTCTCAAATGATAGTTTATCCATCAAATCTTTCCTTGAGATACTCATCTTACTCTGTCCACAAATCCTAAACTATCATATCATAAATTTGGGGCAATCTCATCCTCTCTCCACTTTGAAACACTGCCCAGACCCTAACCTTCCACAGAGGTCCATTCAGACTTCCCTTTTGTGAGATTCTACTAAAATCAGTCAAAATAAGGCTCTGTCACACTGCAGTGACTTCTAATCTATTTAACTGTGCTTTATTAAATGGCTGTTTTGTAATATTTTAGGGAATTCAGTAAAAGAATGCCAATATGGTACAGAGATCTGGAATCTTCCATGTGTACTCATCAAGAGATCAAGCTGGTTTTGTTTAATCCACTTTACGAGCATTTTTGTTTTTCAAGATTTCAGGGAATTGATTTGGATGATTTCATCACAACTACAAGTATGGAGATTTCACAGAGAGAATATTAAAATTATTTAGCATAGTCTCATAGTTTGTAAGTGCAGATCAAAAGTACTTTTCAGAGGTTGATTTTAAAGCATCAGCAGCTTTTGAAAGTACAAAGGAATACAAAAGACAGAATTTCATTTTTTTTCAATTTGTGTGTGCATTTCTCACAAATTGAATCCAGACATGTTTCTTAATGCAACGTTTGGAAGATATTTTTTAAGTAGGCCAACAACTAATTATTTGCCTACTTAAACAAATTAGTAGTTTAGAGAAGGTAATTTTTTAATTTTGTTATTTTTAAGATCAAGTCCAAAAGGAAAAAAAAAATTGGCTTAAATTCACAGAAATAAGAGAATTAAACTATAGGTATCTAAATAAACATTTGTTTAAAAGACTAAATTTTAATTTTCTCTATTGCCAGTTTTCTCAATTAAGAAGAAATCTTTGAGGAGCTGTAAATGAAGTAGTTGTATTTATAATGGTTTGAATACATGATATAAATAGCCTTTCACCGCAAATGTATTAGTATCTGTGCTAACCATGCATTATTTCTTAGAAGAAAAACTATGACAAACCTAGACAGCATATTAAAAAGCAGAGACATCACTTTGACAACAAAAATCTGTCAAGTCAATCCTATGGTTTTTCCAGTAGTCATGTAAGGATGTGAAAGTTGGACCAAGGCTGGTCGCTGAAGAATTGATGTTTTCAAACTATGGTGCTGGAGAAGACTCTTGAGAGAGTCCCTTGAACAGCAAGGAGATCAAACCACTCAATCCTAAAGGAAATCAACCCTGAATAGTCATTGGAAGGACTGATGCTGAAGCTGAAGCTCCAATACTTTGACCAACTGATGTGAAGAGCAGATTCATTGGAAAAGACCCTGACACTGGGAAAGATTGAAAGCAGAAGGAGANTCCTAAAGGAAATCAACCCTGAATAGTCATTGGAAGGACTGATGCTGAAGCTGAAGCTCCAATACTTTGACCAACTGATGTGAAGAGCAGATTCATTGGAAAAGACCCTGACACTGGGAAAGATTGAAAGCAGAAGGAGAAGGGGATGAGAGATGATGAGATGGATGGGTGGTCTCACTGACTCAATGGACATCAGGGAGACAGTGAAGGACAGCAGCCTGGCCTGCTGCAGTTCATGGGGTCGCAAAGAGTTAGACATGAGTTAGTGACTGGGTAACAACAACCATATATATCATCTATGCTAACTGTGGTGCACTGACACAGTATTTGATTTAACGCCTTTCAATATCAGTTCCATTTTCACTCTTAGCAGGAAGTTTTAATGCAATGGATCTAATCTGGGTTCAAGGACAAATAGCCTTTAACAAGAGATAGAAAGAGCTATTGACTTGATAATATTTCTACTTTTCCTTGGCAAAAGCCTTAGCATATGGAACTACAAAGTCTTACTTCATTGGATTAGATGGGAGAGGAAAAGAAACTGAAAAAAAAAAAAAAGCACAAATTAAGGTGTCAATGACTTGAAAAATGAAAGTGTGCAAATCATTTAGTCTCTCAGTCCTTTTTGACTTTTTGAGACCCCCATGGACTACAGCCCACCAGGCTTCTNGAAAAGAAACTGAAAAAAAAAAAAAAAGCACAAATTAAGGTGTCAATGACTTGAAAAATGAAAGTGTGCAAATCATTTAGTCTCTCAGTCCTTTTTGACTTTTTGAGACCCCCATGGACTACAGCCCACCAGGCTTCTCTGTCCATGTAATTCTCCAGGCAAGAGTACTGGAGTGGGTAGCCATTCCCTTCCCCAGGGGGTCTTCCCAACCCAGAGATAGAACCCAGGTCTCCTGCATTGTAGGCAGATTCTTTAACATCTGAACCATGAGAGAAGCCCATCAATGATCTAACCAGGCTCAAAACCTGGTTCTGTGGAATTCTAGAAGGCAATAGAGAACTTTTCTTCACCTATTCACTTTTTAGACATGAGAAGAAATGCAGAAGCTAATTAAAAATGAAACACTTAATAAATACAAGGAAACTTTAACCTTAAAAAACAGGGATTTTGACACTTAGAGAAAAAACTGTGGTTACCAGGGGGAAGAAGGGAAGAAAGAGGGAGTTTGGGAAGGACATGCACATGCTATATTTAAAATGAATAACCAACAATGACCTATCTTATAGCACAGGAAACTCTGCTCACTATTCTGGAACAACCTAATTGGAAATATAATTTGACCAAGAATTAGATACATTGACATGTTTAAAAAAAAATTGTAAAAAAAAATACAGAAATTTTGTGTTTACAAAACACGTGTTTCATCATCAGTCTCTGAAACTGTTACATGAAAAATACTGATATGCCAATTAGAAAGAATAACCAAGAAATTTTTCAGCAGAGGTATGAAGTAATTGGTAACTATGCCGTGGTTATTGAAAATAGTCCTTCCTTCCTTCCTTCCATTTTTTTCTATTTATTTTTCATTATTTAGACATATGGAAAAGAATAACAATATAGATCATTCAAAGTTAAAATTAAGTTATATCAATTTATATTTGGTTTAAGGAAATAGTTTAGAAGTTATACTTTGTGTGGAATTTTGGTATAATGGCTAGTTCAGTTCAGTTCAGTCGCTCAGTCGTGTCCGACTCTTTGCGACCCCATGAATTGCAGCACGCCAGGCCTCCCTATTCATTACCATCTCTCAGAGAAATGGCTAGGTTTTCATAAAAACAGTCGTGTGAGATGGGTGGGTAGAGAGCTGCTCTGGAGACAAAGCTGTCTATCTTAAATTATCTTTGCCATCCTGGTGCTCAGCTCAGCATCTGACTCTTAGTAAGCTCTCATTTTTTTTTTTAATTAATTAATTTATTTATTTTTTAATTTAACTTTACAATACTCTATTGGGTTTGCCATACATCGACATGAATCCACCACAGGTGTACACAAGCTCCCAATCCCGAATCCCCCTCCCACCTCCCACCCCACAACGTCTCTCTGGATCATCCCCGTACACCAGCCCCAAGCATCCTGCATCCTGTATCAAACATAGACTGGTGATTCGTTTCTTACATAATAGTATATATGCTTCAATGCCATTCTCCCAGATCATCCCGCCCTCTCCTACTCCCTCTGAGGCCAAAAGTCCATTNATTTATTTATTTTTTAATTTAACTTTACAATACTCTATTGGGTTTGCCATACATCGACATGAATCCACCACAGGTGTACACAAGCTCCCAATCCCGAATCCCCCTCCCACCTCCCACCCCACAACGTCTCTCTGGATCATCCCCGTACACCAGCCCCAAGCATCCTGCATCCTGTATCAAACATAGACTGGTGATTCGTTTCTTACATAATAGTATATATGCTTCAATGCCATTCTCCCAGATCATCCCGCCCTCTCCTACTCCCTCTGAGGCCAAAAGTCCATTTTTTAATCTGTGAAGAAAATGTTCTCTTAAAGGACCTAGTATTTCCAATTACAGATGCCAATACTACATGATTGTTTTATTTAATAACTGATCTTAGAGATGTAACTGAGAACATAGACAGGAAGTTTCCTATCATTTCTTCAGCAGCAGGGCTGGAATGAGTATGGAATCACGTGGTCCAAGTTCGAATCCCATCTTCAGCACTCACTCACTGTGTGACTCTGGGCAGGCTCCTTACCTCCCTTAGAGTGGCTCTTCTTGCTAGGAAATGTATATAAGAGGGGAAGTTGCTTCAGAGGACTTTTGGGAGGATTGACATGGAAATCCATGCATAGAGCTTAGGGTGATTGTCTGGTGCATGCTGCTGCTGCTGCTGCTGCTAAGTCGCTTCAGTCGTGTCCGACTCTGTGCGACCCCATAGATGGCAGCCCACCAGGCTCCCCCGTCCCTGGCATTCTCCAGGCAAGAACACTGGAGCAGGTTGTCATTTCCTTCTCCAAGGAAAGAAAGTGAAAGTGAATGAAATTACTCAGTCACGACCCCATCCATGGCCTGCAGCCCACCAGGCTCCTCCGTCCATGGGATTTTCCAGGCGAGAGGACTGGAGTGGGGTGCCANCAGGTTGTCATTTCCTTCTCCAAGGAAAGAAAGTGAAAGTGAATGAAATTACTCAGTCACGACCCCATCCATGGCCTGCAGCCCACCAGGCTCCTCCGTCCATGGGATTTTCCAGGCGAGAGGACTGGAGTGGGGTGCCACTGCGGACATTCAATAAATATCAGTTATCACTATCACTCATCCCCTAGTATGACATCATTAAATTTTTGATAGCTCACTGTGTTAATGTTCTGTGGCTGCTGTAACAAATTACTGCAAACTGGGTGGTTTAAAACACAAACACTTTCTCATCATTCTTAAGTTCTAAGTCTGTATCACTGGGCTGAGATCAAGCTGTTGACAGGACCATGGTCCCTTAGAGGCTCTGGTAGAGGGTGTTTCCCACTCTTGCCTCTTTAAGCCTCTGGAGGCTGCCAGTATTTCTTGGCTTTTGGACACAGAGGTCCAATCTCTGCCCCTGTGGTCACTTTATCTTCTGCCTCCCTCTTATAAAGTGAAAGTGAAAGTCGTTCAGTCGTGTCTGACTCTTTGTGACCCCATGGACTTCTCCAGGCCAGAACACTGAAGTGGGTAGCCTTTCCTTTCTCCAGGGAATCTTCCCAATCCAGGGATCGAAGCCAGGTCTCCTGTATTGCAGGCGGATTCTCTACCTGCTGAGCCACAAGGGAAAGCCCCTTGTAAGGCTACACATGATTGTATTCAGGGCCCACTATGATAATCTCTTCAGTCTCAAGAATCTTAAACTTAATAACAATTACAAAATCTTTTTTGCCATATAAAGTAATCTTCGTGGACTTCCCAGGTGGTACTAGTGGTAAAGAACCCACCTGCCAATGCAGGAAACGTAAGAGACGTGGGTATGATCCCTGGGTTAGGAAGATCCCTGGAGGAGAGCATGGCAACTCATTCCAGTATTCTTGCCTGGAGAATCCCCAAGGACAGAGGAGCCTGGCAGGCCACAGTCCCTTGGGTCCCAACGGGTCAGACAAAACTGAACTAATTTATCAAGCATGCATGCAAGGTGATATTCACAGGTCCCAGAGGTTAAGACCTGGATATCTTTGGGGGAATCATTATCTAGACTACCATATTGATATTTATACCTCAGCAATCAGAGGATTTACTTCCCCAGCTGCATGGGAGTAGTCTGTCTATCCTTCTGTCTGTGTGTCTGTCTCTCTCATACTCTTACTCCCTTTTTCTCTCCTCTTCCTCTAACACTGGTCCCACTCACCTAATTATATATGTCAAGTGGTTTGACCAAACAAGAGTTTTGTTCTTATTGTACCTACTGAAAGACTGGGATAGGCAGCTGCAAGCCGAAGTCAGAACTCACATCTCTGTAAGGCGTGCTTATTGCAATCCAGTCACGAAATGGCTGTTCCAGACCCAGGCATTCAAGATAGGAAGAAGAGTGTTTCCAGTTACTTCTGTCTGCTTATCAGCAAACCAAAACTTTCCCTGAAAATTCTCAGTTCAGTTCAGTTCAGTTCAGTCGCTCAGTCACGTCTGACTCTTTACAACCCCATGAATTGCAGCATGCCAGGCCTCCCTGTCCATCACCAACTCCCGGAGTTCACCCAAACTCTTGTCCATCGAGTCGGTGATGCCATCCAGCCATCTCATTCTCTGTCTCAGGAGATATCTTTTTGTGTCTTATTGGCCAGAAGTGTGTCCTACATCNCATCACCAACTCCCGGAGTTCACCCAAACTCTTGTCCATCGAGTCGGTGATGCCATCCAGCCATCTCATTCTCTGTCTCAGGAGATATCTTTTTGTGTCTTATTGGCCAGAAGTGTGTCCTACATCTTTAGAAGCTGAGTAAGCTGAGAAAAGATGATAAATCTTTTCTCACATGGATAATAGACAGCATCAAGACAGATCAGAGAAGCCAAGCAACAGGATCTACAGAATACCTAGTCTGAAGAAATGCTGGTAAGAGGGTGTGCTGGGCAGGGGAGCAAGGAAAAACAGACTTGGAACCCTAATGAAGAGCTGCAAGGAGTCAGATATGAGACTATATAGCTCCATATAGCCTCTCATGTCATCTTCACATGAATCATTTGAGATAATAATTAGCATTCCCACTTTGCAGAGAAGAAAATAAGATATATTCTCTAGTAGGCAGAGTTAATAAATGATGAACCCATGAATAAAACTGAACTGTGTCTAAATCCAGAGACTACGCTCTTTCTAGCATCCGAAAAGAAGTTTCAGATCAGTCAGCACATCTGTGGCTGGCTTTTTTCCCTAGAAGCCATTCTTTTTCAAAAGCTATTTTATTTTGACAGTGTTGACCAAAACTCAGAGTGCTACCCCGAGATCATAAATCTAGTCCAGGGCTGCGGTTATGGGGGCAGCTAAAATGCTCTGGTTCCATCACACACTTGTCCTGGGAGGCAGAGCCTGGTCACCACACTGTAATGTGCAGCTGAGATGGGAATGTGACACAGTGGACCAAGGGCTTGTATTCACCATAGACTTTGGGATCCCTGGGCTGCCTGTGTTGCACGTGAAGCTTTTCATCAAGAATCATTGGCTAAACTGTATTTGCTAGTGACAAGTGCTGACAGGAATGCAACTCAAACCTTGTTGCTGACATTTGGAGTTAAATCAGACTTATGTCTCCAAATCTGCCTTTAAGACATGAGTTTCCAAATATATTGCTGAGAGATTTTTACAGAGAAGTTCCATTGGCAGAGGTTGGATCATTATTAAAGAAAGGCAAATCCATGTTTAAAGTTTCTATAAACATAGAAACATTTAGACAAGAACAAAAATATATATATATAATTCAAAAATCTGCCCCAGAACCGAACCATTTTTGATGATCTGAAGTTTATCTAGTACCCTCATCTCCTTCCCCTTGAACTAATCTGGTGTTTTCTTTTCCTGTTTGGTTTACATAATTCAAACTCATCAGTTTCTGTGTTTTATGAAACCAATAGAGAAAAAGAAAAAAATTTGGCCCACCAATATAAACACACTGTACAATGCAAAACAAGTTTTAAATTTATGTTTTCTTCTGATAAAATGTAATGATTGTAGCAACACAAATAGGCAGTTATCAAGAGGATCTCAGATCCTAAAAAAATGAATTTATTCCCTTACAGTTAAAGAATGTTCTACACAGTGAAAATACAAGACAGAATTTCATAATTTGCACATTCTTGGAGGTGGAGGGGAATTATTGACTTTATTCATCCATAAAAATAAAACCATCTCTCTATGGCTCTGGAGGAAGAGGTAAGTTCTAGAAGACATGGGAGTAAGGGTATCAGCCCCTAGGAGAGATCCAGTCTCTTTAGAGTGAGGAAAAGTGAAGAAAATAAAAAAATCTCTTTCAAATCATTATATCGTACACCTTTAACTTAAACAGTGGTGCATGTGAATTATATTTCAGTAAAACTGGAAGGAAAAAAGAGATCTCCTCTCAGCTTGTTGGAAACACAGATTGGGTTTAGACCTAGTTTCTGTATCACTCAAAGCCAGTAAGTCTAACCCTTCAGACCCTTCATGTCTACACTTGACTACTTTCTTTAATTACTGGCCAGCAAGAATGGTCCCAGAGATAAACACCAAAAGCTAGTGGATTTACCACTGTAGACCCACGTGCTTGCTTAGTCAGTCATGTCTGACTCTTTGCGACCCCATAAACTTTAGACCACCAGTCTCCTCTGTTCATGGGATTCTCCAGGCAAAAATACTGGAGTGGGTAGTCATTCCCTTCTCCAGGGGAACTTTCCAATCCAGGATTGAACGCAGGTCAATACAGGATTGCAAGCAGATTCTTTACTGGCTGAGCCACGAGGAGAAGGCCATAGACCCACCCAGGAAGAGACTTTGTGTTACAGCCCTATTAGATTTGTCAAGGCTCTGGCTCCCCCTAAATCTGCCTGAAGAGGCTTAATAACGCTACCTATAAGTACAAGAAAGTTATTCCCATAAGGGATGAACTTGGACCAAAGCAAAACAGAAGATGGAGGAAAGTCAGCAAATAAATTTCTCCCCCTCTTCCTCTATGGGCAGTTCTAAGACATAGTAACCTGTACAGCTTTTTTAAACATGTCCTGCAAGATGAACAACCAGTTGTGTATTTTGCAAAGCTATGGCCAGTTCAGTAAGGCACCCACTGTCCTTCACTCTAGATTTCCCAAGACTGAACCCTCAATAAAGTATTAGCTTCTAAGTTATACTCCAGGCTTTATTTCCTGAAGAACCCATGTTAAGACAAAGAGTGATAAGAATCACACCTTCTCCCTGAAGTAATTTATAAGGCATTAGTGACATTTAAAGAGTACAGAAATGGGTCTGGTACAATCCAGGGATGGTCACAAACCTAATTCAGAGCCAAAATGAAGCAGAGAAACTACGCTCTTCTATGGAAATGGAAATGAAATTGGGAATCACATTTACCTGTGCTCAACAAAGATTGGAGAGAGGAAGAACTGGAATTCTCCCGTAAGAATGGACTCCATCTCACTTCTCAGATCACAATGAGGTCCTTTAAAAAGGGCATTCCATTAGAAGAGTAGGCTGAATTTTCAGTAACAAATCAATGAAAGGAAGGAAGAAGATGGGACAAATGTGAAAAAGAATTTCCTTCCAAATCTTTTTCTGGGTGTGCTAACAATGGACTCCTCCAAAATGTTAGGAAGAGATCAGCCTTTAGCAGATGTGAAAGTTCATGAGGACTTGCCTGAGGAAAAGGGAAATTTCCCCAAGATGGCAGCTTCACTCATGTCGGCAAATCCTTGCCTGTCGTTACTTGACACAAGTCAAACAAGCACATTGCACCGAGTATATGAGTGGCCATCTGAAGTTGGGATTTTCAGTGTTAGGTCTGTCTACTAGGTTTGTGATGTTCCTCAAGTCAGATCAATATTCTGAGTATCAACATCCTCTGTCGGTTCCAGTTAACATTCACAAGATTATTAGCTGAAACAATGAGGTAATGTGAGATATCTTTTTAAATTTCTGCCTCAGTTTAAATGTTTTTGATTAGGAAGTACAAAATAACCACTGTGGCAAAGTCATGAAGGCATTTATTGTCATTGTTATTGTTGGCCAGAAACCTGGAAGTAATTGCGAGCGTTGGTGAATCCTGCCTCCTAGTCAGCATTCTCCCACAGCTCTTTATCTAGCTTTCCCCTTGAGTTTGCCACGGCTACAAACAGCATGTCCTCACACAGTTGTATTGAAAAGTAGGAAAGGGGAAAGTAGGAGAGAGGAAAGAGTCTCTTCTATGTTTTCCTTTTCAAATCAGAAGCAGGAAAACTCTCAAAAGTCCCCACAGACTTCCCCGCAGTTCTCATTGGCCAGAACAGGCTTATATACCCAACTCTGACTGAGCGACTTCACATTCATGCATTGGAGAAGGAAATGGCAACCCCCTGCAATGTTCTTGCCTCGAGAATCCCAGGGACAGGGGAGCCTGGTGGGCTACCGTCTATGGGGTCACACAGAGTCGGACACAACTAAAGCAATTTAGCAGCAGCAAGCCAATCACAAATGAGGTCAGTTCAGTGCAGTCACTCTTTGCAATCCCATACCCTGCAGCATGAGAGGCCTCTTTGTCCATCGCCAACTCCCGGAGCGTGCTCAAATTCATGTCCATCGAGTCGATGATGCCATCCAACTATCTCATCCTCTGCTTNCACAAATGAGGTCAGTTCAGTGCAGTCACTCTTTGCAATCCCATACCCTGCAGCATGAGAGGCCTCTTTGTCCATCGCCAACTCCCGGAGCGTGTTCAAATTCATGTCCATCGAGTCGATGATGCCATCCAACTATCTCATCCTCTGCTTTGTCCCCTTCTCCTGCCTTCAGTCTTTCCCAGCATCAGGGTCTTTTCAAATGAGTCAGTTCTTCACATCAGGTGGCCAGAGTATTGGAGTTTCAGCTTCAGCATCAGTCCTTTCAATGAATATTCAGGACTGATTTCCTGATTTTCCTGGTTGGATCTCTTTGCAGTCCAAGGGACTCTCAAGAGTCTTCTCCAACACCACAGTTCAAAAGCATCAATTCTTCAATGCTCAGCTTTCTTTACAGTCCATACATGACTACTGGAAAAACCATAGCTTTTACTAGGTGGACCTTTGGTGACAAAGTAATGTCTCTGCTTTTTAATATGTCTGCTTTTTAGATGGTTGGTCATAGCTTTTCTTCCAAGCGGCATGTGTCTTTTAATTTCATGACTGCAGTCACCATCTGTAGTGATTTTGGAAATAAAGTCTGTCACTGTTTCCATTGTTTCCCCATCTATTTGCCTTGAGATGATGGGGCTGGATGCCATGATCTTCGTTTTATGAATGTTGAGTTTCAAGCCAGGTTTTTCACTCTCCTCTTTCACTTTCATCAAGAGACTCTTCAGTTCCTTTTCATTTTCTGCCACATGGGTGATGTAATCTGCATATCTGAGGTTATTGATATTTCCGCTGATAGTCTTGATTTCAGCTTGGGCTTCATCCAGCCTGGCATTTCACATGCTGTATTCTGTATGTAAGTTAAATAAACAGAGTGACAATATTTAGCCTTGAAGTACTCTTTTCTAATTTGGAACCAGTCTGTTGTCTCATGTTCGGTTCTAACTGTTGTTTCTTTGATCTGCATACAGATTTCTCAGGAGGCAAGTCAGGTGGTCTAGTATTCCCATCTCTTGAAGAATTTGCCACAGTTGTGATCCACACAGTCAAAGTCTTTGAAACAGTCCATAAAGCAGAAGTGAAGCAAAGCAAAGTGAAGTTGCTTAGTCATGTCTGACTCTTTGCGACCCTATGAACTATAACCTACCAGGCTCCTCTGTCCATGGGATTTTCCATGTAAGAATACTGGAATGGGTTGCCATTTCCTTCTCCAGGAGATCTCCAAGGATTGAACCTGGGTCTCCCGCATTGTAGGCAGACACTTTACTGTTTGAGCCACCAGGGAAGTCTAAAGCAGAAGTAGATGTTTTTTTGGAACTCTCTTGCTTTTTTGATGATCCAACAGATGTTGGCAATTTGATCTCTGGTTCCTCTGCTTTTTTAAAATCCAGCTTGAACATCTCAAAGTTCTCAGTACATGTACTGTTGAAAGCTGTCTTGAAGAATTTTGAGCATTTGTTTGCTCATGTGTGAGATGAGTGCAACTGTATGGTAGTTTGAGCATTCTTTGGCATTGCCTTTCTTTGGGATTGGAATGAAAACAGACTTTCTCCAGTCCTGTGGCCACCACTGAGTTTTCCAGATTTACTGGCACATTGAGTGCAGCACTTTCACAGCATCTTCTTTCAGGATTTGAAATAGCACAGCTAGAATTCTATCATCTCTACTAGCTTTGTTCATAGTGATGCTTCCTAAGGCCTACTTGATTTTACATGCCAGGATATCTGGCTCTAGGTAAGTGATCACACCATCATGATTATCTGGGTCATTAAGATCTTTTTTGTATGGTTCTGTGTATTCTTGCCACTTCTTCTCAATATCTTCCGCTTCTCTCAATATGTTCTCTTCTACATTTCTGTCCTTTATTGTGCTCATCTTTGCATGAAAATTTCCCTTGGTATCTCTAATTTTCTTGAAGAGATCTCTAGTCTTTCCCACTCTATTGTTTTCCTCTATTCCTTTGTATTGATCACTGAGGAAGTCTTTATCTCTCTTTGCTATTCTTTGGAATTCTGCATTCAGATGGGTATATTTTCCTTTACTCCTTTGCTTTTAGTTTCTCTTCTTTTCTCAGCTATTTGTAAGGCCTCCTCAGACAGCCATTTTGCCTTTTTGCATTTCTTTTTCTTGGGGATGGTCTTGATCACTGCCTCCTGTACAATGTCATGAATCTCCATTCATAGGTCTTCAGGCACTCTGTCTATCAGATCTTATCCCTGAAGAAATGAGGAGTTCAGTTCAGTCATTCAGTCGTGTCCAACTCTTTGCGACCCCATAAATCACAGCACCCCAGGCTTCCTTGTCTATCACCAACTCCCAGAGTTCACCTAAAATCATGTGCATCGAGTCAGTG
Organism: Neotragus pygmaeus; assembly: GCA_006410875.1. Classification (NCBI taxonomy): domain Eukaryota; kingdom Metazoa; phylum Chordata; class Mammalia; order Artiodactyla; family Bovidae; genus Neotragus; species Neotragus pygmaeus. The sequence continues at coordinate 2,018,671 of SJYV01034183.1, forward strand.
ATGCCATCCAGCCATCTCATCCTCGGTTGTCCCTTCTCCTCCTGCCCCCAATCCCTCCCAGCATCAGAGTCTTTTCCAATGAATCAACTCTTCGCATGAGGTGGCCAAAGTACTGGAGTTTCAGCTTCAGCATCAGTCCTTCCAATGAACACCCAGGACTGGTCTTTTAGGATGGACTGATGGAGTTAGGTGTGCCCAATTTAGTTTAACCCAATTACCATTTACTACTGGCTAAGGAAGGAACTCCATCCCTTCCCAGAGTCCATTATCACCAGATAGTTAAGCAGAAAAAGAGTTTTATTGCCCAGAAATGGTGATAACTATTGGCCAAGTGATTGTCAAAATTTTAGTGTTAAACAAGTAGCATTTTTTAAATACACTGTATGTCAAATATAAGCTTCCCTGGTGACTCAGAGGTTAAAGCATCTATCCGAAATGCAGGAGACCTGGGTTCGATCCCTGGGTCGGAAAGATCCCCTGGAGAAGGAAATGGCAACTCACTACAGTAAAGTTGCCTGGAGAATCCCACGGACAGAGGAGCTTGGTGGACTACAGTCCACGGGGTTGCAAAGAGTCCGACACGACTGAGTGACTTCACCTCACCTCACCTCATGTCAAATATAAATAAAAATTAAGAGCAAGTTTCTGTCCTTAAGGATCTTGAGATTTAACCTAGGAAACAGCTTTATTGAAATCGGGAGAATCTAGTTTGAGAATCTGTTTTTTGTATGAATTTGGATTCCCACTACTTTCAAAGCAGTGATCAGGGTAATAGGTGTATACTGTATTTACCATTTGATCAGTCCATTCTGCAAAGATTTAAAAAAAAAAAAAAAAGGAGCCTTTCCCATTGAAAATAAATCCTTGTTTACTGAAACCGGGAGTTAAAATTGCATTTCTAATCTTTACAGATATAAAAAAGAAAGTTGATTTCTTTGCTTTCTCTGCTTGGGTTCTGATGTACATAAAAATTGTTGTGCATCCCTACCTGGGGGCTCTATCTTCTAGCAGACCACAGTCTTTCCAGGCCTCCAAACATGCTAACACGTGGGCAGTGATATGTAGTAGAACGGAGTCATTTCATCATCTTTCATTTGATAGGACTGTTGACACAAATGGTACAGTCTGATCTCAAGAATTAAAAGCAGAGACAGGTGTTTGGGAATTTATAAACAAACTCTTTATCTGTACAGAAAATAACAGATAACAGTTCCTGGAAGTCCCCCCCGCCAACCGCCCTCTTCCTGTCTTTACTTTCCTTTGCCTCTGTGTTTGAAAAGTCTCTCTTGCTATTAGTTTTTAATGAAATCAGTATGTTTATCATATTTGACGGCAGACTTGGTTGTTTGCAATTCAAGGCTATGTTATTATTTTCCTCACACAGAGTCAACTGGCAACCTCTGCAGATTCCTTTGCACAAAAATGACACCATGACACCGAAGTTCTAGTGGCAAGAAGCAAATTCTACACCTCAGTAATTCTGCCAGCAAGATAAAGTATTGCCAACTGAGTTTTTTTTTCCTAAGGGGGGAAAAAAAACGAAAGGATAAAATTTAAATTTGGACAAGAAAACATGCTTCCATATTGTAATGGAGCAGTGGGCTTCAGAGCTTTCTATGATTCTAAATGCTTGGTTGATGCTTCAGCAGCCTCTTCAGACTTATCATTTACCACTATGTCAAAAGATTTTGGACTCTGCAAACAGACTTGATTAGCGTGACTAAGTCTCATAGCCTCAAAGCTTCAGGCATCACTGGATAAATAGTAAATAATAAGAAACATGTTGCAACATTCATTGTCAAATTATATTCTCCATTCTTTCTTACATCTATGAATGTCTAGGAAAATGAAGTTCTGCAGTTTCATTAAATTATCTAGATGTCATTTAAGAAGAAAAAAGAAAACAGCTTTAGTGTAATTTTAACTGTCTCCTTCATAACAAACACAAATACATAGAAAACTCTGGACTTTGTAAAGATTTTCCCTCGTCCCGACCATCCAGTCAACCTACAGAACCACAACTTCTTTTCCCATCACTGCCAGATTTCTTAGAAGAAACTTTACGTTTTTTCTTCACTTCTCCGTTCCTTTCTCATAATGATCTTTCTGCCTCCACCCATTTGTGTAATGATTTCTCAAAGTGCAATGATATCTTTAGAAATGATCCAAAGTTTTTAAAATATCTGTTACTCTTATTCCATTTGTCCTTATTCATAGGCTTTGAAAGACAGCACACTCCCCTGAAAATCCTGTTAAACTTAATCATATGTTCAGATTCTCCTAAATGCAAGTATTCTCCAGAAGATTCCTAGGACTTCAGCCTTTTTCATCTCAGACTTTCTCATCTACTCCCATGGCTACAAATATCTACCACTTCTGCATCTATCTCTGAAATGTTATTTCTCATCTAAACAGTAGACTGTCTTGTGAGATGCTAAGTTAAATCAGCATACAGGTGCACCTTGGCACTTCAAAAAATTCCCTTTTGTCCAAACCTATTTCTGAGCCTTCTAGTTATCTTCCCCCAAAACCATGATTAAGACACAAGGGTTATCTATGGCTCTTCCTTCTTTTGAACTTCCAACATCCAATCAGTTGTTCAGTTATCTCTGTGGATGTCTGCAGTTATTTCCTCATCTAAGCCATAGCTTTTCTATTTGTTCGTTTATTGATCTTGCTGCATCGCGTGCTAGTTGCAGCCCATGAGATGTCTGTTGTGTCATGAGGGACTTTTTGTTGCAGCACATGGACTCCCTAGCTGTGGCTCACAGGCTCAGTTGTTGTAATGGACAGGCTTAGTCACCCTGTAGCACAGGGTATCTTCCCCAACCAGGGATTGAACCATGTCGTCTGCATTGCAAGGTGGATTCTTTTTTTTTTTTTT
>SJYV01034183.1:2023405-2085060 GCA_006410875.1 Neotragus pygmaeus
TTTTTTTTTCCTAAGGGGGGAAAAAAAACGAAAGGATAAAATTTAAATTTGGACAAGAAAACATGCTTCCATATTGTAATGGAGCAGTGGGCTTCAGAGCTTTCTATGATTCTAAATGCTTGGTTGATGCTTCAGCAGCCTCTTCAGACTTATCATTTACCACTATGTCAAAAGATTTTGGACTCTGCAAACAGACTTGATTAGCGTGACTAAGTCTCATAGCCTCAAAGCTTCAGGCATCACTGGATAAATAGTAAATAATAAGAAACATGTTGCAACATTCATTGTCAAATTATATTCTCCATTCTTTCTTACATCTATGAATGTCTAGGAAAATGAAGTTCTGCAGTTTCATTAAATTATCTAGATGTCATTTAAGAAGAAAAAAGAAAACAGCTTTAGTGTAATTTTAACTGTCTCCTTCATAACAAACACAAATACATAGAAAACTCTGGACTTTGTAAAGATTTTCCCTCGTCCCGACCATCCAGTCAACCTACAGAACCACAACTTCTTTTCCCATCACTGCCAGATTTCTTAGAAGAAACTTTACGTTTTTTCTTCACTTCTCCGTTCCTTTCTCATAATGATCTTTCTGCCTCCACCCATTTGTGTAATGATTTCTCAAAGTGCAATGATATCTTTAGAAATGATCCAAAGTTTTTAAAATATCTGTTACTCTTATTCCATTTGTCCTTATTCATAGGCTTTGAAAGACAGCACACTCCCCTGAAAATCCTGTTAAACTTAATCATATGTTCAGATTCTCCTAAATGCAAGTATTCTCCAGAAGATTCCTAGGACTTCAGCCTTTTTCATCTCAGACTTTCTCATCTACTCCCATGGCTACAAATATCTACCACTTCTGCATCTATCTCTGAAATGTTATTTCTCATCTAAACAGTAGACTGTCTTGTGAGATGCTAAGTTAAATCAGCATACAGGTGCACCTTGGCACTTCAAAAAATTCCCTTTTGTCCAAACCTATTTCTGAGCCTTCTAGTTATCTTCCCCCAAAACCATGATTAAGACACAAGGGTTATCTATGGCTCTTCCTTCTTTTGAACTTCCAACATCCAATCAGTTGTTCAGTTATCTCTGTGGATGTCTGCAGTTATTTCCTCATCTAAGCCATAGCTTTTCTATTTGTTCGTTTATTGATCTTGCTGCATCGCGTGCTAGTTGCAGCCCATGAGATGTCTGTTGTGTCATGAGGGACTTTTTGTTGCAGCACATGGACTCCCTAGCTGTGGCTCACAGGCTCAGTTGTTGTAATGGACAGGCTTAGTCACCCTGTAGCACAGGGTATCTTCCCCAACCAGGGATTGAACCATGTCGTCTGCATTGCAAGGTGGATTCTTTTTTTTTTTTTTTCAATCTATTCTATTCTTTTTATTTTATTTTATTTTATTTACATTATTTTACTTTACAATACTGTATTGGTTTTGCCATACATTGACATGAATCCACCACAGGTGTATACGAGCTCCCAATCCTGAATCCCCCTCCCACCTCCCACCCCATATTGTCTCTCTGGATCATTCCCGTGCACCAGTCCCAAGCATCCTGCATCCTGCACTGAACANTTGGGGGCAGGAGGAGAAGGGGACGACCGAGGATGAGATGGCTGGATGGCATCACGAACTTGATGGACGCGAGTCTGAGTGAACTCCGGGAGATGGTGATGGACAAGGAGGCCTGGCGTGTTGTGATTCATGGGGTCGCAGAGTCGTACACAACTGAGCGACTGAACTGAACTTAGATATTTTTGACTATGACATGGGCTTCCTTGGTGGCTCAGGTGGTAAAGAATCTGCCTACAAAGCAGGAGACCAGGGTTCGATCCCTGGGTCGGGAAGATCCCCTGGAGAAGGGGATACAATATGCTTGTATGTTCTTTAAAAACAATAGAGTACAGTAGCCTCTTCAACTTTATCACCATCCTTGCAGACCCACAAGCAGCCCAGCTTATTATTATTAAAAGAAATATTCCTTAGAACTAGCAGATCTTGTTCCATGAGAGTTGTGAGTTAGCAGACTGAGAAAAAAAAAAAAGCTTTACCAGTCCAGGAGGCTGGTGACAATGGGCCAAATAGCTGTGAGTTTGGGATTAATGGCTAGGGAGAGAAGCCCCCAGATTCCTGGGCATCAGAACTCAAGGCACAGAAAGTTAGCACCAGAGGGAATAGTTGGCTTGGCCAAGCAGACCTCTTCTGGGGTCACTGAGGTGACAGGCCTGGCAGCTGCTGACTTCCTCAAACATCTGCAGAGATTGTGAATTTTGTCCCAGGCTCCTCTGAATCACCTGGCCTCTTCCCAGGGGCAACGGTTTCTCAGCCCCTCTGTCCCATCCCAGGGCCTTACAAGGAATTCACTTGGCTGCCCGCTCACTGTGGCAGGAGCCCTGAATCTTCGCTGTGCAGGTAGGAGCCCTCTCCCTCCCCTGACTTTACAAATGGCTCATGTTTTCCTCCCTCTCCTCTGGCCCAACTCACACAAACCAACTCTTCAAGGGCCCAGCTGAGACCCTGGTAGGAGAGAGGGGTTAAGAACATGTACCGAGCCTACCATCTGCACAGAATCTTTAACAAATTATATGTTAAAATTTGCGCTTCCCCAGGGGCTCAGCAGTAAAGAATCCACCTGCAATAGAGATAGATTCTATCTCTGGATGAAGAAGAGCCCCTGGAGGAGGGCATGGTAGCCTACTCCAGTATTGTTGCCTGGAGAATCCCATGGATGGAGGAGACTGGTTGGGTTACAGTTCATAGAGTCGCAAAGAGTCCAACATGACTGAAGCAACTTAGCACACCTGCATATTATAGTTTTGTTAAAAATGTTAAGTATTTTTACTTCTTTCCCACACTGGGTCAATCCCGACCCAGGGATGGAATCCAGGTCTCCTGTATTACATGCAGATTCTTTACCATCTGAGCCACTGGGGATGCCCACTTTTACTCCTTTACTTTTTCCCCCCTTTATCAGTTTTTTGAGAATAGACATTTTATCTTTTAATTCTCTCTTCTCTCTGTTTCAAAGTGTTTGGTTTAAATTTGAAATTCGGTAAGATCGATCTTCCAAAAATCCACTTTAGATCTCCTTTACAGGCAATTCCAAGTCGTACCTCTAGGTGGGGCACGTGATGTATTTCTCCTGCCTAAGAAAAGGAAGCCATGATTCCATCACGAGGCTCTGAGACATTATGGTTTGATTGCTTTTCAAATTTGGGAAGGATTTACCTCTTATGAAAGGGGTGTGTAAAAAAAAAAAAAAAAACCCTCCCTTAAGCCTTAAGAAATTGTTTCTATGGGTGAGGGTGACAGTGAGTAACTTCCCAGCCCCACACCTCACATTAGCAAAGTGAAATGTTTATTTCAGAAAGTGAGAAGAACAGATGTCAGGAGGGGAAAAAAAAAAAAAGTGTTTTTTAAAAAAACCTTCTTCTGCCAAGAGTTTATCATCTGGGATTTTGATTTAAAATTCCACTCAGACTCTATTTGTTAAATACCATAAAAAAAAAAAAAAAATCCCCCATCCTGCCTCCACAAACGGCTGGAAAACTTACTTTTGATGCCTCATTGGCCTTGGCTGTCCATCTTGTTCCACTGAAATGAGCAGATTATTTTCTCTCAAAGTAAATGCCTGAAACTCTTTTTATAGATGCTAATAGATTAGATGAAATGGCTCTCTATGACCATTATTCAAGAGTTAAAGACCAGAGTTCAAAAAGCTCTGTTAACGAATAATCTGGTGCCCTGCTTAATGCAGGGTGATGCTGGTTCACCTTAATTCTGCCCTTGGAGGAAGGTAGAAGGATGAATCCAAAGGGAATATTTCTTGATCAGTTTTTCAAATTGCCTTCATCGAACACAGAAGAGAAATCCAGAGAACTTAAATGCATCTTTCATTCTGGAGGGAAAAGATATAGTGACTCTGATTCATTAGAAAGCATGCCTCAGATTATCTAACCAAATAAATGGTAATAGATTTTGAAGAGGAACAACTTGTAAGACACACACTGACCTATAGGCAAGAGTATGTCCTTCCTACAAGGGCAGAATTAAAGGTGAACCTTCCTTCCAGCACTTCTGCTAAACCAGGCTTCACCAGCAGAAAGTGTTCATAAACCTCTCCGCAGTGGTCTATAACATGGAATCACATTCACTGGTAAATACACTAGTTAAGAAGCCACAAATGAGCATTCTGAGCTGGCTGGGCTCAGAATAGATACTGTGACCTGCAGAGTTCCCATTGTATGGTTGCTCAGTGATGTGCCTTAGAGGTTAGGAGGCAAAGGAAAGACTGGTGGCTAATGTTTGAGATCCTTAGATTATAGAAGGAGCACTATAACCTGCCAGAAACATGTCTGACTCATTCTTCCTCAAGAAGATTCTTGAAACAAGGTGAGAAGCAGCCAGACCTATTCAACAGAATTAAGCAGGCAAAATGTTTAAGGCTCAGATGACAAAATAGAGCACAGAATTTGGGAGACGTTAGAATATGGGTCTGTATGTGTCCCAAATAAGCAATGCTAGATGCTGACAATTTGACTGGAACCTTTAGAGGAGTCTGGAAACAGCAAAATAATAGTGTCTTCATGGATGACTGACAAGGCTGGTGTTCTTAACCCTGATGTGCATAAGCAAGAGAGGAAAATAGTACAGTTTTCTGCAGTGTCCTAAAAATGGGCTAATTACACTCTAACCCTACTTTGGCCAATTTCTGGCAATGAGCATCCTTCTTCCGTAAGATAATAGACAAAGTAACATATCTTTTGTTGACAACAATCATTTGCCTTAGACTGTCTCAATTCATCTTCACAGAACTTCCTTGGAGTGTTTACCATCCTCATTTGTTAGATGAGGAAACTGAGGTTCAAGGAAGATAAATATCCAAGGTCTCGTGGGTAGTAAGAGACAGAGTTAGGAATTAAACACAAGCAGTCTAATCCCAAAGCCTATGACTGTATATATTACAATTGACTATTTTTCCAAAGCAAAATCCCCCACTTATATGAATACTAGATGGAAGTGTTATCCTTACTATCTCAGAATGACAAATGTACGTATGTTTTATGGAAGCAAAGGTGTATGTAGCACAGGGAGCAAGGTGATTAACTCTTGGATTTATGTGCCTCATTAAGGAGATTGGAGATCCCTACAAGAGATTGAGATGATGCTCGTGGGACTTCCCTGGTGGCTCAGTAATAAAGAACCTGCTTGCCAATTCAGGAGACCCAGGTTTGATCCCTGGTCCAAGAGGATCCCTCAGGGCAGCAGAGGCCGTACACCACAACTACTGAGCCTGTGCTCTAGAGCTCAGGAGATGCAACCACTGAAGCCTGCAGATTCTAAAGCTGTGCTCCACAAAGAGAGAGGCCACTGGAATGAGAAGCCCTCACGGCACAACTAGAGAGTGACTCCTGCTCACTGCGTCTAGAGAAAAGCCTGTGCAGCAATGAAGACCCAGCATAAGCAAAAATTTTAAAAATTAAAAAAAAATTTTTTTTAATGATGCTTGTCAAACAGATGGGACCGGGAAAGGGAGCCCAGGCAGAGGCTGCATATCACTGCAGAGCATCATGTGTTGGTATAATCGCAAGCAGACTGGCTTAGCTGAAGTGTCAGCCATGGGAGACGAAAAGAGGCTGGCCAGGTAGACAACAGTCAGATCTGGTCAGAGGGGACTTTGGGAGAATGCATTCTTCCCAGTTTGGAGATAAGGAGCTTTTACCTTATGGATAATGTCAAGTCACTAAAAGATTCTAGGCATTCGATATATATGTGTGAGAATGGCATTGATATAGCCTGTTGTGGCAAGGGTAAGAAACTGTTAAGTATGTAATTACTGGGTTGTTTTCCATAGTAGAGTCATTCCACATTATTTTTTATTTCATTTATTTAAAGTACATATATATGTATATATGTATACATATATATATGTATAGTTGGTATCATTTTTCCCATATAGATTGTTATAAAATATTGAGTATAATTTCCACTGCTATACAGTAAGTCTTTGTTATTTATCCATTTTATATTTAGTAGTGTGTATATGTTCACCCCAGTTCCTAATTTATCCCTTCCCCCCACCTTTCCCCTTTGGTAACTGCAAGTTTGTTTTCTGGGTCTGTGAGTCTGCTTTGTAAATAAGTTTGTTTGTATCATTTTTTTTTCTAATTCCCCATACAAGTGATATTGCATGATATTTACCTTTCTCTGACAGACTGACTTTACTTAGTATGGTAATCGGTAGTTCCCCTACTTCATTTTGACATTAAATGGTATGGCCATTTCAGAGGAACTCATGCATCCAGGGGGCATTAAATAGAGTAATATTCTATTTAAAAGCCTCACACATTTCCTTCCAAGGTACTCTACATAGAAAAGGATGTTCTATTCCTACTCTCCTACGGCTGTAGTCCTTCTTCCACCTGATTGCAGTAATTTAGAACATTCCTGTTGTCATTTTTTTCAGACTACTTGTCTGTGGGAGCAATTAAAATGCATTTCTCAGTATTTCTATGTGCAATCAAGGGTTTTATTAAAAAGTTGACTTTCCTGGCACAAGTGAGTTGACAACCATGGAAACACTTCCACTGATTCTGATAAAGAACTGAAGACTCTTCACCACTAACAGATGAATTTCATTTATTTCACAATAATATAAATGTGTGTGTGTGGGTGTGTGCTCAATCATGTCCAATCCTTTGTGGCCCCATGATCTATAGACTGCCAGGTACCTCTGTCCATAGAATTTTCCAAGCAAGAATACTGAAATGGGTTGTCATTCCTTCCTCCAGGGGATCTTCCAAATCCATATATATATATATATATATATGTACACACACACACACACACACACGTGAGCTAAGTCGCTTCAGTTGTGTCAAACTCTATGCAACCCTATGGACTATAGCCTGCCAATCTCCTCTGTACATGGGATTCTCCAGGCAAGAATACTGGAGGGAGTGGATTTCCATGCCCTCCTCCAAGGGCTCTTCCCTGACCCAGGAATTGAACCTGTGTCTCTTACATCTCCTGCATTGACAGGTGGATTCTTCATCACTAGTGCCACCTGGGAAGCCCCAAGACAGAGAGGGAGAGAGGATGTATATGTATTTATATACACATATATAAACACAGAGAGACATATATACACATATATCCTCATTTTATTTTTAAACTTCATTCTTACAGGTTAAAGAAAACTACTATCCTAATGTTTTGATTTTTTAATTTACACATTACCAATGCTAAAGCTGAAACTCCAGTACTTTGGCCACCTCATGCAAAGAGTTGACTCATTGGAAAAGACTCTGATGCTGGGAGGGATTGGGGGCAGGAGGAGAAGGGGATGACAGAGGATGAGATGGCCAGATGGCATCAGTGACTTGATGGACGTGAGTCTCAGTGAACTCCGGGAATTGATGATGAACAGGGAGGCCTGGCGTGCTGTGATTCATGGGGTTGCAAAAAGTCAGACATGATTGACTGACTGAACTGAACTGAACTGAACTGAATACCTAACTGATAGAGTTGTTACAAGATTTAAATAACATAACATATAATGGACCTAACATAAAGACTCTTGAGAGTCCCTTGGCCTGCAAGGAGATACAACCAGTCCATCCTAAAGGAGATCAGTCCTGGGTGTTCATTGGATGGAATGATGTTGAAGCTGAAACTCCAATACTTTAGCCACCTCATGCGAAGAGCCGACTCATTTGAAAGGTCCATGATGCTGGAAAAGATTGAGGTCAGCCAAAGGGGACGACAGAGGATGGGATGGCTGGATGGCATCACCGACACAATGGACATGAGTTTGAGTAAACTCCAGGAGTCGGTGATGGACAGGGAGGCCTGGCGTGCTGCGGCTCATGGGGTCACAAAGAGTCAGACACGACTGAGTGACTGAACTGAAGTCTGAGCTGAGCTGAACACACCCTTACCCAAAGCAAGCTCACAGCTCCACCTCCCTCACTTTTGGCAGATTAAACTTGGATGAAAAGAATACCATACTCTATTTGCCTGGACAATGTCAGGCAAAGTATAGAAGCCTGCCTATGAAAAATAATTTTTTTGTCCTTAATAATAAGGAAGTTCAGCAATGGCTGGATCCAGGGCCTCAATTGGATTAGGTTTATTATATTAGGTTTTATAATTATATATATATATTATAAATAACTATACATAAACCTAACACTATGATTAGGCTTATTAGATCCCTCCTTCCCCTCCCTTTCCTCCCACCGCCCTCCTCCTCTGTCTTTTCCTCCTTTCTCCCTCGATGTTGGGATGCTGGCTCCATGCTCACTAGTCTTCTTCCGAGCAGTGACGAGGACAGCTGCCAGCAACTCTAGACTTAAAGTGTACTGACTGAGCAGTCTTGAAAGGGGAGAACGCGCCTCCTAACAGTTTCATCAAGATTGTCCCAAAAGTTTGGCATGACCCAAAAACCATGGAAATCTGGAGAATCATCAGGAAATTATCACAACCTCTTTGCATCAAATGGATGTGTTCTGCTTAGAATATTTCATGGAATTCTGGTAAATTCGAATAAAGAGAAATAAATTAGCTGACAAATACTCAAACAACGTTAATTACTCTGACTAAAGGGATGAAGAAGAATCACTTTGGGATCATAAAATAAAGACTTGATTCTAGCCTAGAAAAATGAGGGCTTCAAGCTTGCACATACAAGCCTTTCTGTAGCAGAGTAAATTAGAAAACCCAATGACCAGTAAGTGCCTTTATAAGGACAGACTGAGACACACCCGAGGGAAGAAATTCATGTGAAAACAAAGGCACTGGAGTGCCAAGGAACTCTGGAAAGTGCTGGCAATACAGAAGCCAGGGAGAAGGCTGAAACAGATTCTCCTTCAGAACTGTGAGAGGGATAAAAAAATCCCTGTTTAGAAATCCAGTTTGTGGTGGTTTGTTTCAGCAGCCATAGGAAACTAGTACAGATGGCAATATGCTGCAAAGGAATGAAAATTAAAGTTCTCCACAAAAGAGCCTATTTAATAGTTTAGTTCACTCCATCTTTTTACAGTCCGTGCAGAAGCCAGTTATCATGCTGAGTCTCCTTTGTCTTATCTGTAAGATGGGGATAATCATATTTTTTTCTGTCAACTTAGAGGATTCTATGAAAATCAAATCCAGTCTTTCTACACTACACTGGATATTCCCAAGTGTGTTTAGTTGAACTTGAGGGTTAGAATGGTTCTGTGGTAAAGTAAGTTTAGAAAATCTTAGATGTATGACTTTTGTCCAAAATACTCACAACACAGGTTGTTAGATAAAAGACAAAAATAAGGCCAGTAATTTGGAATCTATTTAGTCTCATTTAGCCGCATATTCTCCAAATTTCTCTGACCAAGAAATATTTCCTTTGAGGGACTTCAGTTGATATATTGCAGATGCTCACATTGATTTGCAGCACAGTTTATGAAACACTGCACTTTGTAAGATAACGTAGGAATTATTTGTGTAATTATTTATGTTGGCTATAGTGGAGAACACTTGGAAAATCTGCAAAAATCATCACTCGTCTTCATGGCAGTGCTCCTGACTTTGTAAACTGCCCACGTGGCTTCTGTTGAATGGAATTGGAAGAACTGTGTAAATGGAGTAACAGGTTTGGTAAAACGTGTACTCCACCCCCAAGTTCAGGAGCAACAGAAGTTCCCCTGCCTCCAGAAGGAAACAAGTATCTGCTAAGACGCCTCCGTATCCTGGGGCCTGTGACAGATAATTTCACAAATGTTATCTCATTTCACTGAAATCTTTGTGGTCTTAATGTTTTTATCCTAAAACTCGTACATGAAAAAGATATTTAAGTATGAACATTTATTTCCTTCAGCATCAAAAACAACTGAAAATTACATTATTTATTAGCACTTTTACTGGCAATAGAACATAAGTAAGTACTTAAGAGTCTAGCCCCAAAACCCAGATCAGGTATATTTTAAATTAGAAAGACTTTTTTCAAGACTTTCATTTCACTGGACCACCAAAGTGTTAGTTATTCAGTCTTGCCTGACTCTTTGCAGTCCTATGAATGAGGCCACCAGGCTCCTCTGTCCATGGAATTCTCCAGGCAAGAATACTGGAGTGCATAGCCATTCCCTTCTTCAGAGGATCTTCCCAACCCAGGGATCAAACTCAGGTTTCATGCATTGTAGGTGGATTCTTTACCCTCTGAGCTACTAGGTAAGGCCCACCTTATAGTGTGCTTCAGTTCAGTTCAGTTCAGTTGCTCAGTCGTGTCCAACTCTTTGTGACCCCATGAATCGCAGCACGCCAGGCCTCCCTGTCCATCACCAATTCCCGGAGTTCACTCAAACTCACGTCCATCGAATCAGTGATGCCATTCAGCCATCTCATCCTCTGTCGTCCCCTTTTCCTCCTGCCCTCAATCCCTCCCAGCATCAGAGTCTTTTCCAATGAGTCAACTCTTCGCATGAGGTGGCCAAAGTACTGGAGTTTCAGCTTTAGTGTGCTTACCACCAACAATTTACTTTTCATCCATCATTATACAGTTTCACTCTCCCCTACTCCTTTCCCTTGGACAACCCCTGATCTGTTCTCTATATCTGGGTGTTTGTTTTAGCTTGGTTAATTCTTTTATTTTGATTTTTCTTTTTTGTTGTTGTTTCGTTTTGTTTGTCTTCATAGTCCACATATGAGTGAATTCATATGGTATTTATCTTTCTCCATCTGACTTATCTTACTAGCATAATACTATTAAGGTCTGTCCATGTTGCTGCAAAAAATAGAAGACTATTTTTATACATGAAGCTCAAAGAGGTGCGGTACCTCAGCTTGGGTAGCATGGATGGAAAGTGAGCAAGCCAGGGTATATGATCACTGGCAGTGCAGGTCCTCTTCATGAAGCATATTTATACTCTTGTCAAAAGAAAAACAGTTTAGCAGGGAATCTGGAAACACTGCCCCTAACTCCTGAGGATGAGCTACATATGAGTGATTCTAATGAACCCTGGTGAATTTGGCAAGAACCAATATTTTATTTTATTATTTGTTTTATTTTATTTTACTTTACAATACTCTATTGGCTTTGCCACACATCGACATGAATCCACCACAGGTGTACATGAGCTCCCAATCCTGAATACCCCTCCCACCTCCCACCCCACAACGTCTCTCTGGATCATCTCAAATTGATTTTTCCAGGCATATAAAATGAGATACTCTTTTGATTTCTTTGGGGTACCGAAAAAAGCTATAGGTTCAAGATCACTCTGTTCAATAAGTCAATCAATTATTGCATGTTACTACAATAGTCACTGTGTTAGTCATTTCTATGCCGGATACTTCCCATGCCTCTCTGTACTTAGTCTCCATCCTGCTCCCCACGCCAGAGATAGCGACCAGCGTGGACCACACCACATGACTCCCTTCTTCTTTGTCCCACACGAGTGTTCTTCCAGATTGCTCTCTTCCCCCTCCCTACTCCCCTCCACAGTTCTCAGATCTTCTATTGCTGGTCTAAGTATACAACACCAGCCATTGTGTTGCTTCCTACCCACAACTTGATAAATTGTCCATATCCTAAAATCTCTTCCAATTACCCCCATTTGAATGTCCAATCATTTTTCTTTTCGACACTCTTAGTATACGGCTTTGGAACGCTGCCTCTTTAGCCCTCCCCCTCTACCATGACACTAAGACGTAAGGATATCCCCATTTGACAAATAAGAAAAAAGAGCGCATTTGCCTGAATCCACAAAAAGTGGGGGTGGGGCAGAGTCTTTCTTTGAACCCAGGTTTGTCTGAGTCTAATGCCTGCACTCTCAAACATTCATGATATTGCACAAAAGCAATTCTAACCAAAAGTAAGTGTAAAACCATAGGCAGTTATGAACTAATAGATAAATCAATTCACAAGGTATTTAAAATGCTAATTTAAAAAATCACTATATGCCGACATTTCACAAGCATGAGCTCATTTGCTTATATGCTCTGACCCCATCATTACATCATTTTAGAGGTGAAGAAAGTGAAACTTATCCTCTAAACAGTCCCAACAGAAGGAACTTTCACAGAAAAGCCTCAGGGAGCATAATACCCTGAAGGGTATTTTATTAAAGACACAAGGGTGAGACACAAGGCCAAAGATACCAACATACCCCATGGTGAACAAACTAATAACTTTCTAGTAGTTTTTCTCTTCAAAGCTCCTTCTGGTCTACTCTACCAATGGGGGCCTCCTGCTCTTCCTCCTCTTCTGATCCTATGTTCCAGTTTGACCACCTGTTATCCTCTCTCAGGTTCCCTCCTTGCCTCAACATTTTCTATGCTTCTGCTCTTTGTACAAATGTCAATGTTCTTCCCCAGGTATATAGCCCAAATGCACACTTCAACCCATCCAGGTATAGACTATCAGTGAGTCATAATCTAACCTCTTAAAAGAGCAATTAGAATAATCTATCATGTATCATCTATCTACCATCTGTCTATGCATCATTCTCTATCTAGGTATGTATGTCTAGGCATGTATGTCTGTGGAAGTACTTTGAATTACATCAATGGCTAGTTTTCTGAACAGTATAGAGTGGGAGATTTAACTTCCAAGCAAAGAAGTTCTCCAGATGATGTCTGAAGATGAGAGAAAAGAAGAAAAAAAAAAAGAGAGCGAGAGAGAGAAAGAGAGAGAGACAGAGGTATTTAGAATTTATGTAATTTCCTCAAAGTCACAACCAATAAATAGCAGACCTGGAATGTGAATGCTGCATAAAAAGTCTGTGTAACCTTTTATGTTTTATTACAGTGAGAATACAACAGAACAAATTTTTTTTTCCTCAATGACAAGGAAGAAAAAATTAGTCATATTTAATATACAAGTTAGCTTTAAGCACTTTGAACAGATTGTGTTTCTCTGCCTGGAATGCCATAAAACTGACCACAAGTTACCAAATGTCTGTAGGTTGCTTCTGTGGTTAGTATTGTTAATCAACTGAAATGGACCAAAGCTTGGCCATCAGGCTATTCGATGCATTTGATAATTACTGTAACTTGCCAGTCACTGATCAGTAAACCAAGATTTTCTGAGGACCCATTCTGTGCTCAATATTGAACTGAGAAGCCTTGTGTGATACATTAAAAATGTAACTCATGTTCTTATTCTCTGCCTTTAAGAAATACATTGCTGAGGAGTCGAGAGAGAGCACATAAAGCAATCATTGACTGTGTAAGATAGTACATACTTGTGTGTCAAGCTGCATGTGTGGACTACAAACATCAAAAGAAAGAAAAGTGGTTCGGGGTGTTCATGGGTGTTTGTGGAGGAGCTGGGCTGACATCCTGGGTGATGAAGCTCTGATTTCTCTTTCTGCCTTTTGCAGGTTAATTACTAGAGGTTAATCATTAGATATCAATCTTTCAGTCCAACATCCTCTGGAAATAAATTCTAAGTAAAAATGGTTACTTTCTAAAGGTAGCAATTGTTTTAAACAGTGTTTTCCAACTAGTGCAGAGGGTTTCTTGCCACCTAAGATGTCCCAAGGAGGTTGTTCAGAGCAGACACCTCCTGAAAGCTGCTTCCACAGCTCACACTGGTCTTGTGTCATCCCTCAGCAAAGCTCTGAGAATCTCAGCTCTCTTCAGACTGCTCAACAATCAAGGATCCCCAGGCGGTAAGGAAAGCACACAAGAAGCCCCACAAGCCTCCTCATTGGCTCCTCCGACCTCATCATCAGCTCTGGACTTTGTTCCTCCCAGGGATAAAGTACAAGCAATGCAAGATAATCATTCCAAAATTTGTGTGTGTCCAGGCCTTTCCAACTCTGGTCATCCCTAGTGTGTGGCCTTTCAGGATCATGGTAGCATATTTTACTCAGTAGACCTGAGCCCTTAATAGTCCTATTTCCTAAACACCAGCTCTTTTGGAGTCACCAACAGAGAAAGGATTGTAGGGAGAAAAGAGATGATTTTTTTTTTCCAGTGTTACTTCTGAATCCTTTACCTTTTAGCCTTCATGAATCCTCCTGCTCATCCAAAAAAAATGGAGTCATCCTGCCAATTCCTCCCTAAGAAGAAACCACTTGACTTGCTCCACATGCCTGACCAGGAAATCTGAATATGTATGAGAATGTGTAAACACCCTCGTGGCTGGGGGGTAGGACAGCTAAGGGGTAGAGTCCATTCCTCTGTGTTGGCCAGACGATGTCTATGTCACAGTGTCAGTACAAGAAAAGTTGACAGGATAAAAATGACATGGGAAAGGTAAAGGGATATTTTGGCTCTTCTTTTAAAACTCAAAGCAATAACATAGTCCCTGGCAGTCAAAATTCAAAAAGCCAGCAGCATAATTAGTCTGTTCAAGTCTCAGCAGTTCATACGGTTTAGAGATTTAAGGAGTGGCATTAAAATGTCATAAACATAATCCAAAGAAGAAAGTTTTGAAAACTGTTTGGTTTTAGTTTAGGGGTTTTTTGTTTTGTTTTGTTTTTAAAGAAAAGACTCACTTGCCTTTATGAGTCTCATCATAGGGATTCCATTTCAGAAGCTTGGGTTTTAGAGAAATAAATAAACAAAATTCCAAAGCACACTGAGATCTCGCCAAGAGGGGGCATTTAGAAGCTGATTGCATCAGAAGTAAGCAGGGTATCAGGGCTGGAGGCACGAGCATTCACTCATTTTCATAGAGAGGAGGCAGAAGCCCATATGGTGTGACTTCTGAAGGACTGTGGGGCACACAGCCTTCCCCTAAATCAATCTTCCATGCTTTGCTCCTGTTTTAAAAGTCATGTTTTAAAGTCAAGATTTTCCAAGTGTGTTTCCTGAAGCCCCGGGCTTCTTTATCAGTGCCTGTAGAGCTGTGGAGGATGCCAGACGGGTGGTCTCACAAACCCCACTCTCACCCTATTCCCACTTATTCCTATTTTATTTGTGTGAGATTTTTACTAGCAAATGAATTGAGCTATTTAGTTGGTAAAAAGGGTTTTACTAAGAAGTAAAAGCAAGAAGAACAATAACAAACCATTCCCAAATTTAGAAAACTTCTGAGTCAAGTTGTCACTTTCAGCTGACAGTGTATCAACATGCCCAGTGCCAGTGTGGATTCAGAACACAGGACACAGCATTCCCAAGAGGCACCGCAGCTCCCTTAGCAAAGAGCAGAGCTTTGAGGCTGGAACCCCAAATCTACAATATGATGGGGGTGCTTATGGGGGTAGGGGAGACTGGAACAGGTAAGACATTAAAAAGGGATGAGGAGGACCAAGGAAGACTAAGCCCCAGGAAGTGACACAGTTTAGGGACCTGGTAAAGTATGCAGCATAAGAACAGGAAATTTCCAGGGAAGGTGGTAAAAGGGGCAGAGGACACTGAAAAGATATGACACATAATATCAAATGTATCAAATGAAAAATTCAGCTGATGCCATGTAAAGAACCTCAGATATCAAGTGAGGGGAGAAGCTGAAAATCAAGATGCAAATTTCTAAGTAAATTGCATGGAATCAGGTACATGATCTGGGGCCTTCACCCACTTTGGGGCTTCCTTGATGGCTCAGATGGTAAAGCATCTGCCTGCAATGCGGGAGACCCAGGTTTGATCCCTGGGTTGGGAAGATCCCCTGGAGAAGGAAAGGGCAACCCACTCCAGTACTCTTGCCTGGAAAATTTCATGGATGGAGGAGCCTGGTAGGCTACAGTCCATGGGGTTGCAAGGAGTCGGACATGACTGAGCAACCTCACCACATCCATTTCAAGGGTATAAAGATTCCCCAACTGGAAATTCAGAGGGAGATTTAAGAGAAAGTTTTAAATAGAGAGGATTTGCCTGGTGGCTCAGGCCGTAAAAAAATCTGCCTGCAATGCAGGAGACCAGGGTTTGATTCCTGGGTCAGAAAATCCCTTGGAGCGGGGAATGGCTAGGAGGAGCCTGGTGGGCTACAGTCCATGGGGTTGCAAAGAGTTGGACAATGCTGAGCAACTAACTTAACACTTTTGGATAGAGAAAGTCTTACTGTGAGNGGAGTCGGACATGACTGAGCAACCTCACCACATCCATTTCAAGGGTATAAAGATTCCCCAACTGGAAATTCAGAGGGAGATTTAAGAGAAAGTTTTAAATAGAGAGGATTTGCCTGGTGGCTCAGGCCGTAAAAAAATCTGCCTGCAATGCAGGAGACCAGGGTTTGATTCCTGGGTCAGAAAATCCCTTGGAGCGGGGAATGGCTAGGAGGAGCCTGGTGGGCTACAGTCCATGGGGTTGCAAAGAGTTGGACAATGCTGAGCAACTAACTTAACACTTTTGGATAGAGAAAGTCTTACTGTGAGTTCTACCCTCCACTCTGGGACAAGGAGAGAGTGGGAGGCAGACTTCTGCCTTGGAGTTTAGTAGGAGAGCTTTCAAAGGAGAAACTCTAAGAGAAACTGCTTCTGTTGCTGAGTTTGGGAGGATCCTCTGACACATAGTAAAGCGCCTCTGGTGCTCTGGAGGGGCAGAGAGAACTGTGCTTAGGAAATAACTTTGTCCCCCTTTGACTGCAAGTCAAGATCCGTGCTGCCTATAGCCAGGTGGAGATGCCTGGGGTCCTTTTATGTGGGATCCTAAAGACATGCATAAAAGAACTTCTGCCAGAGGACAGGGCATCGGGTTGGAGAAGATCTGTGCAAGAGGAAGCACCAGAAAAATCGGAGGCTGAGAGGTGAAGGGAACAGTAGGTCAGAGGTGAGGAGAGCTGCTGTCCTCTGAAAGCCAAGCAGGTTGGGAGCCTGGAAGACCATCTGTGAGGCTCTGAAAACAAGAAGGCAGCTTACAGACAGCACAATTAAGTAGGTTTTTTCTTTCATTTTTGTCTTTCCTTTCCTATCTTCAACATCAAAGTCAGAAAGAACAGCTATTGACTGATGAGAAAGATGAACAAAGAGGCAAGTAGTTCGTCGCATCCTTTTCTCCAAAGACAAACTTGTCCAGTTCCAGCTCTAGCAAATGGAGGACGTCTTATCTGTGAATGCAAATTGGCATTAATTAACGTATTATGACTGAAGATCCTAATTTCTGAAATAAGACTTAAGAGATTTTGGGGGTCTCATTTTAAAAATTAGAATGACCAGAAACGTCATTATGCTTGTTAGTTTTCTTCCACAGCAGGAAAACAATATCTTCCCCAGTGAGTTCATCTTAAAGTGGAAATCAAACAAAAATGCCTTTTAATGATAAGTCCATAAACTAGGCTTGTTTACAGAACCAGTTAAAAATGATTACAGGACAGAGTTGATCCCACCCCCATTTTAATGTCCCAGGCAGGTCTTCACACAGAGGTGAAAAGTAAAATGCCACACACTGTGGTCAGGGGAACAGTGATAAATAGAAGGATCCAGGGAGGATCTGGAAGGTTGGGTGTATGTTTGCTTGTTTGGTGTCTTTTGGTTTTTCCTTGGGCTTCCCTGGTGGCTCAGTGGTAAAGAATCTGCCTGCCAATGTGAGAGACATGTGTTTGATCAAGAAAATCTCCTGGAGAAGGAAGTGGCAACTCACTCCAGTATTTTTGCCTGGGAAATCTCATGGACAGAGGAGCCTGGTGGGCAACAGTCTATGGGGTAGCGAAAGAGTCGGACACCACTTAGCGACTAAACAAAAACAACAAATTTTTCCTTGCAGAAAATTCTTGCAGGGCATTTAGCCTAGGAAGTCTCTTGATTTCACCACATGGCAGAATTCTGCGTAAACTCCACTTACTACAGTAAAAAGAAGTCTATCTTATGTGTTCACATGATATATATACTTATAGATATAGCTATATATCATACCATATACTCATCTCTCTCTCCTATTTATATTTGTTTATAAGAATATGAACCCTAGCCTTAAAAGTCCTTCTGTTTTCTTTCTTTAATTTTTTGGGTAGGGGGAGAGTAGTTTGTATCCTTTCAAAATATCAGGTTGGCCCTTATTTGCTTCTCTCAGCAAGACCACTCACAACTTCTCAAAATGGNCCTTAAAAGTCCTTCTGTTTTCTTTCTTTAATTTTTTGGGTAGGGGGAGAGTAGTTTGTATCCTTTCAAAATATCAGGTTGGCCCTTATTTGCTTCTCTCAGCAAGACCACTCACAACTTCTCAAAATGGGTAACACAATCACAGACAAGAAAGAAAAAAAAAAAAAGATTAAACTCAGAAGAAAAAAAATATGGATTCATAAGACCAAAGCAATAGGCATTCTAAAACAACCCAACATTGATTAGGTGCAGCAGGAAATAGGGCTGGAATGATGGCTCAAGTATTACAGGAAAGAATCCCTTCCAGGCCTTTTGGCTAAGATCAAGTGTAGTATCTGTTCTTATCAGATGTATCATCTATCTGAGGACAATACAGTAAATGGAGCAAATTTTTAGAGCAGGGAATTGAAATAGGAGCTTACTTAACTTCTCTCTACACATACACCTGGTATTCTCCAGAAATGGTGCAACTCTCTGTCATAACAACAGTTGCAAAATGTAGATTTTGCCTTCCTCACATTTTTTTCATTTCTTTGTTCCTCAGCACTTGCAAGTGAGATATTAATTTTTCTCCTGAGGTTTCATGCAGCTTTGGCTCCACCCACTATACTGTCACAGGGAGGATTTGGTTTCTTTTTCTTCCCTTTTTGGCCTCACACCTGTGACTTGGGGGCTTCCCAGGCGGTACTAGTGGTAAAGAACCCACCTGCCTACAGATGCAGGAGATGTAAGAGATGAAGATTTGATCCCTGGGTGGGAAAGATCCCCTGGAGGAGGGCATGACAACCCACTCCAGTAATCTTGCCTGGAAAATCCCATGGACAGAGGATCCTGGGGGTCTACAGTCCTAAGGGTCGCAAAGAGTCTGACCCGACTGAAGCAACTTAACATGCACATGCGACTTGGAGCCCGTGCGTTGCTTTCTTTTGAGTATGGCATTGACCTCCATGGATTTTTAAACAAGGGTTTGGTGAGTGTCTTAATTATTACCTCTCTTTGGTTTTATTTGATTTTGTCGCTAAATTGTGTCTGACTCTTGCTGACCCCATGTACTTTAGCCTGCCAGGCTCCTCTGTCCATGATATTCTCCAGGCAAGAACACTGGAGTGTGTTGCCATTTCCTTCTCCAGGGGATCTTCCCAACCCAGGAATCAAACCCAGGTCTCCTGCATTGCAAGCAGATTCTTTACTGACTGAGCCATGAGGGAAGCTCTCTGCTGCTGCTATCACTGACCCAAGGCCTGTATTTCNCTTCTCCAGGGGATCTTCCCAACCCAGGAATCAAACCCAGGTCTCCTGCATTGCAAGCAGATTCTTTACTGACTGAGCCATGAGGGAAGCTCTCTGCTGCTGCTATCACTGACCCAAGGCCTGTATTTCAGTAGCTCTCAGAGCAGCAGCAACTCCAAATCCAAGAACTAGTTTTACCCACTTTGTGTTAGGTGGCATCTCCAGGTAACCAATGCTTCAGCTACCTTCCAGGCTCCATGCTCTTCACCAATTCAAGCCTGACCATCAGATGTTTACACCTTCAATGGTCTGCCCCTGCCATCCTGTCCTTCTGGGTACCCTATGCCTATAGTCACAAGGAGCCAGGCTCTCCTAACCCTTTCATTTTTCCAGTCTCTTACCCCATAAGGCTCTCTATATTCTTTTGGACATCTTCTTCAACCCTGCTCCGAATTCTGAAATCTTGTTCTTCATCCACTCTATTCTCAACTTCCTTCTCTTCAAAAAGGAAGAAAGAGTTACAGGAAAAAAAATATCTGAGAACCCTGTTTCCTTGGGGTTTTAGGAAGCATTTCTAATGAGCTGTTTTATTCATAAAATATTTCATAACAGTTTATCTGAACAGTGCCTGATAGTCTTCTGGAAAAAATGTCTAATTCTATCCCTTGACCCACAGGGGAAGAGCTTGCATGTCATAAAAATTGAAGGGAGGCTGGTACATTTCTGGATCCAACAAAAACAAGAGTGGCATTGATCAGTGTTGGCCCAGGTTTCCACCTTCTTACAGACAACACTAAGGTGCATTTACTCATTTACGGGCTTAGTACGAGACAAGAGTTGAAGTCAGTGGCAGTTTAGAGACAGTTTAGAGCTAGTCTCCAGCCCATTACTAGCTGGGTGATGGCAACAAAGTCATTTAACCTCTCTAGGCTTACTAACCTAGACACTAACCTCTCAGTATCCTTACTTTAAAGCAAAACTGATACTAGCCCTAACCTCATAGGAGTTTTATGAAGATTCAACAAGCTAATGTTGATGTGGTGACCATGGTAAAGAACTGCTCATCTTTTACGTTATATGAATCACTGATTAATAACCCCAGCTTTTGTTGTTTGGGATCCACTATCATTTATTCCCACAAGGCTATTCCCAGCTAATAGTCAAGCACAATACTGATACCAATGCCGATCACTTGAGCTATAAGACCTCTGGCCCACAAAGGTGACTTTGGCTTAAAGACTCCCACTGACTTGGCAGAACAGTTCTTGGAATTGCATTGCAGCCTGAAATTCTTCCTATCCAGTCTTCCATCCTCCCTGTCTTCTACAAGCATCAGATAATCACTGTGGTAAGAAGACTCCTACCACTTTCTTCAACCTCCTCCTGTTTTACCCTTCACATGTTTTTACCCACAATAAGCCTTTTTCTTTTTATCCAATCTTAGTGTATACAAACACAGTTGGCAAAAATCAACATCTAGTGTACAAAGGTACACAAACATGTACAATTATCTCTGATATGTAGTACTTGCTCTGTAAATAGCACTTTTATTATTAACAAACAGAGTGATTGGTAGCATAAACTCAGGAATTCAGAAAAAGGAAAAATCATTTTAAACCAAGACATTCAGAAAGATTTTGTAGGTAAGATAGATTTAGAGCTAGCTGGAAGAATCTCTAAAGTAAGATTTGTTCAAGATGGGGGTCTAGGAGAGATAGGAGATAATAAAAAACACAGAGGGACTGACTCAGTGATCTAAGTGGTTAAAACTCTGCCTTCTAATGCAGGGAGTGTGGGTTCAATCTCTATTCAGGGAACTAAGATCCCACATGCCATGGGGTGCAGCCAAAAGAAAAAAGAAACACAGAGAGTGGCTGGGAAATGGAGATGCTTCTAGATTGGCTTGAGTGTAGGGAACATGTGCTGTCGTAATGCTGTATAAGTCTAGAAAAGTAGGTTGAGGATAAACTGGAGTGGAATTATATGAGTCAGTTGTGCTGTTGTACCAAGCAAACCCCAAAGCCCAGTGGCTACAACAACAGACATTTGTTTCTCATTTGTGCTCCATGTTGGTGGTTCCTATGGCTCCATATCATATGTCTTCTCAACTTATTCTTTGACTCAGCCTGAAGGATCTGTTCTTCCTTGGGAAGTCTGGTTTTCCCAAGGCAAAGGACAGGCAGAAACATATGATGTCTTTCGAAGCTTCTGCCAGAGACAAGACCCATGTCATGTCTGCTTGTATTCTACTGGCCAAAATAAATCATGTGGCCACGCCTGACATCAGTAGAACAAGGGATAGCCCTCCAACACAGAAGACACTAAAAGATACGTTGTCATGGATGAGGATATATAGTCCTCTCTCAGGAAAGAGGGCTAAATAGTTGATAACAAGAATTTGATCTACTACAGGTGAGAAACTGTTCAGTTGACCATACATCAACATTTAATATCTTTTAGTAGGCCAGTGAGATCATCAGGGTTGCCTTTGGATATGAGATGAAATGAAGGAGTAGAGAAGAGAATAAGGCTGCATTGAACCAGGCAGGAGACACAGACAGGCAGGCTAATGTCATGACAGCTGGTATTGACTGTGCCTTCTCTTCTAGGACTCAACTCTCCTGTCTTTGTTCTGAGACCTACACAAGCAGATGGAAACAAAAGTAGCCTGTTAGGACAAGGGACAATGAAGTCATTTTCTAAGTATCTAGATATAGAGGGAAGTAGGACCAATTCTCAGGATAGGCCTCAGAAAACTGAAAGAGAAATCAGATTTATCTTCAGAGTCCACTCTCCTTGCACCCCTCCTTTCACAGGACCCCAGATTCCATCCCTATGGAAG
Source organism: Neotragus pygmaeus (assembly GCA_006410875.1). Taxonomy (NCBI): domain Eukaryota; kingdom Metazoa; phylum Chordata; class Mammalia; order Artiodactyla; family Bovidae; genus Neotragus; species Neotragus pygmaeus. The sequence goes on from SJYV01034183.1 coordinate 2,045,446, forward strand.
AAGCCCCAGCTCATAGTGCTCTCCTTTTGTTCCCCAAGATGCCCAGGCGTCCCCAACTGTGATCCCTCACAGGCCCTCCCACACCCTCCCAAGTGACTCCCACTGCCTCAGGCCTGACCCTTCTGCTTCAACCCACTTTCTTCCAAGGACAACTTCCCAATCACTAATGTCATCCCATCCTCAGGGCCTGGCTGGGCAACTGGCTAGTTGTTCCCTTCAAAAACACAGTTCACTATATAACATTACTTTACTACTAAATTTTAAATGACTGTCTCAGGTGGACAACAACTTTACCTCCAAAATGCGGTCTCCTATATAAGCCAATTGAAGAAGATATTCTTAAGCAAGGAAACCAGTTAGAAGGAGTTCTTAAACCAGACCACACAGGCAAGTTCTCAGTGTGTTAGCATCCTAGCACCCCATCTTGGCCCCTTCTTAGCAGACTACGTGGAGCGCATCACATATAATTTCTTGGTCTGCACAGGGTGCAGTTAGATGATGTCAAACATTGCATTCTATTATCCTGCATATATGTGTGCATGCTAAGTCACTTCAGTCATGTCTGACTCTGTGCGACTCTATGGACTGTAGCCCACCAGGCTCCTTTATCCATGGGATTCTCCAAGCAAGAATACTGGAGTCAGTTGCCATGCCCTTCTCCAAGGGATCTTCCTNGAGAGATGTGTATAAGAGACAGGTGTGTTTGTGTACTGCTTATGGCAACCCCAGTATTCTTGCCTGGGAAATCTCATGAACAGAGGAGCCTGGTGGGCTGCAGTCCATGGGGTTGCAAAGGGTCACACACAACTTAGTGACTAAACAAACAACAAACAATGGAGGTGTGAAATTGTTGAGGGAACAGAGACAGAATTAGAAGTAGTTCAAACATGGCCTAGTCTTCCCTCAGAAGAATTGTGAGAGAAATTACTCTTAATATTCTCTAGTATCATGAAATACTTTGCATTTCTGCTCTAAAGAGAACAAACATATCAGCTATTTCCAAACATGGATGGCTTACATAATATATCTCCTAATATATGAATCAGCAGAGTTCTCAGTGGTTCTGGAAAGTTCCAGATCATCTGAAACTGGTTAGATGCTCATTCNCTTTGCATTTCCGCTCTAAAGAGAACAAACATATCAGCTATTTCCAAACATGGATGGCTTACATAATATATCTCCTAATATATGAATCAGCAGAGTTCTCAGTGGTTCTGGAAAGTTCCAGATCATCTGAAACTGGTTAGATGCTCATTCTAAACTGATCTGAGTAGGAGCTGCCATACATCTTCACTTCATTTTTATATTGTGAGCCCCTTTGGGTCAGAGCAAGACTGCATTTCTGCACGTCCTCCATGCATGCCTCTGACCATGTTCTGATCCCCAGAGGGTTCAGTAGGGACATTAGTGAATGGTGCTACCTGTCAGATTCAGTGATAAATCAGTAAAGGAAGGTTTGCTTTGATATCAGTTTGGGGTTCAATTTTGGTTGAACTTTGTGCAGAGCGTCTATGAATTTAAATGAGTTTCCACATGAATCTACTTTAGAAAGCAGTGCTAACTCAACAAGAAACATAAATCCTTTGTGTTTCTCAATCATTCTTCCCAATTGTATGATAGAAAGTGAAGTCGTTCAGTCATGTCCGACTCTTTGCGATCNTCTATGAATTTAAATGAGTTTCCACATGAATCTACTTTAGAAAGCAGTGCTAACTCAACAAGAAACATAAATCCTTTGTGTTTCTCAATCATTCTTCCCAATTGTATGATAGAAAGTGAAGTCGTTCAGTCATATCCGACTCTTTGCGATCCCATGAACTGCAGCCTACCAGGGTCCTCTGTCCATGGGATTTTCCAGGCAAGAATACTGGAGTGGGTTGCCATTTCCTTCTCCAGGGTATCTTCCCAACCCAGGGATCGAACTCCGGGTCTCCCACATTGCAGTCAGAAGCTTTACCATCTGAGCTACTACTGGGTAGTAGGTCTCCTCAGGTATCTGAGGCAATGTCATAGTTTTCCAGTTATTTTCAGATATTAAGGGCTTCCCTGATAGCTCAGTTGGTAAAGAATCCTCCTGCAATGCAGAAGATCCCAGTTCAATTCCTCGGTGGAGAAGATCTGCTGGAGAAGGGATAAACTACACACTCCAGTATGGCAACCCACTCCAGTACCCTTGCCTGGAAAATCTCATGAACAGAGGAGCCTGGTAGGCTACAGTCCATGGGGTCACAAAGAGTCAGACATAACTGAGTGACTTCACTTTCACTTTCCAGTGTGCTTGGGCTTCCCTTGTGGCTCAGTTGGTAAAGAATCCACCTGCAGTGTGGGAGACCTGGGTTCAATCCCTGAGTTGGGAAGATGCCCTGGAGAAGGGAAAGGCTACCCACTTCAGTATTCTGGCCTAGAAAATTCCATGGACTGTATAGTCCATTGGGTCACAAAGAGTCGGACACAACTGAGCGACTTTCACTTTCAGATATTAAGCCGCAGTCCAGCCATTCAATTGGAGTTTATCTTCACCTTGTATCCACTGCCAGTCCAAGTATGAACTGGTGACCTACCTGATTACAGGGCTATTTCAAGGGTACCACCACCTGTGTCCCCCTTCTAGGATTACCCTGCAGGGGTGTTGAGCTGAGAGATGCACATGGAATGGGAAGTGCACCAAGCCAGCAGCATATCACCATAATGTCTCTGTCCTCGTGAGTGTTGCTCCTCTGGACACAGCCTGGCCATTGATGTCCACTGTGAGGCAGGCTCCAAATTCTGACTTTGGGGGCTAGAGGTATGAGTTCTTTGAGATCCAATGATTTGAGAAGTTGGGAATCCATGTTCAGCTCTTGTCACTGGCCATGTACTCCATAGTCTTCTGTAGCTGGAGTGTGGTGGAGAAACTGTCTTGGAATTGGGGTGAGTCAGCCTCAAATTCATTGAAACCCACATCCACTTGACCCACAGGAATTTCCTTTCTTGGCTGTTAAACTGAGTGCCCCAACACTGTCCCCTCCCTCTGGCCCTTTCACCAAGACTCATCTTCCCTGCTCCCGTGATAAATTCAAGTTCTTTTCCTCAGCAAATGCCCAACTGAAGGACCAAAGAAGACAACAGTCTTTATGCATAATTCTCTTAGAACCCCTAAGGAGGTTTTTAGGGAGAAAGGCCAGGTATCCCCATTTCCATTCCCCATGGGAAGGTAGTTGCCTCTCATCTCATGCACACTCTGTTCTATTGACCCTTGGGTTTACCTCCTCACTCCCTAGCTGCCAGTTTTTTACTGTAGCAATGTAGCAGAGGGCTTCCCAGGTGGCTCAGTGGTAAAGAATCTGTATACAAAGCAGGATTGATTCTTGGGTCAGGAAGATTCCCCAGGAGAAAGATACGGCAATCCCTTCCAGTACTCTTGTCTGGGAAATGCCATGGACAGGGGAGCCTGGCGGGCTACAGCCCTTGAGGTCGCAGGAGTTGTACATCGCTCGGTGACTAAAGAGCAACAACATGTAGCAGACGGAGGCTGGCAGTAGCTGGCCACAGCCATCACCTCTCAGGAATCAGTAGTCTGACTCCAGTGTCTGTCAGTGCAGTTACTGCGTTCTTTCTCTGTCCTTTCCCTTGAGTCTTAGTTGCCAATCTCAGGTGTCCCACTGATAGAATAAAGTGGAAGTAAACAAAGTTCTTTGGAAGAAAGAAAATATAGAGTAAACATAAATATTTAGGACAGCTATTTGGAATCATTTGGGCCACTCTTAAGAGTTTTCATTACTACGTATTACAGCAACTTCATTTTCATTTTACAGATAAGAACCAAACGTTTATCACAAGTCAGACATAATGATAGACTTTGGCACTGCAGAAAAGAAGACATAGCCCCTGTTCTTTCAGAGTCCTTTACTATTGTGTAATATTTACAACACAGCATCCTGATGCTAGTGTGAGGTAAGCTAAGGCCACTAACAGCAGACAGAGGACGTGCTTCTACAGAAGTCGGGGTAGATTTCAAAGAAGAGACATCATCTGATGTGGCTCTTGAAAAATGAAAGCCATCAGTCATTAGGTAGGAAAAAGAAAATAGGGGAAAACATCTCAAAGAGAGATAATAATGGCATGTGCAATGACAAAGACTCAGCACATATGACTTTGGAGGGTGTGCTAAGTCGCTCAGTCGTGTCTGACTCTTTGTGGCTCTATGAACTGGAGCCTGCTAGGCTCCTCTGCCCGTGGGATTTCCCAGGCAAGAATACTGGAGTGAGTTGCCCTGTCTTCCTCCAGGGGACCTTCCCCACCCAAGGATCTTCCCCAAACTTGCATCTCCTATGTTTTCTGCAATGGCAGGCGGGCTCTTAACCACTAGCGCCACCTGGGAATCCTTTGAGATGGAGTGACGCCAAAAGATGGGCCTAGCAGAGCCACTTGAATCTAAACTGCAGGTGGCTTTAGACTGTCTGTTAAGGAGTTTCGGGTTTTTCTACATGTGAAAGGGGGGATATCAAAGGTTTTAAAGCAAAGGGCCAACTCAAAGAATGTCGTGTTCATAAGTCGTCTCTGACCTCAAAGTAGACTAGGATAAGAAAACAAGGAGTTAGGAAACAGTTGTGATCACCTAGGGGGAATTGGTGAGTGCCTGAGCTCCGTGTGCAGTGTCAGGAAGAAAGAGAAGGAACAGATAGGAGAAAACTTTCAGAGGAGAATGGAATTGAGAATGACTCAGTGATTTTAAGCTTGGGTGTCTGGGTACATGGAAATAGTCTGCTAAGATAAGGAGGAGCACAGGAAGATCTGGCTGAGAAGGAGATAAGGGTGCAGCTGGGGACATGTTACACTGGAGATGAACTGTGGGAAAGCCAGGAGGTATTTGGGCAGGAGTTCAGGAGGAAAGTCTAGGTTAAATGTGGGAATAATCAGTGAGCAGACAAGGCTTGAGCCTAGGTGAGTGACTGTGAGAGCAAGATGCTAAGGATAGAACATTTAAAGGGCCACAAGGAGTGAGAACAGAGTTCTGGAAAAAGGGTGAGAAAAAAATCATTAAGAGAAGAAATCAGGACACAGCCTCTCTCAAAAGCCAAGGCCAGGGGAATGTCAAACAAGACAGAAGTAGTTCCAGTGTTAGATGGTAGAGAAAAGTATGCAGAATAAAAACCAAAAAGAAATGGTTATGAGATAAAGAAATTCCGAAATACTTGGGTGATGCTAGCTTTAAGCAGACCGTGTTTTTCTATGTTTAGATAATTGAAATGAATTTCTTAAACTAGGTGTTTTAGGGAACTTTTAGATATCTCTTGTTTCAGAAATCTCTGGAAATGCTGATTTCTCCATAGACTGTGAAATGTGCTTATATCCTTACATTGTTTTCTTTAGGATAAACAATTTTTTAGCAAATAAGCAAAAAAAAGGCATTCTTTTTTTTGTTTGTTTTGAAGGGGTAAACTATATATGAAAATGGCCATTAGTGAAAGGGTTGGAAGTGATAACAGCAATTTTTCTCTGTAGGAAAGGAAATAACTTAGATTCAGGAAAAGTAGCTTGCTGACAAGGCAGTCAGTCACATGGCTCCCTGAAGGAAGTTAAGAGACTGGTTTTTTAAGGTCATAGTTCTATGAAAATTGAAGTTGAGGTTCACTTGAATAAAGTTTTCTTTGGTTATACTGAGTGGACTGTCAAAAAAAATCCAGCAGAAACACAAAAGGCTGAGGTAGTAATACCCCTTTCCATGCTACAAGCTTAGAAATGTCAAGTCAGATTATTTGCTGAAAGAGTAAATATCTTGAAATATGGTAAGAAAATGCATAAGTAGAATTTATTTAGCACTCTATTTCCATTCTTTGCATATAAATGCATATTTTCTTGAACAAAACATCAAAAGTAAAACTTTTGCAAAAATGTAGCATTCTCCTTTTGTGAGTCTTGGATCAAAGGCTCACCATATAAATATACATTATTTTTTCTTATATTCATGGAATTCCCTGGTGGCTTACATAGTAAAGCGTTTGCGTACAATGCGGGAGACTCAGGTTCAATCCCTGGGTTAGGAAGATCTCCTGGAGAAGGAAATGGCAACCCACTCCAGTATTCTTGCCTGGAAAATTCCATGGTCGGAGAAGCCTGGTAGGCTACAGTCCATGGGGTCGCAAAGAGTCGGACACGACTGAGCGACTTCACTTTCTTATATCCATAGATAACACATTGTCAAATAAAAATGATATCTTTAGGTTATTGCTACTGAAGACAGTATCTTGCGATATATATATGGACTTAAAGAGGATGGAGGAGAAAGGAGATATTGATAAAATTAATTAAACACCTACGGCAGGCATGTGCTGAAAATTCTGGTAATATTCATGACAGGTTCTGTGAGTTGTGTCCAGTGCTCAGAGAGGTTGGATGTACTCCACTTTGGGACAGGTCTTCTAAGCTCCCCAAGCTCTACTCTGTGTTTATTCAGTCGTAATGCAATTATCAAAGACCGTGAACCCATTCTCATTTTGAGTCAGGGATAACTGGGATCTAAGAATAAACAGGGGTTTCACTTGTGGCTCAGATAGTAAAGAATCCACCTGCAATGCAGGAGACCTGGGTTCAATCTCTGGATTGGGAAGATCCCCTGCAGAAGGAAAAGGCTACCCACTCCAGTATTCTGGCCTAGAGAATTCCGTGGACTGTATAGTCCATGGGGTCGCAAAGAGTTGGACACGACTGAGCGATTTTTCACTTCACTTCAAGCATAAATAGAGAAGAACATATTAAAAGATTATCTTGGCACCTCACTATGGATTGCTTTGTCTCTCCCAGCTTCATCTCTTGACTGTCTTTTGGAAAGCAAGCCTGTTTAACAGTCATAAAGACATGGGAGTCTATCTAGATAATTTGCCTTTTCCTTGAATTGTACATTCCTTTGTAACTTCAGAGATTTATCTATGCCTACATTCTACCCAATGTAGAATCTCTCTGACACTGTGAAGCATCTGAATTAAATATCTAGGCCTGGGCACCACACAGACTTGAGTTCCAAGACCAGGCCACTTTCACCAATTAGCTGTATACTGAGGCAAGTTGGTTAACCATTTAAAGCAAAATTGGAATGATTAAAATTTCTTCTTTGGGGGACTAGTATCACGACTAAATGTGATACTATTTTTTAATTACATACTTGGTATAGTGCTCTGAGCTTAAATGATAGTTGGGAGAAAAATGAACTGGGTTTCTTTCAGTTATCTGGAGTTTTTTTGTTTTTTTTTTAACTTTTTATTTTGTATTCAGGTATAGCTGATTGGAGACCCGGGTTCAATCCCTGGGTCAGGGAGATCCCCTGGAGAAGGAAATTGCAACCCACTCCAGTATTCTTGCCTGGAAATCCCACGGACAGAGGAGCTTGGCAGGCTATAGTCCATGGGATCGCAAGAGTCGGACACAACTTAGCAACTATACCACCACCACTACCATAGCTGATTAACAATGTTATGACAGTCTCAGGTAACAGCAAAGGGATTCATCCATGCATATACATGTATGTATCTTCCCCCAAACTCCCTTCCCATCCAGGCTGCCTGGAATTCATATTTTAAATAACAGTGTTTCCAATTTTTGAAATGTCATCATGTTATAACACCTTTCCATCGATCAAGCCAAAATCTATCTTATTCTTACTTTTCCCCATTAATTCTGTCCTCTGGAACACCATGAAATAAATCCAGTTTTCAAGTATTTCCATTTCATTCAATACGGAACAGTCCATTGTTGGGGAACTAATGAGCAAGACACCATTTTAGGCTGAAATAATCTCAGGTTTTAGAGGAGAGAAGATACAGATAATATATCTGCACAGTACACTGTTTAAAGTGTGTAGGGGTCCAGAAATATACAATGTGCATTCAATTATTATACAAACAGAATATGGGTAAAGGACAGGAAGAAATTAATTATTGGAACACAAAGATAGAGATGAAGCCTGTGCTTGAAAAAAATTTTTGGAAGAGGAGTTGTGCTATACCCTGAAGGGTGTGTAAGATACAAGAACATCCTGAAGGAAATTGCATGTGCAGAAACTTGCAGGCAATGTTCAGAAAGCAAGGGGCCATGCAGTGGACAATAGACATGACTCTCTGGTGTCAAGGGATATTGTGGTCTATATATGCATGAAACATCTGGCTAACCTGAACTAAACCAATGCTTCTCATGTAACTGTTATAGTTAGTAACAGTCATTATTTTGTATTTTCTTCATCCATCAGTATTCACAGTACAAAGCTAACATAGATAGTCACTGAAAATCATTCATGTTAAAAAAAAAAAATCTTACATGAAAAGTTCGGGACATACCAAGTCTAAGTACAGAGTAATGAGTAGAAGTGAGCCATTTTTTTCCCCAGCTGGCATAGTTGCCCTCCTTCCCCTTTCATTTATTCAAGGACACCATGCTGGAAATTTGCCCATTTTAACTTTCTCCTTACTTCTACAGCTTTCTCATTACCAAACAGATATGCTGTGACTTCTCCCAGTTTGGAAAACAATTCACCTCAACACTGCTTCTACCTCCAACCAACTACTTTCTACGAGAAAAAAAAAAAAAAATCTTAGGAAAGAAAATGGTGTGTGTATATAATTTCCATTTCTTGTTCAACTTTTTTTCCCCCTGCAGGTTTTGCCTTCAAAGCACGTCTGCTGTCTGACTTCATATCACCACATGTACCGCTACCACTCTAGCCCAAGGCACTGTCCTATCTTTTGGATCCCAATAGTTTCTGACCTGGTCTTCCCATTTTGGCTTTTTTTTTTTTTTTGCCACTAGTTTGCTCTACTTTATTTCCAACATAGCATCTGGATGTCATTCTGCTCAAGCATATGTCAGATCATGTCATTCCTCTGCTCAGAACCCACTGAAACTTTCCATCCCATTCAGAGTGGAGAGTGGCATTCTCTCCACAGTAATCTCTCAGGATGCATGCTCTCCAGCCTCATGGTTCTCTCTCTGACTCCATCTCCTACAGCTCTCCTCCTCACTCTGTCTGCTGCAACAACTCAGGCTTCCATACCATTCCTTGAGCTTCCAAGATTTGTCTCATTTCAAGTAATTATGTGCCATATGCTTAATTATCTGCTGGCAAGTTTTCTCTTTTCAGAATGATTCCTATTGCATGTAATAGGTTGGTCTACAGTGAAAACTAGTTCTCTTTGTGATTTGAAAACACTATCTACAAACTCCATTATTAAAACACATTTATTTTTTAAAATGTATCCCTGATGCCTTACTAATTTTTTATCATGTGGACTCTTTTCAGCTTTCATCCTCTTAAATTATCTTTATTGTTGTACATGACTAACACCTCCTTTCTACTTGAAAGTCTCTCCCACTTTTTCTTCAAAAGTACTGGTCCCTCGAAATAGGTCCTCCCTCCATGAGTGCTCTACAGTCTCATTCACTAGATCATCCTCTTCAGTTCCCAGCCCTTCGGCAGTTCACAGAATTCCATCTTTGGTCCTCTGCTCTTTGTACGTGTTCAATCTGGGAAATCTCATCCTCTCCCTAACGCAGATCTCCAACTATACACTGAGTGCTCCCAACCTGAGCTCCAGCTTCCTTCCTGAGCTCTGTTCCCAGTTGCCTTCCAGCAAGCTGTTTCAATACGTTCTAGTGTCATTTCAGACTTAATACATCCCAAATTGGACTCATTAAATTTCTTTGCAGTTAGCTTTTTAAGCAAGTCAAACTGTCAGTTAATGCACCACTAGCCATCTAGACACCATTTTATAAATCTCCAAGTCCTTACTTCTCTGCCACATTCATTTTCTTGCAGAGATTCTTAGAAGGCATCTTTCCAAGCCCACAGTCTGCATCTTTGAACAAAAGAGTGTGTGTAGCTTAACACAAATATATCCCTAAAATTAAAAGCTACATTCTGTGTCCAACAGAACAGTCTTCGGCATCCTAAAATGATATATGTGGATTCTGAATACCAAAAAATCTGAGTTTATAGTCTGGCATTGCCTTTTGTAGCTTTAGGAAAGTTAGTAAGCTTTCTTGAATCTCAGCTTTCTTATCTGTCAAGTGAGATAATAATGATTACTTCACACATTCTTTGGGAAGATTAACTGAAATAAATAATATGCTCACCCCTAGTGACACACTGATACTTTTAAGAAGCACTCAAAATATTTAATTTCTTTCATTCTCTCCTATCAAATGAGGCAATTATACTGGCTTTAAAATTCCTTTGTTCAAATATGTTTGAAATGTGATCCCATTCCTTAAAGAACAGGTTGTAAAAGTAGTCCAGCTGTGATTTAATATTGAGAAAGCCAAGCAGAGGGAGTCAGCTGAAGAGCGTAATTCACCTGATTCACAAGCCATCTGATGTTATGTGGAAGGTACCAGTGATCTTTTCCATGACATCTTATTACAAAATGGTATGTTCTCTTTGTTTTGTTCTGTGGAGTGATAGGTGTTTGTTCTTAGACTAAGATCATTGGAATTCTCCAAAACAAGTGAATAGAATTAAAGAAGCAGATTGGTAGTGATTTAAAGCCTAGATTCTGAGTAGAGCTGCCAAAATTCAAATCCGCTCACTAGCTATGTAGTCTGAGGCCAATTATTTGATTTCTCCATGTCACAATTGTAATGTAGTGTTGCTGTGAGGATTAAATAGCATAATGAATTAAAGGACAGAGGAAAGATGCATTTAACACAGCACTAAAGAGCCACTGATAAAGAATTCACTTGCCAATGCAAGAGACACAGGATGGATCCTGGGTTGAGAAGATCCCCTGGAGAAAGAAATGGCAAACCACTCCAGTACTGCCTGAGGAATCCTACAGACAGAGGAGGCTGGCAGGCTATATAGTCTTTGGGCTATAGTCCATGGGGTCACAAAGAGTTTGACACAACTTAGCGACTAAACAACAACAAATGAGCCACTGAACACATGCCCTCAGGGAGTGAGCAAAACCTGGAGGTTTCTTTCATAAGAAGAGAGTAGGATTTCCCTGATTTAAGGGAAATACCAGAGTTATTATTAAACAGTAAGTATGACAATTGACAACTTTAAGACATCTAAGAGTTTTTAAATATTGATTTTAAATATTGTTCTATATAATCTCACTCTTTAGGTTCTGAAGTAAAGTCAAGTTTCTTATTTAGTGCATCATTTAGAGCACTAAATTTAAGTTTTTTAGGGCAAAGCTATTCTGTACTAAAAACCCATGTTATTCTTATGATTTATTTCCATCCCTCTTTATCATTCACACACAGGAACAACCTTGTCCTTGGACCTATGCTTCCATTAAGGAACACCATTATTCACTTAATTGCGCTTGCCATAATAATGTGTATGGTCCTAAAAAGAAAGATGTAACCCAGATATGGCTTGAACTTCCTAAGTTTGTATTTTCAAACCTATGAAATAATGGCAAGTATCACAAGCAAGGAAAGAGACTACTGCTGAGTTTCAAGAATAATTTTAACTAGATAATGATAACCAACTATACTGAAGTCACCATGATCCTTTCACCATTAACTTACTATAAAACATTTCACTGTCCTCTCTCCAAAACTCCCTTCTTACAACAAACTCTCCTACTGACTCTATAATAACTCACCACTAGATTCTCTTTTGGCTACTGTCTTCTCACTAAGGTAAAAGAATTACACTCTCTGAAGTATTTGCATTATACCCCCACAGAAACCGAGATAAAGTTGGGGCATGGAATTTTAGCATCCAACAAATAATCCCACTTCCTGACTTCATTGAGCATGTTAGGGACTATAGATATCAAGCTAACTAAATTTGGAAAATCAATTCTATCCTCTATCTACTCAAACAATCATTTTCACTATGTAAAAATGCTCCTATCTTTTCTGTCACTACAACTTTACTTTGAGGTAGCCACTAAAATGGGAAATAAAGTCCAACGTTAGTAATGGCATGACCCAGGTGGATCAGAGCTACCTTGAGCAAAATTAATTAATTATTTTGTGTCTCAGTTCAGGAAGCAACCGTTAGAACTAGACATGGAACAACAGACTGATTCCAAATCGGGAAAAGAGTACGTCAAATCTGTATATTGTCACCCTATAATTTAACTTATATACAGAGTACACCATGTGAAACGCTGGGCTGAATGAAGCACAAGCTGGAATCAAGATTGCCAGGAGAAATATCAATAACCTCAGTTATGCAGATGACACCACCCTTATGGCAGAAAGTGAAGAGGAACTAAAAAGCCTATTGATAAAAGTGAAAGAGGAGAGTAAAAAAGTTGGCTTAAAGCTCAATTCAGAAAACTAAGATCATGGCATCCCTTCCCATCACTTTACGGCAAATAGATGGGAAAGCAATGGAAATAGTGAGAGACTTTATATTTTGAGGTTCCAAAATCACTGCAGATGGTGACTGCAGCCATGAAATTAAAAGACGCTTGCTCCTTGGAAGAAAAGTTATGACCAACCTAGACAGCATATTTAAAGGCAGACATCACTTAGCCAACAAGTAGTCATGTATGGATGTGAGAGTTGGNAATTTTCTTGTATAAAGCACTTGCTTTTCTCCATAGAGCTTTTCTTTCCCATATTCCATATAATTTTCTTAATTTTTTTGTTTGAACTAAGATTAATAGACAAAAGAAATTTCAGAGGAAAACGAAGGGATACACCACACAATTCTTTAAGATTACAAAGTGGTTTTCTAAGGAAGATCTAAACCCAGCTGCTCCAGAATAAGACAGAAAGCAGAGCTGCAGTTACACTACTGTAAATCAGCTAAGGACATTTCACTTTACCTGGTAACTAACACTTCTGAATTGTTGAAGAATCACATCCTCAGTTGAAGATGATAATTTGCTTCCTATGGGAAAACAAACTCGGACATACATAAACACATATTCAGTATACTCTCAGGTGATGTCACTAAGGTCTAGGTATGAGTTTACACATTTCCACATTTAAACATCTGGTGAGAGAGGCAAAAAATATTGACACTGATAATAAAGCAATAAGCACAAGCTAACTGGAATATTCTCCTTCATGGATGACAGCCTTGTTATGGTGAAGGGGCTTGCATAACTCAATGAAGCTATGAGCCATTCCATGCAACCACCCAAGATGCACGGGTCATAGTTAAAAGTTCTAACAAAATGTGGCCCACTGGAGGAGAAAATGGCAATCCAATCCAGTATCCTTGCCTAGAGAACCCCATGGACAGCATGGAAAGACAAAAAGATATGAAACAAAGAATTCCACCCCCCAGCCCCAGGTTTGAAGGTGTCTAAATAGTTTACTGGGGAAGAATGGAGGGCAATTACTAATAGCTCCAGAAATAAGGAAGCATCTGAGCTAAAGTGAAAATGATGCTCTGTTGTGGATGGGTCTGGAGATGAAAGTAAAGTCCGAGGCTGTAAAGAACAATATTGCATAGGAACCTGGAATATTAGGTTCATGAATCAGGGTAAACTGGATGTGGTCAAGCAGGAGATGGCAAGAGTGAACATTGACATCTCAGGAATCAGTGGACAAAAATGGCTGGGAACGGGTGAATTTAATTCTGATGACTATTATATCTACCACTGCGGGCAAGAATCCCTTAGAAGAAATGAAGTAGCCCCTGTGGTCAACAAAAGGGTCTGAAATGCAGTACTTGAGTGCAATCTCAAAAATGACAGAATAATTTTGGTTTGTTTCCAAGACAAACCATTCAACATCACAGTAATCTAAGTCTATGCCCCGACCACTGGTGGCAAAGAAGTTGATGTCATCTGTACACAGATGGCCAAAAGCACATGAAAAAGATTTAACATTCCCAACTATTAGAGAAATTAAAATCAAAACTACAATGAGGTATCAGCTCACACAAGTTAGAATGGCCACCATCAAAAAATCTATAAACAATAAATTCTGGAGGGGGAAGGATAAATGCCATATGATATTGCTTATGTGTGGAATCTTAAAAAATAGTACAAATGAACTTAATTACAAATCAGAAATAGAGTTTCAAATGTGAAAAAGTATCATGGTTGCCCAGGGAAAAAGGAGGAATAATTTTGGGAATTGAGATTAACATACATACACTACTATATATAATTAATAAAAACCTACTATATAGCACAGGAAACTCTATTCAATACTCTGTATTGACCTATATGGGAAAAAATCTAAAAAGTGGTGGAGATGTATATATATATGTATAATGGATTCACTTTGCTGTACAGCAGAAACTAACACAACCGTGTAAATCAACTCCAATAAAATTTACTCCAATAAAATTTTTTTAAACATAGAATTGGAGCATAAAGATAAAAACTTAGCATATATATTTGTAAAACATTTAAATAAATGTGATTTCCTAATGGCTTAGTAAAAGGTAAATAAAAATTAGTTTTTAAAAAAGGCTAAAGTTACTTCTAGGTGTCATCAACTTATTCTTCTCCCAGTCTCTATGACAGAAAAATGAGGAAGTCAGGGTGAAGAGTTCCCTTTTCTCAAAAAATTACCTAAGGAGGAATTCTACCCCATCTCCAACTTTCTAGAAGTTACTTTAACAAGAAAATCAACTCTTTGCAGTCAAGGAGTACAAAGAAAGTATGTTGTTGGTCTTTGCATTTTGGGGTGAACTTATGGGTGTAGCCCTCTTGCACCCAAGAATGTGTGAGGATGTAGAGTGATGCCCTGCAAAGCCCTAGACTGACAGCTAAAGCTGATATTCAGAAGATTTGTTTGGGAGGGATTCCTATGAATTTATATTTCTTAGACCATTTCCCCTGTGCAGTTTGAATCAAACAAATGATCCTGAATCAAATGATTTTCTCATGTCTCCCACCTGACATTCCACAGAGCGCAGGTCTCTTCACAATTTGGCTCAAATTTCCTGGAAATTCAGCCGAAATTCAATCTGGGTTTGTGAATCTTGGCAAAGGATCCTGCTGGCTGCTCCAAGCTCCACCAGCCGGGAGCACGCACTGCCTTCCCAATCTGGAGGACCCAGGGGGCCAGATTTACTGTGTGTTTATGTGGGTTCGCCTCCCCAGCTCCAGGCTGACGTCTCCTTTCCTGAGTTCCAGGTCTACCATCCGTGATGTTGACCACCACATCCCAGGGGGAAAATAAAAATTCTAGGGCCATATTAATGATGAAAAGTTCTATAGCATCCTCCTCTGACGTGGCCAGTTTAATCCTGGGCTCCCTCCATTGCTGGTCCCCCAGGACAGCACTCTTACACATGGCTCCACCGTCCCTTGAGATCCCCTTAAGTGTCTAAACACCCTGCTAAATGCACTTCCCTTTACCACCTGCCTCACAACACCGTGAAGTAAGGGAGTTACAGTGTGTCAGTCCTATTTTATCATTTGGGGATTCTTGTAATAAGCTGCAAGGAGATCCAACCAGTCCATTCTGAAGGAGATCAGCCCTGGGATTTCTTTGGAAGGAATGATGCTAAAGCTGAAACTCCAGTACTTTGGCCACCTCATGCGAAGAGTTGACTCATTGGAAAAGACTCTGATGCTGGGAAGGATTGGGGGCAGGAGGAGAAGGGGACGACAGAGGATGAGATGGCTGGATGGCATCACTGACTCGATGAACGTGAGTCTGAGTGAACCCTGGGAGATGGTGATAGACAGGGAGGCCTGGTGTGCTGTGATTCATGGGGTTGCAAAGAGTCGGACACGACTGAGCGACTGAAATGAACTGAACTGAACTGATAGTATCTCTCCTTTCATGAAGAATTTCAATCAGGAAGAATGCAATTTAAGCCTAATTCTCTTTTCAAAATATAATTTGCCATCTCCTCAAATTAATAGTTACATTTAGAGCAATTGCAATTGTTATTTTATGAATGCATTAAATCCCAAAGTGTCTTTTTAAATGCAATGATTCGAAAATCCATGACTAATTAAGCAAGTGAAAATACTCCATTAAATTTGGGGTGAGCAAAAGACTGCTAAAACTTAAAAGCATAAATAAGTTATAACAAGTACAGCATTTTATCTTAACATAGAACTCAGTAGATGGACTATGAAATCTTTTAAAAATTCAAGAAGACATAAAAATTTAATAATTATTAAGGGTTAAAACTCAAATTGGAATACTCTTTTTTAAATTATTTATTTTTAATTGGAGGGTAACTGCTGTACAATGTTGTGTGGGCTTCTGCCATACATCAACACGAATCAGCCATAGGTCAACATATATCCCCTCCCTTTTGAGCCTCCCTCCCACCTCCCACCTCATCCCACCCCTCTAGGAAGTCACAGAGCACTGGGTTTAAGCTCCCTGTGTCATCGAGTATNTGCTTTTGAACTGTGGTGTTGGAGAAGACTCTTGAGAGTCCCTTGGACTGCAAGGAGATCCAACCAGTCCATTCTGAAGGACATCAGCCCTGGGATTTCTTTGGAAGGAATGATGCTAAAGCTGAAACTCCAGTACTGTGGCCACCTCATGAGAAGAGTTGACTCATTGGAAAAGACTCTGATGCTGGGAAGGATTGGGGGCAGGAGGAGAAGGGGACGACCGAGGATGAGATGGCTGGATGGCATCACAGACTCGATGAACGTGAGTCTGAGTGAACTCTGGGAGATGGTGATAGACAGGGAGGCCTGGCGTGCTGCGATTCATGGGGTCGCGAAGAGTCGGACACAACTGAGTGACTGAACTGAACTGAACTGAAGCATACGTCTTTTAATCATCTCTTGTTCTTTGAACAAGAACTTATTTCCATCAGAAGGAAGGAAACTACTACTTCATCTGAGAAAGAGTTGATGAGATTATGTGGCTAGGAAATGCCTCTATTTGCTTAAAACATGACAACAGTCCCCATCTTCTGTATGTGTCTGACACACTGTTTACTGCTTATCAGGTGGATAAGCTACTGCAATATTTTTCTTTAGATACCAGAGATTTAAATGGTAGGACTTTAATGGCAAAAACAGGGGAGCTTTCAGATAGCTCAGAGCCATTTAAAGACAGTAATCAAGCTAATATGTAAGTAACAGGTAATATAGCATGTACATACTTGCTAAGTCACCTCAGTTGTGTCCAACTCTTTGTGACCCCAAGGACTGTGGCCCACCAGGTTCCTCTGTCCATGGGATCCTCCAGGCAAGATAATGAGAGTGGGTTGCCGTGATAATATATGCCAATATGCTCGATAGTATTGCATAATTGACTGCAAAACCAAGTATTCTAGAGTAATTTATTATAAAACTTTACCTTCCATTCCAAATAAACTTTCAGATAATATTAAAATATACTCAAAATTATAATTGGCAAGGAACATGAGGAATAAAAAGAAGCTACTTCTCTGTGGTAATCTGAATGCAAGATGTTCTCTGTAGAAAGTTGTCACTGCCTTTAGTGATAAACTATTTAGAGGGAAGGAAAGAGAAAAGGAAGTCTCTCTTGACTCAGCAAGAAACTATGAATGAATAAAAATTAAGTTTAGGAAGTAAACAAAAAGAAAATAAAGCATTAAAAACTGAAAAAAGAGTAAAGATTAGACCATGAAATAAATAATTTTATTCATATGATCTGCAAGAGAAAAAGAGATGATGAAAGGACATATGCTTAGAAGTTATGGAAAGATTGAAGGAGGAAACAAGTTCTGGAAGAAACCAGAAAATTTGTCAGTTCAAGACATGGGGGGAAAAAAAAAAGAAATGGGGAAATTGGCTCCAAAAGCTGAGACAGAGAAAGAGAGAAGAGATAAAAAATGCCTTTCATTTTATTGCACAATATATTTCCCAGAGCATCTGGCAAAAGCTGTCTTGCTTCATTCCTACTTCCAACACTAGATTTTCAAATGAGCCTATCTCCTTCCTTACTGGAAAATGTCTTATGACCTCAGTGATCCCACTGAGCTCCAGTCAGGCTTTCAGAAGACCCTCTCTGGAGAGGATTACTGAGAATGGGGGCAGGAGAGCATCATGGTCTAGGAGTGTTTCCAGAGGTCGAACTCAGTGTTAGGCTTGAAAGAAGGGCAAAGTCAGGGAGCAGGTGGACATTCTGGAGGAGTGAACAGCATAAACAAACACTGAGATGGAAATATTTCAATGTGCTTACAAGATAGTGAATGGCGGTGGGGGGAGGTAGCTGGGGAGGTGGGCATGAAATACCACTGCTGGGATTGGTTGCATCCTTCGGAGTTTCTTAACCATCAATCTAAGGAGATGGGATTATTTTTTTGTTTATACCATCATAACCTGTAGGCTGAGAGGAAGATTTTGAACTCTAGATAGGTATTATGAAAGAAACATTTTTAAAAATTTACTTTGATGATAGAGTGCAGGAGGGCAGAGGGGAGAGGAGACCAAAGCAAGACCTTATTTCAAGAACCCACATATGAGATGATGCATTAAAATAAGGTGGTATACTAAATTATTGGCCTAAGCGTAGAAGTAGTGGATCAAGAGACTATAAAGAAAAATGGCATGGCATTGTGGGTGGAGGAGATCGCTCTATTTGGTGCCTATTTTGTCTCTCTTTTTATTGTGTTTATTTGAAAGACTTCTTGGCACTTAATTATAGCTGCCAAAGTGTTCTTTCTTAGGAATGCTTATCTTACCTTTCCTGATTTAATGGTCTTTTCTCTCCTATCCATCACCAGTATTACCAAAGAAGCACTGCTGTTTAACAACTTCTAGGTGATTTCCCAATTTCTCAGAGGAGATTCTTGTACAATATAATTCATTAGGAGAAATATCTGCAACCTATATGTCTATGAATTCTCTCAGATTGCTGACAAGCAGTTAAACATTTAGAAAACATCTTCATTATAGGAAGAGGCATCTGAAGTTATCCTCAGTATCAACAAAGAATGAGGACTGTAAAGCCAAGGATACAAGACCACAGATAATCTGAAAAATATCATTTCTGAAGCCCTGATTGGAATCAACAGATAACAAGGCTTTTATCTGAATTCCTTCAACAACAACAACAAAGATCATGAAAAATCTTTTGCACAGTTTTCTGTTGACAAAAAGAAAGGAGGGAGTTTTGTATTTTCCTTCCATCCCAGATATAAAGGGCAAAGTGAAAAGGAGGCAGAGCTCTTGAACACCAAGGAATATAATGGACCTATCCATAAGAGACATTGACTCCCAGACTCTGATTTAGTTCTAATTGATATCACTAGGATGTCTACAGTCATCTGAACAAGTGTCACCTGTCCAAAGAGGACTCATATCCATAATCAGTCTCCCTACCACCACAAATATGGAGCTTCTCCAAGGGCCTTTTGTCAGACTGCAGCCAATTATAGGAGCTAGCATCTTGAAAATTGTTCTTGAAATCCTCCTCATCCTAACTCCTCACAAAAAATCAGTGCAATTCAGACAAGGGCCTCAATCACTGTTAAGCCTGCTCTGAAATATACTTTTAATTCATCCATTCCTCTCCATCTCCACTGCCTCCATCCTCTTCCAAAGTACTATGACCTTTCAAGACTGAGGAAATGAGGTCCTTATTTTCTCCACATTCAGTTTTTCCTTCTCTAATGCCTTCTTTCTGGTGGCTCAGAGGTTAAAGCATCAGCCTGGAATGCAGGAGACCCGGGTTCGATTCCTGGGTTGGGAAGATCCCCTGGAGAAGAAAATGGTAACCCACTCCAGTACTCTTGCCTGGAGAATCCCATGGAGGGGGGAGCCTTAGGCTATAGTCCGTGGGGTAGCAAAGAGTCGGACATGACTGAGTGACTTTACTTACTAATGCCTTCTTCAAAGGATTCCTTTTCCTTTTATGCATCTTATTTTATAATATCACTGTCCTCACTGGCCTTCTCTCCATCCTTGACCACAGCCTTGCATATATTGTTCCTCCATGTTTAGCCACAGTCTGCCAGTTCTTAGAAGGACCATTCCAGACATCACCAAATACTTGAGTTCCCCTGGTTAGTTTCTTCTGTTTAGAATTCATCTGGCCACATAGTACGCATTATCCTCTAGTCTAGTCTGTGATTTCATATATATTTATATACTTATTTGCTTAATGTCTTCCTCCCCCGCAGATGGTTGAGGCCATGATAGCAGAGACATTTTCCCCTGTATCCTGGAGGCATAGGACAAGTCTAGCATAGGGCATGAACCCAATAAATGCTCAATAAATAAATAAATCTAAAATGTAAACTCCAGTAGGGTAATAGTTATCTGTCACTGGTTTACTATTGTATCCTGATTGCCAAGGGATATGTATCTTAGAAACTTTGGTAGATGTCCTCAAAGTATTAGTTCAGTAAATAAGTAAAGAAATAAAGAAACTATTTTCCCATTAATAACTATTCCATTGAGAGATAGGCCTAATTACAGAAAATTCTTTCTCAAAGTGAGTTGGAGTCTCTGTCTATCACTTCTACGGTTTTGCCCGTTAATCCAGACCTGACTACATAAAGTACAGTTAGTTCCTTTACAGCATGAAGTTAAGACACACCACTTCCCTCAACCATCTTCAAGTGATGGCATGACTTTCAGACTTTTCCTTACTCTGCTTGTTCCTTACATATACTGTAGTTTTATAGTTTTTTCTCTTGAACTGCATTGTCCCAAACTGTGCCTGGGATATGTACTATGATATTATTATCCCCACATTTTCATGCTGGATATTTTTATTGGAAGTGCTTAATCACACACCCTGGCAGGCAGGCTCTAGTATTAATTTATATTGAATTTTCAGCATGCTATTACACCCCAGGAATGCAGTTAAATCAGGTCATCTATGTCTTCTACATATGCATTTAATTTTATGTACCTAAGTTAAGATTTTCCACTTACCTCTAGTAAATAACAATGAGATTTAACTCTCATTTCCACTCTGTTGAGGTCTCTTTGAGTCTCGGTTCTGTCATTCAGTGTAACCACTCTGTGTCTGCTCTCTGTCCTAGTTCTGTCATTCAGTGTACCTGCTGTTTTTTGTCTGTCTCAATTTTATGTCACCCAACACCCCAAAATGTTGCCTGTACCCTCATTCTTAAAACCCTTGTTCTTATGAGAAATCATGCTAGTACTCTGTCATCTTTCTAATTGTTCTCTCTTAGTCTCCTCTGAGGCTTTTCTCTATTTACTTATTCACTCATTCCATTTGATAGGTCATGAAATAAAAGTTTTCTGAGCATCTCCCCTGTGCCAGAGATTGGGCTAGTATCCTGGAAGGAAATACAAAGATGAAGAAGACACAGCTTTTGTCTTCAAATTAATTTCCAAAAAGTTCCATGGCCTTCACATAATACTGGGTGATTGTACCTATAATAATTGCCAAAAACATATATTCTGCTAAATTCTAAACCAATGTGTCCACCTTTATAATCTTTCCTAAGCTCTAGATGTTTATTTTCAGTGCTTTACTAGGCTTCACTTAATTATCTGGCAAAGCTAATTCAAACTCATCATGGCCAAAACTTAACTCATTATTTATCACTGCCTCCAACCACCTCTAACACTTTCTATATTCTTGATCCTGATTGATGGTATCATTTGCCTATCAGCTAAACTAGCAAGTTAAAAATCACCCCAGATTTACTATTATTTGCCTTTCACATAAAGTGGGTCATTGGGTCTTGTCAATTCAATCTCATAAATAACTCAAATACCTCTCTTCCTCGACTGCTTCTATTTTAGTTATCTATCAGATGGATTATTTTTATATTCTTCTAATTGACTTCCATACTTCTAATTCCATTCTTTCCAAATATGCCCTTGACATTTCTGTCTGAACATAAGAAGAAATTAAGGCATTTTTATAACACATGTATTCTATATCATAGTAAAATGAAAGTGTTAGTTGCTCAGTCGTGTCTGACTCTTTGTGACCCCATGGACTGTAAGCAGCCAGACTCCTCTGTCAGTGGGATTCTCCAGGCAAGAATACTGGAGTGGATAGACAGTTCCTCCTCCAGGGGATCTTCCTGACCCAGGGATTGAATTTGAGTCTCCCATGTTGCAGGTAGATTTTTTACCATCTGAGCCACTAGGGAAGTCAACCCCATATCATAGCAAGATTTCAACAAGCAAAAGAAGAAAATGGGGGCAAGGCCAAAATAAACTAGAAAAATACAATGGATCTGAAGATCATATCTAAAGCTTATTCATTCTTACCAAGGCTCTGATCCTGCTCTAAGTGCTCTGCATGTGCTATCTCATTCCATCATGGATGCCCCTATGAAGACTGATAAGGAAACTGAAAGGTTAACATGTCCTGGTAATGCGCTACTGACTTAGTAGATCTGAACCCAAGATGTCTGTCTCTAGAACTCATGTTCTTAATCACTCACTGTGTTGCCTTCAAAAAATGAAATAGAAGTATGAAAGTTATTCCATGAAATTTTAGATACTTGCTACAGGCGATCAACGGACTAACTCTTACCTGTCAAACAGCCAACACAAAGAGGAAAGAAAACAGATACAAGGTTCATAACGTTGGAAAGTAAAAACAAACCAGTTACCCATGAAAAACACTGCAATGCTTAATGCTAAGACCAATTCTGAAAAATGGAGGCAAATTGACATTAGCCTAGTTGGCTGCTTTAAACTATCAAGTTCTTTTGGTAGGATCTATATAGCCTCTGAAGGTCAGAATAGATGATGAGCCACACCAGGCCATGTTGGTATACTGTGATGAGAGCAAGTCTCAGCCTAAATTTGGACATTATTTGCAGCATATAGAAGCAACATGACAGAAGAAAATACAGTCACACAACCTTAAAAATCTAATGAAGTCTCAGGTTCCATGTCAAGCATGTTGCAGGTATGACTTACTCAAGCCAGATGTAGTAATTGTAATGCTACATGAAAACTGATCAGATTATTGGTGAAGGATGCTCTTTCAATGTTGCCAGTATTTCGTGATATCAGATTGGGAAGTCTTAATGTATCCATCTCAAATTAGACATGTTCCTTACACCAGAGATCAGAAAGAAAATAAGTCCATCACTTCAGTTCAGTCACCCAGCATGTCCAACTCTTTGCGACCCCATGAATCGCAGCACGCCAGGCCTCCCTGTCTATCACCAACTCCTGGAGTTCACTCTGACTCACGTCAGTCGAGTCAGTGATGCCATCCAGCCATCTCATCCTTGGTCATCCCCTTCTCCTCCTGCCCCCAATCCTTCCCAGCATCANTCTGAGTGAACTCCAGGAGTTGGTGATGGACAGGGAGGCCTGGTGTGCTGCGATTCATGGGGTCACAGAATCGGACACGACTGAGTGACTGAACTGAACTGAACTGATGTTCCTTCTATGCCTGCTTTCTGGAGAGTTTTTAATCATAAATGGGTGTTGAATTTTGTCAAAGGCTTTTTTTTCCCATCTATTGTGATAATCATGTGGTTTTTATCTTTCAGTTTGTTAATGTCATATATCACATTGATTGATTTGCAAATATTGAAGAAACCTTGCATCACTGGGATAAAGCCTACTTGGTCATGATGTATGATCTTTTTAATATGTTGTTGAATTCTGTTTGCCAGAATNTGGTTTTTATCTTTCAGTTTGTTAATGTCATATATCACATTGATTGATTTGCAAATATTGAAGAAACCTTGCATCACTGGGATAAAGCCTACTTGGTCATGATGTATGATCTTTTTAATATGTTGTTGAATTCTGTTTGCCAGAATTTTGTTGAGGATTTTTGCATCTATGTTCATCAGTGATATTGGCCTGTAGTTTCATTTTTGTGTGGCATCGTTATCTGGTTTTTGTATCAGGGTGATGGTGGCCTCATAGAATGAGTTTGGGTGTTTACCTTCCTCTGCAATTTTCTGGAAGAGTTTGAGTAGGATAGGTGTTCAGTTCAGTTCAGTTCAGTCGCTCAGTCGTGTCCAACTCTTGGCGACCCCATGAATTGCAGCATGCCAGGCCTCCCTGTCCATCACCAACTCCCAGAGTTCAGTCAAACTCACATCCATCGAGTCAGATAGGTGTTAGCTATCTCTAAATTTTTGATAGAATTCACCTGTGAAGCCATCTGGTCCTGGGCTTTTGTTCGTTGGAGGTTTTTTTTTTTATTACACTTTCAATTTCTGTGCTTGTGTGTGTTAAGATTTTCTATTTCTTCCTGATTCAGTTTTGGAAAGTTATACTTTTCTAAGAATTCATCCATTTCTTCCATTTCTTCCAAGTTGTCCATTTTATTGGCATATAGTTGCTGATAGTAGTCTCTTATGATCCTTTGTATTTCTGTGTTGTCTGTTATGATTTCTCCATTTTCATTTCTAATTTTATTGATTTGATTCTTCTCTCTTTTTTTCATGATGAGTCTGGCTAATGGTTTGTCTATTTTATTTTGTATTCTGAAAGAACCAGCTTTTGGTTTTGTTTCATTAAAATCTTTACACAAAAATGTTTAAAATATCCATAGATGTGATTTTGTTTCACCAGTTATTTAAAGTGGTTATATCCATTACTACATCTTGAGAGGAAAAGGTGGAAAATCAGGTAGTTTTGGAATCATAGTGCCTGTCTCAGATCTCATCTGTAATCACTCCTTGCACTAAAGAATCCAGTGGCCCATTGGCTTTAAAGTTCATGAACAAGTCAGCAATAGCCTTATGAATTACCACCTGAAGGTATGCTGCTAAGTCACTTCAGTTGTGTCTGAAACTTTACAACCCTAATGTCTGATTCTTTGCAGCCCCAATGTTCCCAAATGGTCATTCCACACGTGCTACTTTTCACATGTGTGTGTGCACGTGTATGCTCAGTCATGCTCAACTCTTTGCGGCCTCATGGATTGTAGGCCACCAGGCCCCTCTGTCCATGAGTTACCATTTCCTCCTCCAGGGGATCTTCCTGACCCAGGGTTCAAATGTCTCCTGCAGCTCCTACATGGCAGGTGGAGTTTTTATCACTGAGCCACCAGGGAAGCCCACCTAAATCTACCCCCTGACATTAAAAAAAAAAAAAATTCCATCTGTATAAAATAAAATTAAGGGACTTGATAAAGGATGGTGCACACTTGTTAGATATTCAATTCAGTTCAGCTCAGTTCAGTCGCTCAGTCATGTCCGACTGTGCGACCCCATGAATCTTAGCACGCTGGGCCTCCCTGTCCATCACCAACTCCCGGAGTTCACTCAGACTCACGTCCATCGAATCAGTGATGCCATCCAGCCATCTCATCCTCTGTTGTCCCCTTCTCCTCCTGCCCCCAATCCCTCCCAGCATCAGAGTCTTTTCCAATGAATCAACTCTTTGTATGAGGTGGCTATTGGATATTAGCAGTCCCAAATTCAGATTTAAGGCATATCAAATTTCTATATTACAAGTTAGAGAATGTGAAAGTTTACATGGTTCAGTGTGGAATAGGAGTAACTATCCAGGGAATTAAATACTTCATGGGGTTCATATTTTAACTCTTAGGTAGACAAGAAAGGGAAAGAACAAAGGACAGTCATTAACAGAGCTCTGCCTGATACCAGAGCAGACTGTTTAAATGAAACAATTTAAAGCCAATATCACTTGACTGGATTTAACAGATTTTTAAAACTAAAATGTAGTCAAGGACTTCTCTAGTGGTCCAGTAAAGACTTATCCCGTGCTTCCAATGCACAGGATATAGGTTCAATCCCTGGTTGAGAAACTAAAATTCTGTTTCCCAGGATCTTTTACAGTCTAAAAAAATCATTTTTTAAACCTTAAGAAAAAAAAAATTTGAGTCAGATTATTTTTGATATACAGAAAAAGCCTGCAATACCTCAAACTGTATTTTGTTTGTAAAAAGAATTCCAATAGGGGCTTCCCTGGTGGTTCAGTGTTAAAGATTCTGCCTGCCAATGCAGAACACATGGGTTCCATCCCTGGTCTGGGAAGATCCCACGTGCCACAGAGCAACTGAGCCTGTGTGCCAAGCTATTGAGCGTGTACTCTAGAGCCCATGAGTGGAAACTACTGAGCCCACGTGCTGCAACCTCTGAAGCCTGTGCACCCTGGAGCCCCTGCTCCACAACAAGAGAAGCCACTGCAATGAGAAGTCCACGCACCACAAATTGAGAGTAGCCCCCACTCACCACAACTATAGAAAAGCCCACACAGCAGCTAAGACCCAGCACAGTCTAAAATAAATAGTAAATATATAAAATTTTTTAAATAAAAAGGTATTTCATTAAAGTGATATGGTAAAATGTATATTTTATGACATTTGTGCATATCAAAGTATTAAGACAAGATACAATTTTCTTAAAAGTAAACAGCAGCATATTTAAAAAAAAAAAAAGAGAGAGAGAGAGAGAGAGAAAGGAAACCAGATCAGGGCACTGGTTGAAGTACCTCAACCACTGAGGGACTTGGATGTCAAAGCAACATCAAATGGAAAGTGACTTATCGGGTATAGAGAGCTTGGATCTGTTTCTTATCAAAACGTTCACTTTGGCAGAGTCTGCCAGGCCCGCGTCCTGACCCCTTCCTCTGCCTTTCTACTCCTTCCCAATCATTCTAGACATCTCCTCCGCTATTTGTTTCTCTTATGTGTTCATTCCTTTGTTCTTTCTTTAGACTCCATGTAGGCCAAACCTATAATTTGTTAAAAATGGAAAAATGCCAGTTTGTTATTGAAATCACATGCCCCACAAATCCATATGTGTACATACAACAAAAACATGCATGTACAGTAAATCAAACACTATTTGCTTACTATTGTAAATCAAATACGTAAAGGAAACTATGGCTATATAATAGCATACTTATTAATGAGTGAATTAACCATTACAACATTGCATCTTTACCTAGAGTGTCACTTGGTGCATTATAAAATCAGAAACATACCAGACCCGATTCCACAAGAGGCATTTGGGGAGGTAGACGAGAACCGGAAGATGGTTCAATCTCTTTCCCTGCTTGTCCAGCACTGCAGAGTTGTTAGTACCCACCGCTCCTTCCACGGTTCCTCTTTCAGTCCCAAGAGCCATCCTCTAGTTGCTGGCTTGATTCTTCATCCATATGATATTTGCGCATTATTTTAAATTAGCTTATACCTGACTGACTTTTGTGCTTTCACTGTTATCAAGTTCTGTGATTTTGTTCACAATTCCTCAATTACTCAGGTACAAGTAATGTTCATTTCAGGATGAAATGTCCACAAGACCAAGCATACCGTAGATGTGTATGTAATATAGTAGGTCAGTGTATCAAGACAATTCAAGTGGAACAAAGAATCAATTTCCTTTAGTGGAATAAAGAAATTCATGTGTGCTGGGCTCATGTCTCCCAAAACAGTGACCCAATCAACCACCTTTTTCTTCCCTCCTTCTCCTTCAACAGTTTGTTTTCATGTTTTTGAAACCTAGGGTTTCATTGGAGTATTTTTCTCTAGAACTTAATAAGGCATATTAAAAAGGAAAAAAATCAAGAACATGCTTTTTATCTTTTATAAACATATGTTTTAAATTTTTATTGAAATATAGTTGATTTACAACGTTGTGTTAGTCTCAGATGTTCAACAAGGGAAACAGTTACATATGTATATATATACACACACACACATAATGTGTATATTTATTTCTTTATATTCTTTTCCATTATAGGTTATTATGAGATATTCAGTATTCAGTATAGTTTCCTGTGCTATACAATAGGTCCTTGCAGTTATGGTTATCTCTTTTATATGTCATAGTGTGTGTTTTAATCCCAACCTCCTCATTTATCCCTCCCCCACTTTTTCACTTTGGTAACCACAAATTTCTTTTCTATGTCTATGAGGCTATTTCTGTTTTGCAAATAAGTTCATTTGTATCATTTATTTTTTTTAGATTCCACATATAGACAATATCATATGATGTTTGTCTTTTTCTGTCTGGCATACTTAGTATGATCGTCTCTAGGCCTATCCATGTTGCTGCAAATGGTATTATTTCCATTCTCTTTTTATGTCTGAGTACTATTCCATTGTATATGTATACATCACATCTTCTGTATCTGTTCATTCATCTATGGATACTTAGGTTGCTTCCTAGGAACACGTTTATTTTAAAATTAACAACAAAAAAAGTTTTCATCTTTACGCAAGAGGAAACAAGGTCCAAACAACATACATACACAAAGAAAAAATGATTATATTGTTTACTATAAAATTCACTAAATTTGCTTCTATTTAATTTGCAAATGGAATTTGGCAATAGCACTACACAATGGAATTTTTATTAGAGTAATTGCACATTGGCACATCCTTTTTAGAAAATAGCTGCCAGTATATTGGCCAAAACTCAGAACATAAGTTGACAATTTATTTAAAATTTGCATGCACTTGACCTGGTAGTGTTACTATTAGCATAATATAGTATAATATTAGTATAATCTATAAATGAAAATCTAAAATTATTTATCAAGATTTATGTACAAGCTTATTATTCCTTATAGCAGTGTTGTAAACAGCAAGAAATTGCTAGCAAATCCAAGTTCTGACAGTAAGTACATATTATAGTCAATCTATAGAATTTATGTTCTGTAGGCATTGAAAACAGGATTTCCAGAATACTACGTGACAAGAAAAGATAGTAGTAATGTTCAAGGTGAAAATACAGGATATTAAATTGTATACATAGCAATTCCCAATGCATAAATGTATGTAAATTAATACATATGAATAAAATACAAACATAGAAAAATGATAGAAAGAAACTGTAATGAAATATATCTAAAATGATTATATCTGGATGGTAGGATTCCAGGTGATCCTGATATTATTTTTCTACTTCTCTATGTTTCCAAAGTTTTTTCATTCATATGTGTTAGCATTTTTTTAATCCAACATTTTTTATCTGTCTCTGTAGTCTCCACCAGATTCTTTAAAATCTTTCAAGTAACCTATCACTGATGATTTCTTTTTTCTTACAGTCTTACCTTACATTTTGTTTTCTTTAGATGCTGTTGCTGACTGATAACCTCCCAACTGCTCCGTCTGTCTTGCTGTATAAACTTTGATAGGGACTTTTCTCATGCTTTGGACTTCAATAGAATTGCTCTTGGAACTGTCTCATCATTTGGATATCATTGCTGATAATCAGCGTGCCTTGGGTGCTGTGCTATACTAAGTCACTTTAGTTGTATCCGACTCTTTGTGACCCCGACTCTTTGTAGCCCTCCAGGTTCCTCTGTCCATGGGAATTCTCAGGGCAAGAATATTGGAGTGGGTTACCATTTCCTTCTCCAGGGGATCTTCTGAACCTAGGGATCAAACTCACGTCTCTTAAGTCTCCTGCGTTGGCAGGTGAGTTCTTTACCACTTGTGCTCTGGGAAATCCATGCTTTGGGTAGGAGGCCCTAAAAAACTGAGTCTATGACAGGGGTTCAGATATATGTGACTTGTTACAGGAAAGGAAAACCTTTCCAAACCTTATTAGGAAAAAGCTTCTCTTATCGTGGATCATGGGCCCTAGGGCATGTAGTCTCCAGTAGCTGTAGCACACGGGCTCAGTAGTTGCAGCTCCCAGGCTCTAGAGCAACTCAGTAGCTGTTCCACAGCATGTGGGATCTTCCCAGACCAGGGATTGAACCCATGTTTCCTGCATTGGCAGACAGATTCTTTGCCACTGAGCCACCAGGGAAGCTCCTCAAGAATTTTATATATCTAAGCCTGTCAATCATTGGCCAAATAGGAGGATGAGGGGAAGCGTGACACTGTCTCAGCCCCAGCAGGTGGCTCCTATCAACTACTGACAATTCTCCAGGAAGAACGCCAAATCCCTGAAGGATGGATGCATCAGCTGGCAAAGGCAGTCGGGGTGGGGCAGTAGCAGAATCCACTACCCATGATGATGATGGATGGAAAAGAGATGTGAGGACAGGGAGGTGGGGAGGTGAGTTTCAAACCAACCCAGGGAACATCAAAAAGGCACACTTTCAAACTAATGCTTCCGTCCCAACTGGAAGAATGCTAATTCGCGATGACACAACTCCAACAGTCCAATATTATAGGAGGCCACAAGTGGAAGCCCACTGGAATGATATACGGCATTTAAAATTCCAAAGTTTTTAACATAGGGGCTTAAAGAGGCCCCCGTTTAGATAATCTGCTCTGAACTCCTGAGAAAATATTAAGCAGATATACTTAATTTCCTCTAATACTTAATACGTTTTCCATCCAATTGTGAGCCTTAAAAATAGCTGCTAGACTTCCCCTACAGATGGCTTCATTTTGGAATCAGATGAAAGGTTTCCTTGGTCCAGTGGTGCAAATTACCGGATACTGGGATAAGAGGACCTATAAACTATGCTGTTAATATAAAAACCTCTATCATTCCTACCTCTGAAATCTTGGTGTTGCCAACAAATATGACATATTTTCCAAATGTTCCTCTTCATCCCATCATGCTCACTGTGTCAAGCTGTAAGAGAAAGTTGGTAGCTAAAAAATTCAGGCCTTGCGAGAACTACTTCAGATCTTTTCAAAGCCTAGATCTACAGGTTCAAAAATCTGCTGTCATTGAGAGAAAGAAGTCAATCAAATCTATTACTGGATTTTAGGTGGGTCTGAGAGCTCCTTACTTTTCAACATGTTATGATCATATCATGTGAACCTAAAGAAGAGAATTTTTTTTCCCTCTTAATGCCTCATAATTCAAAGAGGAGAAGCCCTAAAGCAGACATTGAAAATATCAACACAGAAGGGAAAAATATTGTTAGAAACGCTAGGAAAAAAGAAAGAAAGAAATGGAAGAGAAAAGAGACATTTGAAAAACATCTTTCTCTTTACTAAGCAATTTGTTTCCTAACTTTTTTGTGGCTCCAGTGATAGTCTTCAGGAAACTTGGTGATGTCATTTCCTTTCAATCGGCCAGTTACATAAATGTTGGGAAAGAGCCAAGTAAAACAGCCCTCAAACAGATGGCCATGTATGTAAGTGCCAGAAAGTGAGAACAGCCATTTCTAGTTATTTTTTTTTACCCCACATGCATGGTATAATGTTTATTTTACAACCTCTCTTATGGACTTATGTGGATCATTCTTGTCATTTTTCTTGGAAAAAAAAAAAAATCCCAAAAAGGAAGCAGTCGTAAAATATAAAAGTCGAATCCTGAAATGGTGAAAAATAAGGTAATGGGCAGAAGTGAGCATTGCATTGGGAGAATTTAAACCATCAAAGAGCAGTCCAGGCAAGGCTCTTTGGGTGCTCAAACATGCTGAGAAGGGACTATCTCTGACTGTCAAGAAATTTCAGATGAAGGAGATTTTCAAGGCAAATGAATTCACCTTATGATTCACAAGAAGGTAGAAATGAGATGCCTGCATGGCTTTCACAGAAGAGCACACTTTCTCGATTTACTTTTATTCCTTCAAAGCAAATCAAAATGTAGCTACAGAGTTCCTTCACAATGAGTGGTCTCCGGGCCTCCCTGTTCCAAGTACATATTGATGCAATCAGGAGGAGTTTACACTTTTGTAACTGTGAAGAATTTCAGTTATGCATAATAAAACACAGCAAGGAGTTTGAGGCTTTTCAGCTTCAAAACCTAAATTCTGTTCTTGCTGTCTGCAATGACTGATAATAACATTTTTTGTCTTTTCTGCTAACAAAAAATCAGCACAGGTTTTCTTTTAACACCTTGTACGGCACACATTATGTTATGCAGGTTCAAAGTAAGTTAATCCTTCATAAATTCTATCAATTAGCTCCCTTTGATATTTCACTATTTCAATTATATAAGGACATGTAAAAACAGTTTAAAGTCTATCCTCTTAAATCCAGGTGTCACAGAAATCAGCAGGGAGGGAAAAAATTGAAAATAAACTAATCGTGGACCTTCTTTTGATTATTTTCTTCTTTGTTAAAATGTTTCTTTTATTTCCGTGGAGATTAAAGGATTTAATTTCTTTTTATCCATCAAATTTCCACAAGTATGTAGCTGTGCCTTCTAATCTCTACTTGAATATGTATGTAGCTGTAAAATGTCAGATTTATTTGTTCACAAATATTTCTTAAGCAACAATTATGGGGCAACGACCATGAAAGAAATGGGTGATAAAGAGATACCAACTGAGGGATCATTGCTTAAACAGGTCAAATGTTCCAAGCTCTTCCAGAGAGACGTTGTGGGGTGGGAGGTGGGAGGGGGATTCGGGATTAGGAGCTTGTGTACACCTGTGGTGGATTCATGTCGATGTATGGCAAACCCAACAGAGTATTGTAACGTTAAATTAAAAAATAAATAAATTAATTAATTAAAAAAAATAAAATAAAATAAATAAACATTACTTTTTTGGATCTTTTCAAAACTTCTACCAATTTTTGTGCTATTCTAACACTTGAATCCCAGGAAAATATTTGGAACTCTGCTACTTCCTGTGAGAGTTCTATACCTCTTTAGGTCAGGGAAGGACAGTTTGAGAGACTCCGTTACCTTAAGGTAGAATTTGTGTCCTCAAAAGGGTTTTATGCTTATTTTGGACTCTGCTGCCTGAACTCCACCAAGCAGCGTAATAAGTTCCATATGCCCATTTTTTTGAAGAACACATTTTCAAAGCAGCAAATGTTTTGACGGATTGGCTCTCGGAGCGCCTGAATACTGTTATACACATCATTTAGCATTTCACAAGGCCCCTACTGTTCAATTCTGGGAATGGAGCCAGGGTAACCTACCTACTGGTGTTCCAAGTAACGTGAAAATATTGAGAATTCTTAACCATCATGCTTCACTAAGACATATCTGGAATGTGAGGGTTTTTTGCTGCCATGGAACTGCGTGAATGCATGTGCACATGTGTGAGGGTGTGTGTGCACAAGTTTGCAGACATGCATACATACATTATAAGTAAAAGAAATATACCCTTAGAGTCAATAAATGAGCAATAACAATAACAAAATTTGATGATGGAAGTTTCGAGTGCTTAAAATTTTAAATCTTTCATTTAAAGTAGTTACTGAATTCTGATCTTATATGAGAAGCAATGGAAAGTAACAAAAATACAATAGTATTTGTATTGTAACAATACAATCTATACAATATAAAAGATTTAATGTTTTTCTTTCATGTAAAGAATTTCATAAAGTTTTCTTGCTTGCCTCACATTATCATCTTTGTGCATCCTGTATTACTCACATAATAAGCATTCTTGGACTCAGTCTTGCCAAATTTGCTTAAATATAATGTTCTCCTGGGATACCTCTTCCTTCCTCCCCCCACCTCCACCCAGGGATTCTGAATCAGTAGATCTGGGGTTGGGCCTTGGAGTTTCTATTTTTAAGAATCATGTCGCCTTTCTCAGGACCCANTGTATAAGAGACAGAATATAATGTTCTCCTGGGATACCTCTTCCTTCCTCCCCCCACCTCCACCCAGGGATTCTGAATCAGTAGATCTGGGGTTGGGCCTTGGAGTTTCTATTTTTAAGAATCATGTCGCCTTTCTCAGGACCCAGTATGAAACTTTTAGGTATTTTTAAGAAACCTTTCAAAAGTCAAAAATTAAGACTCTATCTGTGTACAGGAATCCTCTATCTAGTATTCCTGGTTATTTTTCCTCTAACTTACTGGCTTCTGAATTACATTCATGAAATCTATCCCTTTGTTAAAACGTTTTTACTGTTTCAGCATCTGAACTTCCTCATTGTTCCAACATCTTTCTCTCAGTCACTGTATAATGAAAATATCATAGAAAGGTGGCTTATAAACAACAGAATTTATTTCTCACTGTTCTGGAGGCTGGGAGCCCAAGATCAAGTCACCAGAAGATTCAATGTGTAGTGAGGGCTCACTCTCTAGTTCACAGACAATGCCTTCTAGATGTCACCTCACAGGGCAGAGGGGACGAGGGGCCTCTCTGGGGGTGCTCTTTTATGAGGGCACTACGACACAATGGACATGAGTTTGAGCAAACTCCAGGGGATGGTGAAGGACAGGGAGGCCTGGTGTGCTGCAGTCCGTGGGGTTGCAAAGAATCAGACATGACTGAGCAACAACAATATGCCATTCATGAGGGCTCCACACCGTTATGACCCTAAACACCTCCAAATGCCATCATGCTGAGGAAAAACATTTCAACATACGAATTATGTAAGGACACAAATATGCAATCTAGAATTGTCTATCTCAGGAAAATATTAGATACAGTGATCTGGGTATACAAAGTGATATATTTTAAAATTGGTATTTATGGTAAGAAATGATACACCCTAGTAATACATTCTCTTAGAGAAACAGGTTCATTAGGGAAGGGAGTGCAAAGAACATTTTAACTTCCTTAATGAAGATAAAACATTAAGAATAATTGCTCACTAAAGAGTAATATAACCCAATAGTTCTGATAATACAAGGCAATGGACATATTTTGCTTAATTTATTAATTATGGAGGCATATTAATTAGGAGGCAGTTCAGCAAAGAATGCATTNCATCATTCTCTTCTCTTAGAATAACCAGCTTCAGAGACTGTGTCACTAATATCTGGGTTCCTTAAAGTTTGAAAGCCAGAAGAACACCTTTTAGTAAGCTAAAATATCTAGTTACTGGGGCCCTAGTAGCTTAAAGGGGCTTCCCAGGTGGCGCAGCACACCACAGAGACGTGGAGACACAAGAGACGCAGTCCCTGGGTCAGGAACCCACTCCAGTGTTCTTGCCTGGAGAATTCCCTGAACAGAGGAACCTGACAGGCTACAGACCATGGGGTCGCAAAGAGTCAGACATGACTGAGCACGCTTGTGCAGCCTAAAGAGTTAATATCGCGGCTCCCAAAGTGTGGTGCCAGGAATCACTGAAGTATCACCTAAAAATGTGCAAATTCTCAAGCTCTCTCCCAAACTCAGTGGAATCAGTAGCTCTGTGATTGAGCCCAGCAATCTGCATTTTAACAGACCCTTCAGGCAATTCCGCTGCATGCCAAAGTCTGAGAACCACTGAATTAATAATACGCATCCCCATCATTTCTGATTTATTCTCAGGATATAAAACTCTTACAGCTTAGCTTGGAAGTCATGAAGTAGAAAGTTCAGCAACTAACAGACAAAGCTGGGTTTGATAGCAGATTGACTTGCTTGATGGAATCTCTGTATGAAGTTTCAAAATATGGAAAATTGAGTTCTGAAATGTTATGATGTTGGTGTTGGCAACCAGTACTGCTGAACTGCAGAGAAATACAGGATCCTCCTGCTGTTTCCTTTTCGCTGAATTCCTTTCTGGC
Organism: Neotragus pygmaeus; assembly: GCA_006410875.1. NCBI lineage: Eukaryota > Metazoa > Chordata > Mammalia > Artiodactyla > Bovidae > Neotragus > Neotragus pygmaeus. The sequence goes on from SJYV01034183.1 coordinate 2,080,507, forward strand.
CTCTTGGAAAGGTTCCCTTGAGGCATTTCTGAAAATATAAACCTCCCCATGTAAATGAGTTGTTTACCCTCCTGATCATTTGTTAGAAAGCATTGAATTTTGCTGAATCAGGAGTAATTGCTTTTGACAAGCATACACATAAACAGTAAGTGATACTGAAAACACTTGGTTCAAGTCTCAAAACTTGGAATGCTCTAAATTTTTAATAATGGGTCGTGCCATTTGGCACATCTTTTCTTGTAATCTTAAACAAAGTCAGGCCAACCAACAGAATAATGAAAAGTGAGTATTGAGTTGAACACAAATGAGATCTTATTCTGATAGAAAGACAGAACGCAAGACATATTAGAGACTAGAAAATGCTGGGGCTTTTAAATAAAAGTTTACACTAGTCTGTCTCAATACTAACTAGGAAGAGACAAATCTATAGAGAGAAAAACTGGACTCAAGGAAGTAAACTTTTTTTTTTACTGCGCCAAGAACAGAGAAGAATAATTTTTTTAAAAAGGTGAACAACACTATTTAAAAAAATAGCCATCTTCCAAATGTAGTTGTATTTTAGTTCTTTAGTAATTTTAATTTATGTATATTTATCTCACTTTTTCTTCATTTTTAAATTATGAAATTTAGTATTAAATGCCAATAATAAATTTAACTATAGAAGAGATAGTAAAAGGTAAAATATATCCCCCATGCTATTAATTTCTTCATTTTTTTTTTCTATCCATACTCTAAGAGGTTGCCACTGAAAATCGTTTTGTATAGATATTTCCAGCCTATTATTTGTGCATATCTTTAAATGCAAATCATATTTCTGTCTATTAGTCTTTTACTATATCATGTGAAATTGGTTCGATGAATAGTCACCAAATTTGGAATATATACTTGAAGACATCTTAGTTAAAATAAAGAGCAGCTTCAAATGTTGCTCCAAATTTGAATATGAAAAGGGCAAACATTTGAATTCCATGTATTTTTATTTGGGATCATGTTGCTTAGCCAAGCCAAGATAAATTACAGCAAGTATATATTTAATTAATAATATTTAGGTGATTCTTGAGAAAAAATGAACATAAAAGCTTTGTTTTATGTTTAGTACGAAATAAGGCATTGTACATATTGTCATGTATCATGAATTTTTTCACTGTATTTATTGTAAATAGCTTTGAATGTCAGTTTACATAGCCATCCTATGAATGCTGACTGTACCATGATTTATTAAGATTCTCCTCATTGATAAGTTTTGGTTGTTTCCATGTTTGCTACCATAAAAGATTCTTCAATAGCCATCCTTGTACCTTAGTTGTTGAATATTTTTGTGATTTTTTGAGTAATTCACTAGAGTAGATTCATAGAGGTAGACTTTCTGATTAGAGAGCAAAGAACTTTAGAGTTTTATCTTGATAGGCAATGCCAAAGCACTCTGTTAAAAGACAGCAGAGAATAAAGGCAGCATCTATATTCCCACAGTCACCAAATCTGAATTGTATAACTGTTCAAATGCTTTTGTTCTAACAGTTATAAAGGAGTATTTTGCTTCAAGATTCATTTCTTTGTTGGAGGATTTGAGAAACCATTCTGTGGGTTGTCTTTTCATTTTCTTGATAGTGAAGCACAAAAGTTTTTAATTTTTAAGAAGTCTAGTTTATATTTTTCTTTTATTGCTTATGTTTTGGTATCCTACTTAAGGAACCATTGCTTAATCTAAAGTCAGAAAGATTTAGTATATATTTTCTTCTAAGAATTTTATAGTTTTAGTCTTATATTAGATTGCTAATGCATTTTTAAATTTTGTATATTGCGTGAAGTAGGAGTCCAGCTTCATTCTTTCACAAGTACATATCCAATTTTCCCAACTCCATTTATTGAAAAAACTATTCTGTCTTCCATTGAATTGCCTGGTACTTTTGCCAAAGATCATTTGCTTGTAAATACGGTTTATCTCTATATTATTAGTTCTATTCCATTGACCTTTTTGTTGATCTTTTTGCCAATGTCTCACAGTCTTGACTGCTATAGCCTTGTAGTAAGTTTTGAAATTGGAAAGTATGAGTCCCTTAATTTTGTTCCTTTTCAAGATGATTTTAACTATGCAGCTCCCTTACAAGTGAATTTTATTACCACTTTGTTGATTTCTGCAAAAGCTATTCAGAATTTTGATAGGGATTATGTTGAATGTTAGATGAATTTGGGGAGCATTATACTCTACAGGTCCAAATTTTAAAAACATATATATATATATATATATATACACATGTATTTGCCTAATAGCCTGTTGGCCAACTTAAATTTATGAAACTTTATAGTTTTATTCATCCATTCAACACACTTTACAAACAGTATATTCAAGACACTATGCAAGGAATTCCAGAATAAATAGGATTCAGTGATTCCCTCTAGAAATTCATATACATGTATGTGTGTAGATGACATATTCACAGGTAACTGGAATTCAAGGCAGTGTAAAAATGCCACATGGAATATGACATTTTTCCTGTAGCACCAACTATGGCAGGGAAAGCTTCTTAGAAGGAAAGCATTCCAGATAGGAAATGAGGAACAATAGCTATAAGCCCTTCCTAACCTAAGATTGGAGAAGGCAATGGCACCCCACTCCAGTACTCTTGCCTGGAGAATCCCATGGACGGAGGAGCTTGGTGGCTTGCAGTCCATGGGGTCGCTAAGAGTCACACATGACTGAGTGACTTCACTTTCACTTTTCACTTTCATGCATTGGAGAAGGAAATGGCAACCCACTCCAGTGTTCTTGCCTGGAGAATCCCAGGGACGGGAGAGCCTGGTGGGCTGCTGTCTATGGGGCCGCACAGAGTCGGACACGACTGAAGCGACTTAGCAGCAGCAGCAGCAACCTAAGATTATAAAAATTCTATTTTCCAATCATTCAGTTCTTACAGATCTGTTTCATCATATTGATAGAAAAGAAAGAGTGATAAAACGAGGTTCAGTGACTATGTATATTCAAAGTTTCTACCTCATCTGATGCTTGGAGGCAGTCGGGAGCACTTTTACTGCTGGGCAATGAGTACAGGCTTCCTTCAAGTTCTAAATTCTACCGCTCATCCTTCTGTTGTTTTTGTTGTTCAGTTGCTAAGTCTGACTCTTTGCAGTTCCATGGACTGCGGCACGTCAGGCTTCCCTGTCCTTCATTGTCTCCTGGAGTTTGCTCCAATGCATGTCCATTGTCAGTGATCTCATCCAACCATCTCATCCTCTGTCGTTCCCTTCTCCTCCTGCCCTCAGTCTTTCCCAGCATCAGGGTCTTTTCCAATGGGTTGGCTCTTCGCATCAGGTGGCCAAAGTATTGGAGCTTCAACTTTAGCATTAGTCCTTCTAATGAATATTCAGGGTTGATATCCTTTAGGATTGACTGATTTGATCTCCTTGCTGTCCAAGGGACTCTCAAGAGTCTTCTCCAGCATTACAATTCAAAAGCATAAATTCTTCAGAACTCAGCCTTCTTTATAGTCCAACTTGCATATGCATACATGACTACTGTAAAAATAGAGCTTTGACTATGAGAAATCTTTGGCAAAGTGATGTCTTTGTTTTTTAATATGCTGTCTAGGTTTGTCATAGCTTTCCTTCCAAGGAGGAAGTGTCTTTTAATTTCATGGTTGTGGTCACCATCCGCAGTGATTTTAAAGTCCAATAAAATAAAATCTGTCACTGCTTTCACCCAATTCTTTACTGGCTGGAATAGTGATTTGCATATCACTGTAGGGTTTCCCTAGTGACTCAGTGGTAAAGAATCTGCCTGCCAATGTGACAGACTCAGGTTCAATGAGGAAACTGACAAACCACTCCAGTATTCTTCCCTGGAAAGTCCCATGAACAAAAGAGCCTGGCAGCTATAGTCCATGCGTTGCAAAAGAGTCAGACATTGAACAACAACAAATATCACTGTGATTCTTGTTACTGAGTTTGATCTTAAATCCTTTGGTCTGGGTGGATATTATCAATGATAATTTTGGAACACACATATGTATTCCAGTACTAAGGTATGAACTAAAGCTGAATGTGGACCAAAAAATAAACTGCCCACCCAGAAAGTCATATAACCCACGTTTGAATTTAGCAGAAGAAGAGAAATAAATCTGCGCCATTTACTTTGAGCAAGGCAGTAGAAAGAATTTGGAAGACTGTTGAATCATCTATGCACTTCTCAGCTCGAGATGTATTTTTTTTTACTAACTGTATTCTTCTCCACTTCTCTCTTTTTTGCTGAGGGAAAGGGATAGAATCAAGGTCCAGAACAACCATAACTTTTAGATTGGGAGTGGGTGGGAGAATGACGTCCCCCCCAATAACCGGGCAGCTGACCTGCTGGGCTATGGCAAGGCGCCATGCATACATTAGCCAAATGGCCTGCAGTCCTGCCAGCAAACAAGCACGGGGGCAGCATGGCTACCCCCAGAGGAGCTCACTGTCCCCTCTGGAGAGGAACATTGCTCCACCCACGCTCACTGGCCAGCATCTGTGTAGCAAGGATTCTTTTCAAAGTGTGGCTAAGGGCAGTTTTTTTTTTTTTTTTTT